>CM037631.1:1537586-1579659 GCA_015227895.2 Colaptes auratus
TGATGAGAAGAAGCAGTTGGAGAAATGGAAGCAACAAGGTACATGCTGAGCCACAATGGTTCTGTTTACCCTGCTGTTTATTACTCACTCTCACCAACACTTTGCAGTGTTTATTTTTTAGGCCATATCTATAGACAAACTTGCTTAACTGCAGTTTTGATCAAGGCTTTTTCCTTCTCTGTGCCTGTGGGCACTTGGAGGCTCCTCAGTTCATGTAGGATGTGAATGTGTGATTTCATATCATAGAATCAACAAGGTTGGAAAAGACCTCAAAGATCATCAAGTCCAAGCTGTCACCCAAGATCTCATGACTACTAAACCATGGCTCCAAGTGCCACATCCAATCCCCTCTTGAAACACCTCTAGGGATTGTGACTCCACCACCTCCCTGGGCAGCACATTCCAATGACGAATGGCTCTCTCTGTGAAGAACTTTCTCCTCACCTCGAGCCTAAACCTCCCCTGGTGCAGCTTGAGACTGTGTCCTCTTGTTCTAGTGCTGCTTGCCTGAGAGAAGAGACCAACCCCCACCTGGCTACAACCTCCCTTTGGGTAGTTGTAGACAGTAATAAGGTCTCCCCTGAGCCTCCTCTTCTCCAGGTCAAACAACCCCAGCTCCCTCAACCTCTCCTCATAGGGCTTGTGCTCAAGGCCTCTCCTCAGCCTCATTGCCCTTCTCTGGACACGTTCAAGAGTCTCAATGTCCTTCTTAAATTGAGGGGCCCAGAACTGGACACAGTACTCAAGGTGTGGCCTAACCAGTGCTGAGTACAGGGGCACAATGACTTCCCTGCTTCTGCTGGCCACACTATTTCTGATGCAGGCCAGTGAATGTGTGATTTCTGGTGGCTTTTCAAGATTTTGCGTACTGGTTCACATACCAAAGCTGATGAACAACAGCTAGCCAACCCTGCCTAAACCCAGTGTTAAATTGCTGTAACCAAACACTGAGCACATCTCTGCCTAAGGGGGCAACCCATACTCCAGAAGTGTTGTTCCTACAAGGGCAGCTTTGAGTGAAGCCTCCTGCAACATCCATACAGTGGCATATAGTTTGCTGGGGAAGGCAAATGTGTGCATGAGCATGGTTGATATCCATAGTATCATGGTGTTGATGAGACTGTTGGCAGTAAGCCAAGACCTGGTTAATGCAGCCTTTGGCTGGTCCAAGATTGGTGTGAGGCACAGGGATGATAGCCTGGAAAATAATCCCACTTGCCACAAGGGCAGTGAAGCTTGCACAGTGCTTGGGAAATATCTCTACATTACTGCTGATGCCAAGTGAGAATACAATTGAAGACTGGTGCCTGCAGACTGTCACTGGGGAAACTGGTAATTCATTATCCTGAGTATAAATACCATTATGTAAAGGGACACCACCAATCTCTCCCTCCGTACACATGTACACAATCTCTGTTCAGGGAGGCTGTTTATTTCTAGAGATTCCTGAACACAGAGAGTCTGTCTGTGAGGCTCAGGGTGCAGAGTGAGGCTGTGGCTTCATGCTATGGCTGAGTCAGTGCAACCTGATGAGAACAGTGTTTTTATTGGATGATAGGCTGGACGTGATGATCTTGAAGATCTCTTCCAACCTGTTCTGTTCTGTTCTATCCTGAATGATTGCTTTGCACATTGGTCCAATGCCTGACCAATTAATAACCGTGGGGAAAGACTGCAAGTTTTGCTCAGAACCTCCTCATTTTCTTAAGCTACTGCTAGGTTCTTAATTAAAAAATCCCCAAACACTCAAGTTTCTAGAAATACAGCTTATGTTAAATTGTCACTTCTCCAAGGGACCCACCTGCTTCTATGGAAGACTTACAGTATTCATACCTCCTTCAAGACTTGTTTTTAATCACAGAATGGTTTGGGTTGGAAGGGACCTTTAAAGGTCATCTTATTCAACCTCTACAATAAGCAGGGACCTCTTCAACCAGATCAGATTGCTCAGAACCCTGACCAACCCAACCTCAAATGTTTCCAGGGATGGGGCATTTACAATGTCTCTGGGCTGTTTTTCATGCAAAGTTTCATTGCAGAGGATGACACAAGCACAAGGTGAGCCCTTCTTTGAACATTCCTGTCTGAAGTACAGGGACTTGCCTTTTTGTTGTCAGATAGAACAATTTAAACACATGCTAGTTTGAAGTAAAGGATC
Organism: Colaptes auratus; assembly: GCA_015227895.2. Classification (NCBI taxonomy): domain Eukaryota; kingdom Metazoa; phylum Chordata; class Aves; order Piciformes; family Picidae; genus Colaptes; species Colaptes auratus. The sequence continues at coordinate 1,539,745 of CM037631.1, forward strand.
CTGATAGATATGGATCCTAGCTCCAGGAACTTGCCTCTCCTGTTCCTGGAGATTAATATACTAAGAGGCATAATTCTTCTAAAGTATGAAGAGTTTACTAGTTGATTTTTGATTGGTTTATTTTAATAAAAAGCATTTAAAAGTATAAGCTATTGGTCTAGTGGTGCATTGCTAATGACTCCAGTGGGGAAAAAGAAGTATTTGGAGTTTGGCAACTTCAACAGTTGTTTTCCAGGTGTAAAGGCTTTTCACAAGTGATGATGTCAACTACCCAATTTAGAAGGCTTTCACCTTTTCTTTTCATGTGGCTGCTTGGTATATGAAATACCATCACATTTTTTTCTCAGTACAATTAGATGTTTCATGTCAGGATGCATGCAAGACAAATCTCACCGTGAACTCTAGCAATGCGTGATTCATCCCCAAACATCTCATCAGTGAAATGAATGATGAGGAACTTCTGCTACGAAAGAGCTTTCTTAGTGGTGGCAAGTTGCCTAGAAAGAGCACAATTTCCAAAACAGTTGTGAACTTTAAAACCCCTGAGTGCTGAAGTTCCTCAGAGATGCTAAATTAAACTCAAATCTGATAGTCCTTGCTGCTTCTTTTGATTTAGCTTCAGCACCGACCTTCACTTAAGAACAGGAGACCAGATGTACTTGGGGGTGAACATTTCAATTCAGAATGGACTATTCAGGAAAAAGCCATGATTTCCAAAGCCTTTCATTTGCTTAATGTTGCAGTAAATGATGAGGTAATGTCCTTTGTTAAAGACCAATTCATCTCCAAGAAAAATTATTCAAAAGGAATTGAAACTTTGATGCTAATTTTCAAATCCCAGTTGGGTTGTGCTATTCCAAAATCAGTATGTTGCTTAGCTCCAGAGCTGGATGAAGATATTTAAGGAATGGCATGAGCTTTTTGGAGCTGCCTGCTCTGGGGACTTTAGGACTTGCAGATTCAATTCTCTGCAATTTTGGTAGCCAAGAAGTAGTCGCATTTCACACTGTGCTTATTTGTCTGAGTCTGAAAGCACAAACATCCTAGGTGTAACACACTGAATCCCCAGAAGCATCACATTTTTTTGTCAGAAAAGCCTTAGCAATGAGCTACTGAGCCACGTTTCTCAGCTCCAGAAATGAGTTCAAAGCATCATTATTTAGCCTTGTTCTGATGAGAGTACTTCAAATTTTTGTAGTGGAACATTGTACCTTGTTAGCCCAATCATCCAGAAGCTGATGGTGGCTGAAAGAGTAGCAATCTGTGACTGAAGAGTTTCCCTCCTTGCAGCTGCCAAACTCCCATCTATTTTTATTTATTTATTTATTTAGTGCATCCCCTTATATTTCTGTTCATTCCACGCCTCATCTTGGCTACCAGAAGTTTCCTTGAATAGCATTTCAGCACCCACATCAAGGCTCATGATGTCACCCCTCTAGGTTACAGAAGAGGCATGCAAATATGTTCTGTGACTGCTGCAATATTACTAACTATCTGTGAAGGATAACTACTAACTATCTAGGATTATTTTAACAAGATACCAATGTGTCAAAGTCTGTATTTTACACATTTGCTGACATGCAAAGCCATTATTTCCTTAGGGAACCAGGCCATCTCCAAAACCCACAATAGGGATGAAACTGTCAAAGGGACTTTGGGCCTAAAATACATTGAGAGAGACTGGCATATGTAGTTGCTAGGCAGGGACATGTCAGAGCAAAAAGGTCATAGAATCATGGAATGGTTTGGATCAGAAGGGACCTTAAAAATCATCTTGTTCCAACCTCCATGCCGTGGGTCTTCCACTAAAACAGGTTTCTCAAGTCCCTGTCTTCAACCTGACCTTGAACACCTCCAGGGAGGGGGCATCCATGACCTCCCTGGGCAACTTGTTCCAGTGTCTCACCACTCTTATTGTAAAGAATTCTTTCTAATAACCAGTCCAGATCTTACCTCCTCAAGCTTAAATTCATTCCCTCTGGTCCTAGCACAAGAAGTCCCTTTAAAAATGTTCCTTCCTGGCTTTCTTGTAGACCTCATTCAGGTACTGGAAGGCCACTATAAGATCTCCCTGGAGCCACCTTTTCTCCAGGCTGAACAGCCTCAGGACTCGCAGATGGTCCCCACAGGTGAGGTGTTCCAACCCTCTGATCATCTTCATGGCCCTCATCTGTACCCACTCCAACAATTCAATGTCCTTCTTGTGGCAGGGGCCCTGGATGCAATACTCCAGGTGGGATTTCACAAAAGCATAGTTGAGGGGGAGAATCACCTTCCCCATCATGCTGATCAAACTTCTTTTGATGCAGCCCAGGACGTGGGTGGTCTTCCGGGCTGCAAGTGCACATTGCTGGCTCATGCAAGCTTTTCATCAACTGACGCCCCTCCAAGTCCTTATTCTCTCAAGCTACTCCTTGTCCAGCCTGTATTTGTGCTTGGGATTGCTCCAACCCAGGCATAGGACCTTGCACTTGCTTTTGTTGAGCCTCTTAAGATTGGCATGGGCCTACCCCTGAAGCCTGTCCAAGTGCTTCTGGATGGCATCCCTTCCCTCAAGCATGTCCACACAGCTTGGTGTCACACACATACTTGCTGAGTGGGCACTCAATTCCACTGCCCATATCTTAACAAAGATGTTAAATAGATCCTGAGGACTAGTCAAAATCAGGTAACTACTCAGTAAATGATAGCCCTTTCCCCCCAGAAGGAGTTTGGCTACTATTTTTGAGTAAGTGGCACCCCTCCATGCCTGACTAAGCAGCACTTTGAGTGGCGTGGGAAAGAGCAGCCCACAAGGCCAGGATGGAATCATTGGAAGAGAGACCAGTGTTTCTTTCTTGACTGATTTTGACTTTCTGAAGGAGTCCAAAGGCTGCCTTTGCCTTAGGCCAGTACAGTACTGTAGGGCTCCCTAGGGCTGGACAGCTATGGTCATACCAATGCAGGAGTGGTTTTGTTATTCTTATTATGCTTGCTTTTGGCTGCTAAGTATTTGGGTCTGCTATGGAATAGAAGTTTTGCAATCTGTTTTTGCCTGAAGTGGCTTGCAATCTCTTTGCTTACCTTGTTGGCTGGCACACTGCAGATCAGTTGAATATTCATAGAGTCATAGAATCAATAAGGTTGGAAGAGACCTCAAAGATCATCAGAACTGAGTGGTCTCGGTTCAGGCCACCAGTTGCTTTACCCATCCATGGCTGGAGGTTAACCAGGCAGGGTAATTGTCCTGTGATATCTATAACATTCTTATCTGCTATAGCACTTAAGGGTTTTCCTCTGTCCTGTGTGTGACTCTTACTCCTTTTGCTTCTGCATGGGGCTGCTTAGCCCTCTTGGTCTGTGCTTTCCTCTGAACTACCTGTGTACATGCAAGTTGCCTGCCTATCAGAGAAGAGAGATGACTGCAAAGTTAATGAACATGAAATGTGAGTCAGACCAATTGATTTTATTTACCCTGCTTATCACACTGGCTGCTACTTTGGGGTTGACTTTAGATGTGACTCATGTTGTACTAGTACTTGCAAAAAACAAAACGTGCCTTGAAAATATTTTGATAGACATCTCAAGTAATTGACAGCATTTCTGTTAATGCTGCATCCTGCGAGTGCCAGCTAACCTTTGAAGACGCAATTCAGAGTAGGTAGAGCAGAAAAAGAGAATTTAGACTAATTTTGCCAAAGCTAAAATCACAGAATCACAGAATCACCAAGGTTGGAAGAGACCTCAAAGATCATCAAGTCCAAACCATCACCACAGACCTCGTGACTAAACCATGGCACCAAGTGCCATGTCCAATCTCCCCTTGAACACCTCCAGGGACGGCGACTCCACCACCTCCCTGGGCAGCCCATTCCAATGGCTAACAACTCTCTCTGTGAAGAACTTTCTCCTCACCTCCAGCCTAAACTTCCCCTGGCACAGCTGGAGACGGTGTCCTCTTGTTCTGGTGCTGGTTGCCTGGGAGAAGAGACCACCCCCCTCCTGGCTACAACCTCCCTTCAGGTAGTTGTAGAGAGCAATAAGGTCTCCCCTGAGCCTCCTCTTCTCCAGGCTAAACAACCCCAGCTCCCAGTCTCTCCTCACAGGGCTTGTGCTCGAGGCCTCTCCCCAGCCTCATTGCCCTTCTCTGGACACGTTCAAGAGTCTCAATGTGAGAGAAGCTGACATAAAACTGCTGCTCTGCCTGACCAGCTCCCTGTTGTGTTTCTCCTTGTGCAGACACCTTGCACTACAGAAAAAATAATCTTTCATGAGGTGGGAATTTCAGCAGTTAACAGATTGCTGATTAATGTGAGCTACCTACATAATTTATCATGTGCCTCAAATTAAATGACTGGGGAACTGGTTCAGGTCAGAATAAATTAAGGTTATTTGGGTTATGGGCTCTGATATACAGTGGAAGCTGTTCAGCTCTGCAGGCTGGAAATCAGCTTGATGAGTGAGATCCAAACACAGCAATTCTTCAGTCAGAACAGTTTCCAGGAAGACATAACTGAAATTTCCAAATGTGATGATGAAAGTGATCTGCAAGCAGTTACCACTGGTGTCCAGTGAACTGAGCTGCTGTGCTGGGGTTGCTGGAGCAGTGCTAATGGGTGCTGCATCAAGATCTGACACCCTGACCTTCAGAAATTGTTATCATCCCATTTTACAATCTCAGCTGGCGTTCTGCAGCTTCTTGAACTATGAAAACAACTGTAAGCTGTGAACGGCTGACTGCAGGTAGGACACCCGAGGGGCACTGTGTTGTGGCACGGTGCAGGGCACGGCGTGCTGGTCAACCTCTGATACTCTCCCAGGGCAGCTTCTTCTTTCACTAGTGTCTGAATTTAGCAAGGGAAAACTGGACAATAAATTGTCTGCTCTGATAGCTGGTAATCTCTTGGACATCCAGAAAACGATGACAAGTTGCAAGCAGTTCAGTAAGTAGATCTTACCACAGTGTGCCTGCATAGCTGGAAAACAATTTCTGTTTTCCATAATAATTTCCCTCAAGTGTCCCCAGCTTTCCAACATCTCAGTTGTTTAGGAATCATAACATGTGAGTTGCTTGGGTAACCAAAATCTGCCTGACCCCCTGTGTCCAGATGCCTGGGAGACTCCATGTCCCATTGCTTGGATGAGTCCTGGAAAGAAACCTTGGCTAGGCATGACATGGTTTCCCTGTCACGGGCTCCAGCAAGGTGCTCACAGTGAGCTGAGAGTCATGTATGCAGATTGCTTATGTCACTACATGAGGAGGAGACTCATGTTGTGGATTCTGGCCAGGCTGTGTCTATGGGACAGCAGCATTGAACATTTGCACTGCTGCAGAAAACACAAAAAGCAGGCTAGCTGTTTCCAAATGTCACCAACAGCACGAAGGTCTTGTTCTTCGGTCACATTGTCTTTTGTTTAGGTTCTTTTGTAGGGAAGTACATTCTCTTCAGAGCAGAATAAGCAGGACCTGCCTGCTTTTCTGAAAAGACTTCTGGGAACAGCTGATATATGTACCCATCAGCTCAATCCACTGTATTTCCATGGGGTGCTGCTTTAGTCCATTTCTTTTTATGCAGCTTTTTGAATTTGCTCAAATTTTTGAATCCATACTGTAATTTTCAGTCGGTCTCTGGATGCTGTGCTAAACTGTCACACATGCTCACTGTTGAACTGCACTGTTGCCTCACACATTTATTGGAGAGATTGAAACTCCTGACAAATATCACTTCACTGTTTAAACTTAAAGCCTCGGCTACAGGCATTAAGATGTGTCCTTGGAGATGCTGAAGAATAAACTGCATACGCTACAAGCTGTGTGCTACGAAGAATCATGCCTCTGGAAGAGACAGGAGACAAACTATGAGATTCCTCCCATGATAATAAGTCCAAGTGCCGGGTGCTGCACTTTGGCCACGGCAACCCCATGCAGAGCTACAGGCTGGGGTCGAGTGGCTGGAGAGCTGCCAAACAGAGAGGGACCTGGGGGTGCTGATTGACACCCACCTAAACATGACCAACAGTTTGCCCAGGTGGCCAAGAAGGCCATGGCTCCTGGCCTGTATTGGCATAGTGTGGCCAGCAGAGCAGGAGGTCATTCTGCCCCTGTACTCTGCATTGGTTAGGCCACACCTTGAGTACTGTGTCCAGTTCTGGGCCCCTCAGTTAAGAAGGACATCGAGATACTTGAACGTTCCATAAAGGGCAACAAGGCTGTGAAGGCCTTGAGCAAGCACAAGCCCTATTCGAAGGCTGGGGAGCTGGATTGTTTAGCCTGGAGAAGAGAAGTATCAGAGGGATACCTCATTGCCCTCTCAACTACCTGAAAGGTGGTTGTAGACAGGAGGGTTTCGTCTCTTCCCCCAGGCAACCACACCAGAACAAGGGGAACCAGTCTCAAGCTGTGCCAGGGGAGGTTTAGACTCGAGGTGAGGAGGAAGTTCTTCACTGAGCGAGTCATTCGTCATTGGAATGGTCTGCCCATGGAGGTGTGGAGTCGCCGTTCCCTGGGTGTTCAAGGGGATTGGACGTGGCACTGTGCCATGGTCTATTTGTGAGTCGGTTGGGACAGGTTGGACTTAATGATCCTTGGGGTCTCTTCCAACCTTGGTTATACTGTGATACTGTGATACTGTGAAAAAAATCACTGTGCCCTTCCTCTGGAAATTTCACTACACCTCAGGCAAAGCTGCAACAAAGGACCCTCCCTATGCTGCTGCCCACCTTGCTTGCTCGTGGTGGTCCCAGTGGATGTGGGGTTTTGTCGGTCCTCTTTGAGAGTTCTTCTGGACTCAGCCTGGACCTACATTTTTTTGCCCTGCCTCCATTGTGGGTTCTGCCCTCTCTAGTGTCCTTCACACGTGTATCCTGTTTTGGTGAGGAAGCATAGCCTCATTCTAGAGATGGGAACACAGATCCTGCATCATTTGCACATGAAAAATCTCTCATGAGTGCGGGGAAACTAAGTGCAGTGAAACCCTCAAGTATGACGTAAATCGCTGGACTCTTCTCTCAGCTTCTGCTCAGGGCTCACAAATGTGACTTCTGCAAACTCAGTGGGAAAAGGCATTAGCTATTACCTTCACTGCAGGTTCTAGGAGCTTTACTTAAGATTTCATTAGAACCATGGACTTACCCAGTAAGATCAGTGATTACCAATATTTCTGCATGTAATGGGGTCTAAAGCATAGCTAGATGTATCACCTACAGGCATTGAATAATTTTTGTAATTTATGTTGGATTTGAAAGCACAGCTGGATTTGTGAGAAAAGAAAATTAAAAACCCCTGACACAGACCCTACATAGGGCAGTACAATGCCAGATGGCACTGCTGACCCTGCAGCACATTCAAGAAATGCAGCTAATCTTAGCCCCTGTACACTGCACTGGTTAGGCCACACCTTGAGTACTGCGTCCAGTTCTGGGCCCCTCAGTTTAGGAAAGATGTTGAGTTGCTGGAAAGTGTCCAGAGAAGGGCAACAAAGCTGGTGAGGGGTTTGGAGCACAAGCCTTATGAGGAGAGGCTGAGGGAGCTGGCGTTGCTTAGCCTGGAGAAGAGGAGCCTCAGAGGAGACCTTATTGCTGTCTACAACTACCTGAAGGGAGGTTGTAGCCAGGTGGGGACTTGTCTCTTCTCCCAGGCAACCAGCACCAGAAGAAGAGGACACAGTCTCAAGCTGCACCGGGGGAGGTTTAGACTGGAGGTTAGGAAGAAATTCTCCATAGAGAGAGTGATTGCCCATTGGAATGGGCTGCCTGGGGAGGTGGTGGAGTCACAGTCATTGGAGGTGTTTAGGAGGAGACTTGATGGGATGATGGGTTGGGTGTGATGATCTTGAAGGTCTCTTCCAACCTGGTCAGGTCTGGTCTATTCTATTCTATTCTATTCTATTCTATTCTATTCTATTCTATTCTATTCTATTCTATTCTACTATTCTATTCTACTCCACTCCACTCCACTCTACTCTACTCTACTCTACTCTACTCTACGCTACTCTACGCTACTCTACTTTACCCTACTGTACTCCACTCCACTCTACTCTACTCCACTCTACTCTGCTCTATATTCCCAGATACATCACGCACCATATCAGGCTATTGGTCTTATTATTCTGCCTCTAAGTTGTTGTTGTTTCATTGCTTGTAGGTTGAATGCTCAAATAAAATTTGGCAGGTAGTGGGCAGCCTTTTTTCCTAACAGAGGCAAAACAGGTTGTACATGTCCTTTCCCCATAAAGCATGGGCAGTCTTACAAATACAAAAGCAAGTAGATTAATTTTATCCAGGAACACTTCTTTTAAAAAAAACCCACACAGAATACCCAACAATGTCCAAAAAAAAGGCAACAAAACCAACAGAACAAGAGGACACAGTCTCAAGCTGCACCAGGGAAGGTTTAGGCTGGGTGTTAGGAAGAAGTTCTTCACAGAAAGAGTGATTGGCCATTGGAATGGGCTGCCCGGGGAGGTGGTGGAGTCACCATCACTGGAGGTGTTTAGGAAGAGACTGCCTGGGGCACTTGGTGCCGTGGTTTAGTTGATTAGGTAGTGTTGGGTGACCTCGAAGGTCTTTTCCAACATGGTTAATTCTATTCTATGCTAAAAAAAAAACAACAAAACAAACATACAAGCAAAAACTAAACCAAAAATCACTGCAATCTTTTCCACCATGAACTGCTAAACGACAAGGCACAAGCTTAATTTTGGGAGCAGAGGGCATAGGCTGGAGCTCGATGGTTGTTCTTTCATGCACATTTCAAGTTGTAAGTTCTAATTTGGTGATTATATGCTGGAAAGTTTCAGCCTGTCCCCTGAAGATACCGCACCAACCCCCTGCTCTCTCTGATTTTCAGCCTTGATGTCATACTCCTCTCTCCCAATTAATCTCTTCACTTGTACTGTGCAACTGCTTTCACATTTATGCCTTTAACTGCCATTAGAAATGTGATGAATCATTTGTCTTTTCCTGGAAATGTACTTGAATCTTCTGCAGAATTGTCTCCACTCCATCTTATCCCTTCCTGTCCAAAATTTTGCATATGGCTCTACTGTGCTCCTCAGCTGGAGTGTTACTGAGTTCAGGACTGAGCTGGTTTGAATAACAGTTCTCAGAGTTGTTATAACAAGATGTTCTTTTGAAAAATAATCATTTCCTCCACTCTCTCCAAAAAAGACTTGCAGTGATAACAGGAAAAATGTCCTTTCTCTGGTTGTTTGTCCTGCAGAAGCATTTTAGCAAGGCAGGCTGAGGGCCCAGTGTATTAGCAGGTATTGTATAAGCATGGCACAGATGGTCCTAATCCAAAGCATTTACAAGGTAATTGCCATGCACTCATTAGTGTGTGGGCACTTTTCCCAGTCCATGTTGCAGGGCAGTATGCATTCCTGGCCAGCTGATCTGGTACTGGTACTACTGGTACTTTTCAGCTCTGCTTTCTTATCTCACCTGGTAGCATTGCTCTCCTCAAGCCACCAACCTCCAGAGCTGCGTTAACAGCTCCTCCACTGCACCTGTGCAGGAACCTGTGCAGGGGCTGTGCAGAGCTTCTTCATCCCCAATTTGTGCTGTGATGCTTGCCAAGCAGATTCTCCTAGGGACTGAGGAGGCAAGCGGCCGAGAGGATGGACCCTGCTGCACTTGTTTGACCCTGTTACAAACACCAAGAGACACTTGAGGACTTACCTAATAGAATCATAGACTCAACAAGGTTGGAAAAGGCCTCAATGGTCATCAAGTCCAACCTGTAGGTTGGAAAAGGCCTCAAAGATCATCAAGTCCAACCTGTCACCCAACACCTCATGACTACTAGACCATGGCACCAAGTGCCACGTCCAATCCCCTCTTGAACACCTCCAGGGATGGTGACTCCACCACCTCCCTGGGCAGCCCATTCCAATGGCTAACAACTCTCTCACTGAAGAACTTTCTCCTCACCTCGAGCCTAAACTTCCCCTGGTGCAGCTTGAGACTGTGTCCTCTTGTTCTGGTGCTGGTTGCCTGGGAGAAGAGACCAACCCCCTCCTGGCCACAACAGCCCTTCAGGTAGTTGTAGACAGCAATAAGGTCTCCCCTGAGCCTCCTCTTCTCCAGGCTAAACAATCCCATGTGCAGACTAGCCAGGGAAATGCTTTCTCCTGTTACTGCCCCTAAAAGCATGCATGTTACTGTAAGCAGTGGTAGCAGGAGATAATCAGTGAACACATGTTTACCTAAAAGGCCAGTTCTTTGCCCATCTGAAGCAAATGGTTTCCGAGGACTCACTTTCCCTCCTTTTGTGTCTTGCTCCCGCTATGAGGGCTGCCCTATTTACCTCTTGGGGCTTTTTCATGCTTCTAATTTACTTTCTCTGAAAAATACCTGTGAGCAGTTAAATGGTGCTAATATATATCCACCAAGGGATGTTGTAAAGTTTTTAAATGGTGATTGGGTGTTTGGCAAGCAGAAGGCAAATTGCTCTGTCTTTCCATGATCTCACACATCACATAAGAGCGAACAAGGGATTTTCTAAACTGCAAAGTCCCAGTGCTGCTGTCATTTGGCAAATGCTGAAGCCATACATTGAACAGCTCCTATTTTTATTGGAAATATTTCACTACAGTAAAAAGGGGCTGAAAACCAGAATACCATCCAGTTTCTCAGGCCCAGAGGTGGTATTCTCCAGGCCAGGGTTGAGTGGCTCTGGAGGATGCTATGGCTGGGGAAGTTCACACTGCTGCGCAGGGTGGGTGAAATTCACCTCTAAAGAGAGGATTTAATTAGTCCATGATTAGCACCAAGGTCTTATATTTTCCCTTTTGCTGAGCTGTGTTCCATCCTGCAGGGACAGAAGCTATCATTCTTCAGTGTCTTAATTCTGATGCTTAAAGAAAAACAATCACATTAATGATATATAGGAATAAATAACTTCTCTCTGTTGTGTAAACCAGAAAGACACTGCCACACAGACTTGTGTCCTTGCTACCACCTGTGCTACCAAGCATCACGCACACTGAAGCATCCCCAGGGCCAATAAAGAGGAAAATGTGATGCACAGCAATCTTTCATATGCTGTCTGGTTTTACCTCCTCCCATGCCCAGTGATTTCTCTTTCTTTTCAACTTGTACTGAAATATATTAGCAAGGTGTTGGGGCAGAGCAACTGTATATTTAGTGGTTGTGGCTGGAACAGCTTTTTGTTGATGCTGAGCACATGCTTATGTTAATAATAATTAGACATAAGACTCATTCCTATAAAGAATCATATCCAAATGAGTCCCATGCATACAAAGCCAAGGGAATTACCCATCATGTATAGAGTTAAACATGCACAGGGTTAAACATGCACATATCTTTGCAGAAGCAGGACCTTGGCTGGCAGACTGCAGGGCATGTTGCATGCTGTGTGTTGATTCTCAACCAGCATATCCCATCCTGTCCTTGTGAGGACCTCACCAGAGCTCATCGGATGTGCTTTTGATGCACAGAAACCAGCCTGCTCCAAGAGCCTCGGCATAGGCTGCACATCAAGCATCATGTATCTCCCTCTGCAGAGGGGTGCATCCTAGGAAGTGCAGCTCCACCACCTCCAAGGCCCAAGCAGAGCTTTCTGCTGCTTCCAAAAAGCCTTTTCTCAGGAGCACACTCAGTAGCCAGTTTGCTACACCTTTACTATCTTTGTGGAGTTACACCTGCTTTACCAATTTCTGCTCCCTGGCTGTACAGAGCAGCAGCCTGGGCTGGAGAAGCTTGCTGAAAAACCTTCACTTGCTGCAATGGGGAAAGGATGAGAGGGGGGTAATGTCAGATCAGATGCTAATTCCCAAGGCTTTTATAAAATGATATCTCAGAAGGGGGAAAAGAATTTGATTTGTCTCTTTCCCCCTCCTCCTTCTTCTTCTTCTTTTTTTTTTTTTTTAAGGTACATAATGTTCCAACTTGCCATCATCTCTCTGTGCAGTCTGGCCTGACATATTCCTCTTAGATTATCTCATTTTGCTGTGTACAAATGCATCTGTGGCTTTACCCAAAAGTACAAAGGAAGTATCATGAAAATGGGCGATTGAAGCCAGGGAAACCAGACATTAAAGTTCTCCCTTAGTATCTCAACATCAATTTCCTCATAAGTACCTTTGGTACTAGAAAGACAGTTTAGTCAAGTTAAATATTAAACATGGGTCACAATTGATCAGCAGACACTCTCAGCTTTCAGTGCGCAGCTGCTTCTAAAGATGTGCAGTGGAATTCACCAGGTTGGGCTGAAACCCTATTGAAAATACTCAGAATTTAGAGCTAGATGTCTTTTGTGCCCTTGCTACTGGAGCCTGAAATAAAGGAAACATAGATCACAGCTTTTAGCTTTGAAAATCAGTCAGTGCATAGACTCTTTTAGCAGGCAGGGCATAGAAAGCCTTGAAAGACTGGATGCAGAGTTGCGGTGGACAGCAGCTATAGTAGTCCCCCACTATACAATCTGTAGTATCACCGACACAGACTGCCAAACTCCACTCTGCAATGTTTCCAAGGAGATACTACATCATGTGAGTGCCTTGTAGGAGTTTGAAACCTGCTCCATCTGAGAGGTTATTTATTATTTCCATTAACAGAGCTTTGTGAAACACTAATTTGAGTAATTTGGGTCAGAGACCAAAAACTACCCTTGCACGTGGATGGGAGTTTTGGTGTTTACATAGTAAAGGATGTCAAAAGATCTGGGAGAAAGCAGAGAAATAGGTTTCAAACTGGTTTGAGGTTAGAGAGGCAACTTGTAGTGAGAATCAAGGTGAGGCTCAATGGGCCTCTGAATAACCTGATCTAGTTAGAGATGTCCCTCTTTACCACAGGGGGCTTGGATGACCTTTAAAGGTCCCTTCCAACCCAATGCATATCTGAAACAAATCCTTGGTTGTGTGGGGCAGGAATAAGAGCAGAGATGGCCAGAGAAATTAGTGAAACAAATTTGTTCTTTCATAGTTTCATAGTTTCAGTTAGGGTTGGAAGGGACCACAAGGATCATCTAGTTCCAACCCCAACAAGTTTTCTTCAAAAACTTGTGTCCATCAAAAAGGGAAATATTTTATCAAGGCAGCACTTTGCTCATCATCTGTTCTTGAGGAAAAACTTTGACTTTTGCTATATGAAGTTCACAGTTTTTTCTTTCTCAACAGGGGTATCACTCTGAATAGTGATGAGCATAGGATACATGAGGGACATGGCCAGGGCAGGCTAGGGAAGCACACTCCTGAGCACATGGGAGAGAGACAAAGGGAGCAGCAGTGCTTATTTTCATGCTCTGACATGCTCATTTATTTTCTCATCTTTCCACATCCTCCCAAAGACATGACTGTGTTTGTAACAGTTCCACTAATAAGGCAGTAATGAAATCCTTACTTTGGCCTGGATTTTGACCCCAGCCCCCTATAAAATACCAGTAAGCACTCAGAGCTCCACTTATTCCTCTTATCTGTTGTTACATTACCTCCCTGGGGACCAGTTTGGCACACCAGAGGTGATCAGCTTAATTTCCAGCTAGAGACATTTAATTTTTAAACTTTCTAATTATAAGGATAATTAAAGCCTTTATAAGACAAGGTTAGGGAAACATCCATCAGGGACAGTCTAGAAGTCTTGTAGCCTGTCTCAGCTCAGGATTTGGACAGTGTGATTTTCCAAGGCACTTCCCAGCCCTCTGTATTCATACCTTCTGGTCTGGTGATATGGTTACAGTCAGCTCAGCTCTGGAAGCAGCACCCTGCCATGTGAACCGCCTTCTGATAAGGAAGATGGGAGATTCTCCAGGTGGGAGAACACTAAAAGCAATTATAATCTCATATCTTAAATGACAGAAATGAATCTCCTCCCATCCATGCCAGAACCACTTGCATGTCACCCTACTAATTTTAATTTTACTCTCACACTATGCTGGAGAGCAGTGTCGTGGACAATGACTGTAGAATCTGGCTGCTTTTAGTAAAGCTTTTGAGCCCCCTGCTTCTGCCTTCCATTCTTGTGAGAGGCTCTCACGTGAATGACCATCACTCTCCAATGAGCAACGTAAGTCATACCTGAAAAAATCTGCTTACCAAGTTAGTGGACAAGGGGGGCACAGTAGGCGTGGTTCATCTAGCTGTCAGGAGGGCATTTAATACTGCACTGCACAACAGATTGGTTTTCAGATCAGAAAGCATGGCATAGGACAAGCAGAAAAATGCTGAAAGGGGTTAAAAAGTGGATCCAGGACAGAGAAAGGGCAATGTCACTAACAGGAAAAATTTAAGTGAATTATCTTTATTTTTGGACCTCTTTCTTTTTGCAGCCAGTCTCCTTGAGGAAGATACTGGAAATATAGTGAAGGGGGAGAGTGGTCTAGCCTGGGAGAATGGCAAAGGATGTAAATGCAGAGCTGAGATGCCTTCCAGCATGCTCCTCTCTGTCCTAAGGACCTAGACATCAATTTACATCAGACATTGATTTGACACAGAAAGTGGAAGTTGATGAGCAGAGGAGTCAGTTTTCTTCTACAGGAACTGTGTCTCCTGCTTTTGGACAAGGAAGCCACAGAATAGCTGAGGTTTCCCTCTTAACTCCTGGCCTGCATCAGGAACACTGTGGCCAGCAGGAGCAGGGAAGTCATTGTGTCCCTGTACTTGCACTGGTTAAGCCACACCTTGAGTCCTGTGTCCAGTTCTGGGCCCCTCAATTTAAGAAGGACATTGAGACTCTTGAATGTGTCCAGAGAAGGGCAATGAGGCTGGGGAGAGGTCTCAAGCACAAGACCTAGGAGGAGAGGCTGAGGGAGCTGGGGTTGTTTAGCCTGGAGAAGAGGAGGCTCAGGGGAGACCTTATTGCTCTCTACAGCTACCTGAAAGGTGGTTGTAGCCAGGTGGGGGTTGGTCTCTTCTCCCAGGCAAGCAGCACCAGAACAAGAGGACACAGTCTGAAGCTGCACCAGGGGAAGTTTAGGCTCGAGGTGAGGAGAAAGTTCTTCACAGAAAGAGTTGTTAGCCATTGGAATGTGCTGCCCTGGGAGGTGGTGGAGTCACCATCCCTGGAGGTGTTCAAAAAGGGATTGGATGTGGCACTTGGTGCCATGGTTTAGCAGTCATGAGGTGTTGGGTGACAGGTTGGACTTGATGATCTTTGAGGTCTTTTCCAACCTTGTCGATTCTACGATCTCCCTAGGCTTTCCCACTGTTTCAAAAAGATATTTAAGGCCTTGGTTTCAATTAATCCAATAAATAATTATTCCTTCCACCTATGTCCAAGGGCTTGTCTTTGCCACCCGTGTGGCCAAGCAGTCTTGAACTGCAAAGCGGCTTGGAAAGACCGTACAGAACAGACCTGCACAGCTCCGACTCTTCTGCTGTCTAACAGGCTTTGAAAAAAATGGTCATAATGCACCACATTGAAGATATCTAGGCTACAGCCCTCTTTGAGAGCTAGGAGTCTCTCTCAGACCCTCCTGACTTGTGAAAAAAAGAGGTAAAAAAGGTAAAAAAAAAAAAGTAGGTTTCCTGCAGTGCCACCTAGCCTCATTATCACCTTTCCTGACACCACTTTCAGATCAACTTCTCCATCAAAGGATTTGAAAGCCTAACATGGCTGAGACGGCATCGCTTCTGGAAACTTTAGGCTATTTCATTTCTGCTTCTTCCTGATTGTTAGACTTAACACATTTTCTTTTTCTTCAGCTATATGATAAGTAACATCAAACTGTAATGAGGGAGAATGATTTAAAACATAATTTGGACTAGCCCAAAGTTATAAAAACAACAAATCCTGTGGGTAGCATCCAAAAGGCTTTCTATCATACTGACTGATTAGAAGGCTCATCTAATTGTCTGTATGCAAATTTTGGTGTCACCAATTCCTGATGTTCAGAATTCTTGAGTCTTTAAAATGAACAGGTTCACGTCACTGTTGTTTGCCTTTTGGCAAATAAAAAGGGACCTCCCCACTGCAGGCTGCATTGTTTCAATGTAAGGATTTTTCTCTTGAAGAGCTGAGAAACAGAAGGTTTTTTTTCAATTCCTAAAAGTAAGGTGACTCTTGCTGATATTCACTGAGGTTCAAGAACTGTGGTCTCAAAATATTGCAAGTGCTGGGCACGCCACAAATGCTGCAAGGAACTTTCGAAGTGGACAAGCCTAGTAGGAAAAACAGCCCACACGCCATTAGTTTTTAAGAGCTGCATTCCATAGAATTTAAAATCTTGATTTCACAGTCTCCTGAAATCCCTGGAACAAAGAGCTGCATTCCATAGATCTGATTCACATGAAATCCCTGGCATTGCCTGACTGATGCATGCTTGTCATGCACACTGGGAACGTGCCCCGTTTCTTTAAAATAGGCTTTTTTTCACTCGCACCTCCATCTCTCTCTGTGCCTCCATTGAACACTTCCTGCAAGCCTGGCCCAGACTCTCAGCTGCTATCCAAACAGAGCTAGGAGATGGACCCTGGGGAGGGTTGGGCTTCTTGAGGAAGATGACCCAAGAGACATGGAGCCAGCAGAACTGCACTGCAGAAGCCAGATGCCCATTGCAGCACTGGTTCCTGGGGCAGAGTACTGAAGCCCTGCAGCGCAGTTGCCTTTTGAATAAAGGCATAACTTCTGGAGGCTGGATCCTGACAAATGCAACAGATACATGGGGTATTAAGCAGAATTGGTAGCCAACCAGTTTATCTCCCTTTTTTTCCCTGTAGCTGAAGACACATCCATTAGCCCATGGTGAAGAGTTGTTTACAGAAGCAGACCTAGTGGCAGTTAAACTGTCCATAGCCAAACTTTCTTTAAAAGTTTATCATCCCCATTTTAGAGGGTTTACTTAAGGCAAGGTCCTGCTTGACTAGCCAGGCAGTATCAGAAAGCTCAAGAGCCATGTAAAAGTGACGCAAGAGGGACAGAGCTGCGTTATCAGCACTGGTAGGAAACACAACCGTGGCCATAACTGAGTTGTGCAGATACTTGCATTGTTTAACATCTGTGCTCAGGCCAGGCTCTCCTTGATTAAGAGCAGCCAGATGGACACCATAAATCAGCTGGAAACCCCTGGGCCAAACTCTGTGCTCAGACTGATTCAAACAGCTCCATTTAATGTCACAAATGGGATTTCTGCAAACGGAGCTCAGAGCAGAATTTGGCCTTTCATGTTTGTTTAGATTAAGAAATTTGGACAGTAAAAGGCCGCTTATATTCTGGCTAGCAGGCTGGGTATTACAGCACTCGGATAGTGGGAAGCCCAGACAGATGGTTACATGAATCACAGAGAGACAGGTCTGATTATCTTGATATTTTCCATGTGATGGAGGGATGTGGTGCCATATGGTGGAATATGGCTGAAGGACCCTTGTCAGCTGGGCGGGATGTGAACTCTTTCCAAGGCAAGTGGCAGAGTGCAACAACTCCGGCAGTGAGGAGGACAGACCAGGAAGGGGCAGCTTTCTGGGAGAGAGAGAGATGCTAAGCCATTATCAGCATCCTGATGGGAGGATGGGAAGAGTAAAACAGGACAGGCTGGTCAGGTCCCCCAGTGCAAAGGCACTAAAGGATGCAGGAAAACAGAGAGGGCAAAAGTAAATGTGTGATGATGGAAGGAAGAAGGAAGAAAGAGGCTTTATACTGAGGAGGAAGGAAGCCAACAGCTTCTGAGGGGCTGAGTGTCTACACAAAGGGCAGCAGAGAAGCACTGCCGATAGGGAAGAAGTCTGCTCTCTGTTTCCACAGGCTGCTGTTGTTCTGATGGACCTTACAGCTATTTTTTAAAAGCTGCCTTAGAATAGAAGCAGCCTATAGTTTGCTGCTCTGTCTTGTCCTGAGGGCTGCAGAAGAAAGGAAATTGCATAAAAGGAGTGGATTTCCACAGACCTCTAAGAGCTGGTTTTTAACAGTGAACTTGTGCATGGAGATTGTTTAGAGCCACTTCACTTTCATAATCTGTTGGCTGGGATCGATAGCCCAAAGCTTTCCATTTTGCATATGGCAAATCCATTTGCAGAATATCACATTAAAAAACCAACCCAAACCCAACACATACACACTAGGTGCTACCTAAACCCAAGGAAATTTGCTATTCCAAAGTAATCAAAGCATAGAGTGGGTTTATTCTTTTGAACTCAAACAACAGGAGCTCTCCAGCAGATGGTGCCCAGGGCTAGTGGTGCACCAGAAAGGTGAGTCCTGACTGTGTGGAGAGCATTGAAAAGATGGGAGCCGCCAGAAATAGCTCTACCCTCACACTGGCAGTGAATCCAGACCACAGTGCTAAAGAACACATTCAGAAGTTAAAGAATATTTTAGCAGCAACTCCTTGGTTAACCAAGGTCCTGGGCACCCAAGATGGTGTGGGGAGAGCAGGTGGTGCAGAGAGATGTGCAGTGTGTATCACAGCTTGACCAGCACTTGCCAGAGAGGATGGTTTGTTATTTTTTGCAAGGTCTGACAGGAAAACGTCACGTGTTTAAATTGGGGAAGTATTGTAGATGTTCTTTGGGTCTGGTCAGGGAAATGAGGAATGAGTTTTCTTTTGTTTGGGTTCTGTGGTTTGCTTGCTGATGTCTATGGCTGTCTATATTTAGCAGACCTCAAAACTAAGGCTAGATACATCAGAAAGCAAGTGGAAAAGTACCGAGGAGAAAGCATAAGAGAGATGTCTGGGAGATACCATGTGAACTGGCTGGACCACAGAGCAGGTGCACTGAAGCTCATGCTCTTTTGTGCTGGAGCTGGCTGAGGACATGAACCTCACAGGACAGAGCATGTGAGCTGTGGTGATGATTCATTGGTGGCCTTCCACCTCCAGAGCCTCCACTGTTGGAAGGCACCCCAGTTTGGCAGGACAAACTGGAAAGGCAGCATTGGAAACCAGGGGGCAAGGTATCTATAACCTGAGCTGTAAGGAAACAGCAGAGCAGATGACTCTACCTGGATGTAAATGGGACAAACAGTTTCACACCAGGTTCTTAATGTTACACACTCATGTGTAATATGGCTTGCAGATTGCTGTTCAGATGCATTATCATTAAGTGATGTCCAGCAGCAGAGTTCTAGCGTGAAGCCAAATTTTCCACCTGTTTTCACAGAATCACAGAATGTTAGGGGTTGGAAGGGACCTTGAAGGATCATCTAGTCCAACCCCCCTGCCATAGCATGATCACCTATACCAGATCACACAAGAACACATCCAGGCAGGTCTTGAGTATCTCCAGAGAGGGAGACTCCACAGCCTCCCTGGGCAGCCTGTTCCAGTGTTCCGTCACTGTGAAATAAGTTTTCCTCATGTTTCCATGGAGCTTCTTATGCTTCCACTTCTGCCCATTGCCCCTTGTCCTATCATTGGGCATCATCACAAAGAGCCTGGCTCCATCCTCTTGGCACTCACCCTTTACATATTTATAAACATGAGTGAGGTCACCCCTTAGACTCCTGTTCTCCGAGCTAAAGAGCCCCAGCTCCCTCAGTCTTTCCCTGTAAGGAAGATGTTCCACTCACTTAATCATTTTTGTGGCTCTTTTATGAGTGTGGACCTCTCTAGAGGCTGCTGGGAGTACATGTGCAGACAGTGCAATGACAGTTTTTAATATTTTCAGAGTGGAGGTATGTGTTGCTGTTTCATTCTTGCAATAGGAGACAACTGTACCTTCTTTTAAAGTCATTACCCTGTAAAGGATCTGATTGCCTCCTGTGTGCTGAGGAAATAGAAAATGTCCCTAATTTGCTGTTAGAAGATCAAATGGACAGATTGCACAACAGAGGAACTGGGCCCTTTGCATGGAGAAGTAGCTTCCTGCTGTAGGTGCTGGCCTTTTGAGTCAGCAGATGGCTTTGTCAAGAAATATGGGGTACATTTGCAGGCATGTTAGCTTGGCTAACTTCTTACCAGAGGCAATGAAGAGGCCAAAGAGAATGGAAGTGGTGGGGAGCAACCTCGTTATGCTCCTGAGGTGAGGCTCATGCCACACAGTGTGAAAGGTAGGAAGGATTAATTGTGCTTGCCAGCAAAGCAGGATTTAGGGTGAGAAAAAGGAATTGGTATCAGATTTAGCATCTGAAGCACTTAATGGAATGACTCTGGCAATTTGTTAGCCAGATCAACATATGATTTCTTACTTAGAGAGGAAATGCTCATCTCTGCTCAACACGCCGACGCAGGGATGGATGTTAGTAGAGACTACTAAGAAAAAAAGGACCAGTTTACCTCATCTGGCCTCTTTTGTAAATGTCTTCACTTTCAGTAGTTTATGGCTTCCATCTTCTCCATGTAATTCAGGAACATCTCCAAGTAAACCCCAAATTCAGAGGCCAAGCCACAAAATTATGTGCCAGCAGTGAGCCAGTACATGGCAGAGCTGGGAATCAGTTGCTGGTCCTCTGCTGCTTCCACGGACAGCGAAGGAGCAGTGAGAGGTGGTTCAGGGGCAGGCATTCAAGGGATTTTGACACACTCCCAGCCAGCGGGGTCTTCATACAAACCAGCTGTCTGGATGGGCTGTGCAAAGCTGAGCTCTGGGTATCAGGACTGAAATAAATTCTTGGAAAGCAATGCAGATTTGATGCTTTGCTGGAGTTGCTACAACTGCAGTACAACACCAGGCATGCTGTGAGCAAAGGGCAGCTATCCAGTTTCAAAGCAGAAGTCACTGTCATTGCTGCCAGGGATCACTTCTGAGATGCAGAATGATGCAGTAAATAATAACATCCATCCAGCCTGTGAGTCCAGCTTAGAAAGCACAGGTTCTGAGGTTTGATTTTTAAGATACTCAACCTTACCCATGGCCTGTAGTAGCTGTATCGTGATCAGATTGCTCTCCTGCTGATACCAGCTCATGTGCTGGTCTCATCTCAAACCTGTGGAGAGAAAGTTGTGTGGGTTTATGAAGCTCACAGCATTTGGATTTTATGACTGCAGACATCTCCTGCCTCTGCAGGCTGCAGGAAGGTGGGATGCACTCTCTTTTTCCAGCTGGAAGCAGAGATCCCGTTTGATTCCTGCTGCCGCTGCTTGTGGTCCACCTGAGTGGGAGGAACATGTAAGGGCTTGCTGGAAGAGTGGGTCAGGAACTTGCACACTGGGGCTGTGCTGCCTCATGAGCAGCCAAAGCCTCTAGGTGAAAACTGCAGTCAGTGGGCAGGAAAGCAATGAAACTGTCTAGGCAGGTGTCTGTGCACACAAATGTGTCTACGTGAGAGGTATTGAGGGAGACACAGAGCCAGAAATGCAGACAGGCAAACCTTCCAGGACACGTACAAGAGATTCTAATGCTTTTAATTTACCCTGAAGGAGATTTTCCTGTTATGTCATGGGGAAAATAAACATGTATTTACTGCTTTATGGCAATCAAGGTAAGAAATTTGTTAATCTGCCACTGTAATGATACAGAAAGCCTGGGCCAGTATAGTGTGATACTGAGTTTTTACAGATACAGAGAGGCAAGATGAGAAAAGCTAAGGAGCAGTCACACCTAGAAAGGACAAGGGAAGCATTCCTATGGTTTCTTACTTTTGGAGGTGGGAAACTCACTATGGACAAGCACAGGCAGAGACATCATTTGCAGTCATCTTGCCTGTGAATAAAAGCAACCAGAAACAACTGGAAATCTGGGGTTCTTTTTAGTCTTCTAGGTGCATGGATTTCTGCAACTTGTACCCATGCAGCTGAATTTTATGAATCAAACTGAACTTTAGCAAGTTTCTTAAGTAAGTTTCAGAATACAAAACATTTTAAACCTTCACCTACTTGGATAATATTTTTTTTGTTTTCAATAATGAGCTCAGTGAAACACATTTCCCTTAGACTTGAGTCTGATTCTTCCTAATTAATTCCTTTCCTTTCCTAGTGTCCTTTCTTGGACACTACCATTTCAGTGGGGTACCACAGTTTCCCATTCTTCTCCCTCTGCCTCTACCAGGCAACCAGCACCAGAACAAGGGGACACAGTCTCAAGCTGTGCCAGGGGAGGTTTAGACTCGAGGTGAGGAGGAAGTTCTTCACTGAGCGAGTCATTCGTCATTGGAATGGGCTGCCCAGGGAGGTGGTGGAGTCGCCGTCCCTGGAGGTGTTCAAGGGGAGATTGGACGTGGCACTTGGTGCCATGGTCTAGTTGTGAGATCTGTTGGGACAGGTTGGACTTGATGATCCTTGGGGTCTCTTCCAACCTTGGTTATACTGTGATACTGTGATACTGTGATACCACTGTGAGCAGAACTCATTTTTCTCCTGAGTGTTACGATTTCAAAACAGAAAACAGCTTTGAGGTAATTTAGTGGCTGACTCAGCAGTTTTCCAGAAGACAACTTAATTCAGAGACAGGTTCTAAATTCCCCATCTCTGAGGTATTGAAAAGTCACATCCCCCTCACGGGTGACTCACTGCACATCTCAGTGAAGCTCAATGTCTGCCCATCTGGGCACGTGGGATGGTGCTCAGTGTGACATTCGGTCTCTGCAGCAGACTCTGTTGAAAATACTTCTGGGCCAAACGTACAAAACTGCTGAACTGCAGACAGCTGCTGCCCTTGCCAGCAGGACAACTGATGTGAAAACTGGCTTATCACAGACTTTTATGTACTGAAAATCTCACAATGTGGAAAAGAAAGAAACCGTTCCTGTCCCTGATGTTTGGTGCGATTATTGCTGCGGTGCTCTACAGCACGGCTCTCACCTCTCCTTGTCAAGTGGATGCCACAAACTCTAAATCAAGTAACATTATCTCTGACACCTTGGCTGTTACAGTACCAGATCAAAAGATTTATACCTTGCTCAACATAAAGTAGTTACAGCTTGTCTCTGCTGAGGAAAAAGTCAAAAGTGGAATTTGATGTCATTAAAAAGAAATATTTCTCCTTAAAGCAAACTCTGTTTATTACGGTGATTTAATTCAACCTGTCCCTGTCCTTACCACCAGCTGCTCAGAGATGCCTACTCGGCTTTCAGCTTGCGAAATAAATCTCTCTAGCAACTCCCACCAGTATTTTTGTGTTATCAAGGCAAAAAATAGAGACTCTATTTGAAGAAAATCAGCTTCAGACATATCAGAAATATGAGCCACCTCCTTCCAAAAACCCAGGTCATCTTTGCTTTGTATACTCAAATACACATCTTTCATTTCCTCAATCAAACATGATTGTAAGATTCCCATGGGCAAAGCATGTAAACATACATACACCCCCCCAGGCTCACAGATATATGAAATGATAATGTATTTACTTGTCCCTGTCAGGCCTCTATTATGTATAGATGAGTTTATTTCCGAGCCTGCTCTCCTTGCAGCGAGTAGTAAACTATAGAGAAGTCACTGACTGTACCCAAAGTGACCAAAAACTCTGTAGAGGGAAAATTCTTGTGTGAAGATAGTAATATATTCAAACCTCAGAAACCTCCATGCTTATGCACACTGCATTTTAAGAAATACATACATATTTTAAAAAAGGATCAAAGGGGTTTAAAGGTTAAGGCTGAAAAGATGACTGAAAAATTTGAACTACTATTTTCCAATTCATCAACACCCAACTGTTTCCTGATTGCAACTTCTTCTTTCTGGGAATCTGTGGTAATACTTTTTTAAAGGGAAATAAACAGCAAAGTGGAAAGAAAGCAGTCCCGAATCTCCCTCTCTTCACCCCAAGCACTGTGTTTACAAATTGGCCAAGACTCAGTTTACTGATTAAAAGCTATGGCTCTCTGCTAAATTGTGGTAAGCCATGGTGTAGTGGTAAACCACTGCTCTGCATATAGAAAGCTCTTGAAAACATTACTGAGTTGGCATTGCTCATGCATTTTACAAGTATTAGATCTGCGATGCAAGTTATGAGAGAAATCTTCTTTGGTTTGCGAAAGTAATAAACATCTGGGGGAAAGGATGACCTTCTGGCTGAGAATTCATGATAAAATAAACAAACATCCTAAACCACATGGAAAAGCAACAGAGCTCCTTTGAATACGTGTTGTGCATTATAGGACCATAAAGAATGATTGGTCAGGTATGAAACAAACCTTTGAGGTCTCTTCCAACCTCGGTGATTCTGTGTGATTCTCTGTGTGTGTGTGTGTGTGTCCCTTCCCTCCACATCAATATAACATCAGGATTGAAAATATAATCATGAAGCATCATGAGGGCAGCAGAATTACATTCAATAAGCCACATGTGTTTCTAAATCAAAGATCTTGCCAAACAGTCTTGATTACATTTTACGATGGAGTTTTACCATTACCAGACAAAGACAGTGACGTAAAGGAAATAATCTGGGATTTTAGTGGAGCAAATGATAGGGTATCTCACACCAAAGAATAATAATCAAAACTGGCCTGGAAATGAACACTGTCACATGGACTGAAAACTGGCTGGAGAGCTATGAACAAAGTGCTGTGAAGGATAACAAAACATCTAGCAGAGAAACCTTATGAGGGACCAGGGTGCCTGGTCTTTGTTTCAGTCTTACAGAAAAACTGTGCCTAACATCCAAGACTTGGGGTAGCCAACCTGCAGGCTAGGGCAATGTACTCCCCAGAGCAAAGGACTTGGCCTACAGCCTGCTTTCTGCTGCCAGCTGTCCTCAAAGTCCTCCTCGCAGGCAGGACATGAGCACCACTGAGAACAGATGACTAATGCTAGCAGTTATTCAGAAACATGAAAAAAATACATTGGGATGAAACAAGGGAAAAGAGCTTTTTGTTTGGTTGGTGGGTTTTTGTTATGCCTGGGAAAATATTTCTTGCTGCAGGTAGCTATAGAAAGTAAAGAGGAGGAAGTGATTATGAGGAAAGAAAACTTTAAATAGTAGCAAAAGCAAAGTTCGCGGAGATTTTTGAATGCCACCATCCCTGCCATCCCTCATGCACTGCAGCTAAGATATCAGTGACTTTGCATCAGACACAATTATCCTACTGAGCTGCACTTCATTTTTTTGGTTTATACTTATTGCTGTCCTATGACCAGCAGGATGAGGGAGGCGATTCTTCCCTTCGCACTCGTGAAACCCCCCCTGGAGTACTGCATTCGGTTCTGGGGCCCCCACTATAAGAAGGACGTTGAACTGCTGGAGTGGGTCCAGAGGAGGGCTACAAAGATGATCAGAGGGCTGGGGTACCTCCCCTGTGGAAACACACTGTGGCAGATGGGGGTGTTCAGCATGGAGAAAAGAAGGCTCCAGGGAAACCTTGTTGCATCCTTCCAGTACCTGAAGGGGGTCTACAAGAAAGCCAGGAAGGGACCTTTTACAAGGGCTTGTTGTGCTAGGACCAGAGGGAATGGATTTAAGCATGAGGAGGGTAGATTTAGGATATTAGAAAGAAATTCTTTACAGTAAGGGTGGTGAAACACTGGAACAGGTTGGCCAGGGGGATCATGGAAGCATTTAAAGCCAGGATGGTCAGAGCCTTGATCAACCTGGTCTAGTAGAAGGTGTCTCTGCCCATGGCATGGAGGTTGAAACTAGTTGATTGTGGTAGTTTTATGCTGTACCTTTAAAATTTTCCACAGATCTTGAACAGAAAGAGGTAGAATGTAAATAAATCACCATTGGGTGTGAAAAGGAAAATAATGATAAGTTCTAAACAATCCCATTGGACACACTATCAATAAAGTGGGGTTGTATATGCTCTCTTTCTCTCTTTCAGCTTCCTCACTCTGGGAGACACTAAATTGCTTCTGTCTGGCTTTGCTGACCTTGGCTGTATTCTTTTTTTTGGCTGAGTATCCTAACAAAATCACTCTCTGCTCTTTTCTCTCGTCCTTTTGTGTCTAGGGCGGCAAGAAGTGGGGCAGGGAGAATAGGAGCTTTTACTCCAATAACTCTTTGGTGCCACTCAGAAACAAACATTGCAACTTTACTAGACAATAGGAAAATGTGGACCACAGCTGATATAATGCCTGGGACCTATAAATTTACAATGTTTTACACAGGAAGATGAATGGCATCTGAGCCAAGAAAGATCCTGGTCTCGCTTGACAACAGCAACAACTGGTAGACAAAATGATACTCACTCCACATAGGTCAATATATAGGCCAGAAACAAAGTCAGCTTTATAAGGAAAATCCTTCCATGATGTCATTTAGGTATTAATTTAGCAGAAGGATACTATCATTCCCTGACATGGTATTTATTCTGCTGCCATACCTTAGAGTGTTCAAAGCCCTGAGTAAAAGAAGGAGCTTTCAGTAATCAGCCTGCTCTGATTGCTAGCCTTTCAGTGCAACTCTCTGGAAGAGTAAATCATTGTTATCTCCATTACCATGCACATAATTCATTAGCAAACGCTCATATGCCAATTACACCTCAATCCATATACACCAATTAAGCAATGAAGCAACCAAAGCCACAGGCTGGTAAGTCGAGCTCAGCTTTGTCCTGCAATCTCTAAGTCACAGAGGTTAAAGAAATACCTTCTCCTCTTGGGTTAGGCAGCAGATGAAGGCATAGCAGAAAATACTTGTCCCCCTGCTGAGAGCAGTTTTATCTACAGTGAGAAGCCGCTGTTCCAAAAAACACAGGGTGGCCATCCCAAATTAGAGGAGGTGGACACAAGGGGATATGGGGCGTGCTGTTGTCATGGGATGGTCAGGAGTGGCTAGGGTGGGTGAGACACCACCAACAGATTTCTGTTTATAGACTTTGAAATGAGGGAGAGACAGGCAGGGGCTGCAATACTCTGGCATGTCATAGAATCATAGAATCAACAAGGTTGGAAAAGACCTCAGAGATCATCAAGTCCAACCTATCACCCAACACCTTATGACTTACTAAACCATGGCACCAAGTGCCATGTCCAATCCCTTTTTGAACACCTCCAGGGATGGTGACTCCACTACCTCCCAGGGCAGCACATTCCAATGGCTAACAACCCTCTCTGTGAAGAACTTTCTCCTCACCTCCAGCCTAAACCTCTCCTGGTGCAGCTTAAGACTGTGTCCTCTTGTTTTGGTGCTGGTTGCCGGGAGAAGAGACCAACCCCAACCTGACTGCAACCTCCTTTCAGGTAGCTGTAGAGAGCAATAAGGTCTCCCCCGAGCCTCCTCTTCTCCAGGCTAAACCACCCCAGCTCCCTCAACCTCTCCTCATGGGGCTTGTGCTTGAGACCTCTCCTCAGCCTCGTTGCCCTTCTCTGGACACATTCAAGTGTCTCAATATCCTTCTAAAACTGAGGGGTTTGTTGCCCATACTGCATGCATTGGTGTACATGCACTTCAGTTGGACTGCTGATTTCTCATCTAACTCTATTTTATGTCCCTCTCTCTCCTCTCCAGAGAGACTGGTTTCATCACCCACTGCCTTCAAACCCAGTTTAAAGTCCTCCCAATGAGCCCTGCCAACTCTTGTGCTAGAGCCCTCTTGCCCTTTCTAGATAGATTCACTCCATCTAGATCCAGCAAGTCAGGTGTGGTAAAAGTTGCCCCTTGATCAAAGAAGCCAAAATTCTGCTGCTGCCACCATCCCTTGAGCACTGAAGGAACTGAGCAGAACACTACTGGAGCTCCTGCCCCATCAATCAATTGTCTGAGGGCCTTGAATTACTTTTTGATTGTCCTGGTGCCCTTCTTATCAATCTCATCACTTCCAGCTTGTATTACCAGCAATGGGTAATAGTCAGAGGGCTGGATTAGCTTTGGTAGTCTCTTGGTGATGTCCTTACCCATGCCCCACATATGAAGCAGACTTCCCTGTGGGATGGCTCATATAGGACCCTCTGTTCCCCTCAGGAGAGTGTCACCAACAACAATTACCTTCCTCTTTTTCTTTATGGTGCTAGACCGGATGGTTGGTGGGGACTGGTTTGCTTTAGGCATCCCCTTAGATGGTTCCTCCTCTGTCATCTCATCCACATTGCCCTCAATCTGCAGGGCCTCATACTTATTGTGCAAGGGCAACAGGGAAGGCAAAGAGGGCTGGTTTGGATTTCCCATGCTTCTCCTAGCATGGACCTGCACCCATTCCCCCCTGTTTCCAGGGTCACCTCCCTCAACAGGGGAGGTCTGTAAAGCCTGCTCCCACATATCTAACTGCCTTTCGCATTCCTTTATAGTCCTGAGTCTTGATACTTCATCCTTTAGCTCAGCCACCAGATTGAGAAGCTAATTCACTTGGTCACACCTCACACAGGTGTGGTCTCCTTCACCTTCCATTCCAAGTGCCTGGCTCCTGCACTCTCTGCAGCTAGCAGCCTGGACACCTGCATGCTTGTGCACCGGCTCTGTCTAGGTACCTACTGTTTTTCTAGCAGCCTTTGGCCAAGTCATTACCATGGCTGGATCTTTTCAGGCAGGTGCAATTAAGTTTGGGGTTGGTTTTTTTGTTTGTTTTTAAATATATATATTCCACCTGAATACTATATTTTGCCCAAGCTACCACAGAGGCTTCTGCACTCTGTCAGCTGACCGGGCACACGGCGCTCACCGCAATCCAGCCAGAAGGCTCTCTTGCCATATGGTGGTCGCACAGCTTTGCTCTCCCACGTTTAAATTTGGCTACTCAGCAGGTTAACGAGTCTGCAGGTGACCTTGATCTGCTGGGTGGTGTGAGGAGCTAGGGTTTAAGAGCTATGCTTTTGTGTTACAGCTTGCAGACTTGACATTAATTCTTCAGGTCAACAGGAGCAGCTCCTATGCCCTGCAAACCAGCACATCACCTAGCAAAGAACCCACTAAATTTCCCCATAAAGGCCTGCAAGGCTGTGACACAGCTTTACACTGGCTCGCCAGCCTCCTCCCACTCATACAGCACTGGAAAGAGACATCTTTGATGTGAGGTAAGGAGCCTTTCAGCCTGCTGGAGTGGTCTAAAGGACCTGACAGCAGGCAGGAAGCAGCACAGCTGCTGCTGTTTGTGACCCAGGCAGTGAAGCAGCCAGGGAAATTGCAGCTTAAACTATTCATGAGATGCAATGAGGGATTTTTATTAGCCTGCCAAAAGAAACTTTTGAACTGAAGAGAATGGGAAAGGTCTTGCACTGCCATAATTCCAAGGGCTTCCACTGATAACAATGGAGGTATGCAACCATCTATCAACCTGCTTTCTGGTCATGGTACATTCTCAAACACAGTGTTACTCTAGAGTCTTCATTAGCATCACATTATAAAACTCTGTTAAAGAAATGCAGTTTGCAAGCATCTTGCATGTGAATGCAGAGGCTGAAGCTTCCTGAGTCACTTTCAACAGGTTTACATTCAAGTGGAGAAAAAGGAAAGGTGGGCTGCTGCTGACATTGTGCATGAAATAACCTTCCTCTGGCAGCTTTTTACTTTTCCTCATCAATCCAGTGAAGTAACTGAACAATTATGACATCTAAATAGCACTGCAAAGAATACAATAAAGTGAAAGGCCACAGTATGTTGTAGAACAAATGTGACATCAGAGCCGGCTCAACCTTTGGAAGCCAGCAGAATAGTTCTGACAAAAACACGTGCCATTATGTCATACCGCAAAGCAGTAAGAATCCTGCAAACCCCAGACTGTACACTTATACACATTTTCATTTCAGTTCATAGAAATGGATTTTTTTTGCTATCTTGGTTACAAAACTGGCCTGATAATCCCATGATTGGGCCAAAACCTACAATTCATTTGTTTTTCTTGATAGGCCTCTTACCATCAAGAGTTTCCAGTGAACGGCAAGTCTTCGAGCCACCAGCAAACTCGTTCAAGCTGTGAACCTTGAAGAGCAGCAGAATCAACATGATAGCCCTGTGGTTACTGTTTCAGGTTTCCTTTTAATACATGGACAGTGCTCTTCCTGTCACTAATTTTAGTCTGGGATTTTTAAATTAGTTTTGTGGCCAAGTACACATCTTCTCAGCCAACTGTGTTTTGACAATTGCAAGTACATGTGAAGTTGGTAGGCTTGTATGCTGTCCTGAGAAGGTAGTGCCTGGGCGTCTAATTGTGATTCTCTCTGCTGTGTGTCTGATTTCTCCTCAGGCTTGAGATTGGCTAATACCACAACTGCATTTAAATAGAATAGAATAGAATAGAATAGAATAGAATAGAATAGAATAGAATAGAATAGAATAGAATTAATCAGGTTGGAAGAGACCTTTGATATCATTGAGTCCACCTATCATCTAACAACATCTAATCAACCAAACCATGGCACTAAGCACCCCATCCAGTCTCTTCCTAAACACCTCCAGTGATGGTGACTCCACCACCTCCCTGGGCAGCCCATTCCAATGGGCAATAACTCTTTCTATGAAGAACATCCAGCCTAAACCTCCTCTGGAACAGCTTGAGACTGTGTCCTTGTAAGGTGATCCTGTATTCAAGTTGTGTGCAAAATATTGTAATATATGCAATGCTATCTTACTGATGGTATTATTCTATTCTATTCTATTCTATTCTATTCTATTCTATTCTTCTATTCTATTCTATTCTATTCTATTCTATCCTATCCTATCCTATCTATATCTATCCTATCATTCTAATTCTATTCTATCTATCCTCTATCCTATCCTATTTCTTCTATTCTATCTCTATCCTATCCTAGCCTATCCTATCCTATCCTATCCTATCCTATCCATCCTATCCTATCCCTTCTAATTCTATTCTATCCTATCTATCCTATCCTATCCTATCCCATTCTATTCTTCTATCTATTCTATTCTATTCTATTCTATTCTATTCTATTCTATTCTATTCTATTCTATCTCTATCCATCTAATTCATCTATCTATTCTATCACATAATTCTATTCTATGATTCTATCTATCTTGACACCATGCCTGAGGTCTTCCAAAGGAAAGCCTCCCTAAAACCTAGATCATCTAAGTACCAATTTAGAAGCATCTGGAAAAAGAAGGGAAAAAAAAAAGAAAGAAGACAAAGAGAAAGGAAAAAAGAAAGAAGATTCATGTTCCTTTAATAAAAAGGCATAATTTTCAGCAAAATCACTTGAATATGCCTTACATTAATTAGGTTTTTTTTTCCACCCTCTAGCCTGGTAACAGTTATAATGGATGCATACACAATATTTATGTCACTATTTTTAGGCTGAGGGAAGATCCAGTTGTTCCTTTGCCAAGCTGACACTGCTCCCTGCTCACAGAGGGAGCCAGGCAAAATGGTTCAAAGGTATCCTGTCCTCCTCATCCAGGTCACTTGACCAGAGGTTTGCTCACAATGATCTCCATGACAGCAACCCTGCACAGCCCATGATGCTGACGAGCAGACTCTCAGGACTGTGCCCTTGCCACCTCCTTCAGGTCTTCTCCTGCTGCTCTCTGCCCCAGATCATCTGCATTCACAGCAATGAATTTCTTCACTTTTCAAGCATCCTGGAGGAAATTTTTTTTCCAAAACAGATTAATTTTTTATAAATATTATTTTTACCCTACTTTCCTTATTAAAAAAAAAAGTTTTATTTTTAGCATAGTTTACAAAGCAGTTTTTGTTTTGAAGAGTCTGGGAGTTATTACAGTAACCATTTTTTTTTTCCCTCAAGCTTGCATCCTAGAATAATTCAAGACCACAATTATCCTACAGCTTAGGTTTCAATTCACATACATGCACCTCAGTAACAATAATCTTTCTGTTAATTTAAAAGTAATAACCATTTAGCTCTGCTTGACAGCCAGGGCTCATATGCTGCTGATTCAGGAGAAATCCTGGATCACAGCTTTCATATTTAGAAATCAGGGTGATAAGAGTATTTGCTGGAATCTCATCTAAATATACTAGCCAAATATTTTAAAAGCCTTATACATATTTTCTGGCTTCAACAGATAGAATCACAGAATCACCAAGGCTGGAGGAGACCTCAGAGATCATCAGTCCAACTTGTCACCACAGACCTCATGACTAAACCATGGCACCAAGTGCCACGTCCAATCCCCTCTTGAACACTTCCAGGATGGTGACTCCACCACCTCCCTGGGCAGCACATTCCAATGGCTAACACTCTCTGTGAAGAACTTTCTCCTCACCTCCAGCCTAAACTTCCCCTGGCACAGCTGGAGACTGTGTCTTCTTGTTCTGGTGCTGGTTGCCTGGGAGAAGAGACCAACCCCCTCCTGGCTACAACCACCCTTCAGGTAGTTGTAGAGAGCAATAAGGTCTCCCCTGAGCCTCCTCTTCTCCAGGCTAAGCAACCCCAGCTCCCCCAGTCTCTCCTCATAGGGCTTGTGCTCGAGGCCTCTCCCCCCTCATTGCTCTTCTCTGGACACTTAAGAAATGTGAAACTAATACATTTTACCTTGCTAAATGGCTTTTCTCATCATAAGAATCACAAAAGTTCTGGTAAAATATTAAGGATGAACTACCAAACTCCCTGTGCCCCTCCACATGGCTACACCTTTCTTCAGCTAGTGAAAAAGGAGAGAAACATTTGTTTTGGAGGTGGGGTGTGAAAGGAAGAAAAACGTGCGTGTTGCCCTTACAAACAATTGTATCCTGCTTGGAAATGATGATTTAAGAAGGAAATGTACCAAACGGAAAGAATTCAGAGGACAAGGCTGGTCAGAGGACCAGGAGCCTTCAACTGCAAGGAAAAGCTGAAGGATTGGTATTGTTTAGTCTAGAAAAGATGATTGTGGGGGCATAGCATCCAAATATGTAGAAAGTATCTCTAAAGAGGAAGAAATAAACTCTTCACATCCCCTGGGCTTAGGACAAGTTGTCATAGGCTTAACTGAGGTGCTTCTCAGGCATCAGGGAAAATCATTCCCAGTTGTGGGGACAATGCAGAGACAGGCTCACAAGGGAAGCACATGCCCATCATCATCCATTTCTAAAAATAAGTTACCCAGGAGGTCTTAGAAAAGCCTTAGGTAAAGCTGCTTGGTGCAAGGTTAGGTGATCTTCTGAGGTTCTTCCTGAGTCTGCTTCCTATGATTATTGTGCTGGAGTCATGAACAGTTTGGATACACTCCAAATCCATTGCTTTTCCCCTTAAAACTGGAATTAGGACTTGAGAGGCAGGGGGCTGTGGTGGGAGCCTAGGTCTCTACCTTGGGCACAACTCTACCCCACTCTTGCTGGCTGCCCTTTTCTGGTAATCAATCCCTCTTGCATTACAGCAAAAGCCAAACACCCTCTGGAGGTTGACAGCCATCGTTGTCCACATCAGTTGGAAGGTCAAGGAATTTTAGCACTCATTGTATTGTGTTTGCATGTCAAGGTTTCAGTGGTGGGGAGGCTACAGGGGTGTCTTCTGTGAGAAGCTGCTAGAAGCTTCCCCCATGCCTGACAGAGCAAATGCCAACTGGTTCCAGAAGACCACCTCCAGCCCATGGAGGACTCCATGCCTGAGCAGGTGAATTAACCAGAGGAGACTAACTCCATAGGAAACCCATGCTGGAGCAGGCTCCTGGCAGGACCTGTGGCCCTGTGGAGAGATAGGGCGACTCTGGGACAGTTTTGCTGGCAGGACTTGTGACCCTGTGGGGACCCACACTGGAGCAGTCTGTTCCTGATGAACTGCACCCCATGGAAAAGCTCTACCCTGGAGAACTGTCTCACATGGGAGAGACCCCACACTGGAGCAGGGGAAGAATGTGAGGAGTCCTCCCCCCTGAAGTGGAAGGAGTATCAGAGACAAAGTGTGAAGAAATGGCTGCAAATCACGTTTCCTGTTCCCTTGTGCTGTGGTGGGGAGGAGCTAAAGAAAATTGGGAGTAGTTAAACTTGAGAATAAGGGAAGGGTGAAGAGACGTTTTAAGATCCTATTATCCCACTCTGACTTGACTGGCAAGAAATTAAACTAATTTTGTCAAGTCTGGTTTGCCCACAATGGCAATTGCTGAGTGATATCCCTGCCCATGAACCTTTCATTATGTTTTCTCTTCCCCATCAACCTGAGGAGGGAGCAATAGAGCAGCTGTGGTGGGCATCTGGCATCCTGCCAAGGTCAACCCACCATGCTCATATAACCCACCATTAATCTGTAAATTGCTAGTGGTGTGGTTAGAGGCTGAGACATGCAGGAGAGCCAAGTCCTTGCTCAATGGAGTGCAGTGAAGTTTGGGCTCCCACCTTGGCTTACAGAAGCTGAAGATACGTACACCAGGTTATACTGAGTGGTTCAACACTGTGTACAAGAAAAATAGAGCCATTTCCTCCTGGATCCCTAGTCAGCAGAGGAAGTCTAGCTCATTTTTTATTCATCTGAGTCAGTTTTGAAAGCATGTTATGAAAGGACAACGAAAAGTCTTGCCCATCATTTTTTTAATGTCTGTCATTCATGGCTTGACAGTCCCACAAGCTACTAGGAAAGGGAGTTCTCTATGGTGAATGGAAAATGGTAAATCCAGGCAGGAATCAGAATTCCAACACAATCCATCACAATGTTAAGAACACAAACTGACAAAAAATATGACCCTCTGGGTTCTTAGATACACTCACAGTAAAATCTGTCTCAGTTGTGAATTAGAGACAAAGTGATGCCTGAAATGAATCCAGAGCCAAGCTGATAACGTGATGACTTTTATGGATGAGTGCATGGTACACTGGAAAGCATCCCTCTTCATGGGAGTTTCCTTCATGTTTCCTAAAAAGCCAACGTCAACAGTCCACTTTCTGCTTGCAATTATTTAAGTCCCATCGGCCATAAAACAAAGATGCTCTATTCTTAATTCAGCCCCAGTAACTTCCCCTTCAAGTTACTACAAATTTCCTGTTATGAACGTATAATTCTCACTGGGCACATATATGCCAACCTGACTCATGTTACCTCATTTATCACCCTGTGCCTCAACCCACTGAAATGGGAGTTTGGCTGTCTACAGGGCCGATGCTTTGTGGAGCTCCAGGGAGTCCATCAGCAACACCTGGCTATAACATAAAAAAATCATATAGGTTATTTATGATCTGTGTGCTTCTCAACTGTAATTTCAGGACAAGCATCTGAAACACCCCCTTATCAAATTGTAGGTGATAGGATGTCTTTTCTCAACAATACATTGATGAATAGAAACCAAGCCCAGTGCTGATCATCACTGCAAGTGCTGTAGGCTGTGGGTTTTCCAGGAGTCAAGTAGCATGATGGGTACAGTGAGATCCAAGAAAGCTCAAGATTGTACTGAAGAGATGTGTGTCCTGCACATATCTGAACACTTGGTGGATGTTTCCTAAAGCCACCCTCCCTTCTCTTAATGACATTTGCTTTCTATACTCAGGATTATGCTGCAGATTCATTTGAGAGTATTTCCAGCACTACCCATCTGGCTGAGAGCAAAGTTAATGGCTCCAGGCACAAGTGCTCAGATTTAGTTCAGAAATGTTACTCTCAAAGGGAAGAGATTAGGCCTTATCTTAAATAAAATGCTATCTTTTCATGTCTTATACTTAGCTGCTACAGTAGGTCCCTCGTGGATGAATATCCAGTTAATGACTTAACTTTGCCTCGCAATATGCAAGCGAAAGATTGAACTTTGTACAGTGGCTGCAAGAAAATCTTCAGTGAAGGGAAACAAAAAAAATACAATCAAGATAATGCATAAAAATCAGAAATAAGGTCCAGAAGAGCCAGGGAAAATGTGAATAGCAGGAAAATTTGAACATCATTTGCTTATGGGTGGTGTTGATATCAGGCCATACACACACTGAGACGCTTACACCAGTCACAAGCGTCATACTAGTTTAGTTACACTGATTATAAAATCAAGCTTCATTAAATCAGAGCAATGCTTGCATGCAGGAAACATACAGTCCTTCAAAGGCAAGATTCCCTTTGATGCACTGGCCTTAATTTCACATGGCATATGTAATAAGGCTGAAAGAGATATTAAGAGTTGCTAGGATCACTGCTAGGTTCCTCTGTAAGGCTAGGTTGTAAAAGTCTGCCTTCATATCTGAGCAGCAGGTGTGGCTGAGGGATGATGGCTCTAGCTGACCATAACAGTGATACCACATGGAGTACCCAAAGCTCAGACTGTCCCAGTACTTGTGCTGTCCTAATTTCTACAGCAGAGCTGTCAGCTGGGGTTCACATTCAATGTGCACACTTTGTCCCTGCTGTTGGAAACATGCCACATGCTGCAAACTCAGACTCCACATTCACACAGGGCCACCCTGTATTTCTGGGACAGAAAGAGAGCAAGTAGATTTTTGTTTATCTGACAATATTGGCAGAACTACACAAGACAGAGAATCTAGCACAAAAGGCCTTGCAAACCTTAGAGCATGGGAAGGGGGAGAATGGAATATTTCCTCTTAAGGTGAACCTGTCTGAACAAAGCATCAGTAACTGCTGTAACCTGAAATCCAGGACATTCATGAATTCTGCTTAGCACCTAGTCACACAGCATTTAGTAATTCTATTAGCAAGCTGCTATCAAAATAGAAGGGCAGGTCTTTGTACTTGGGCTTTCTTCTGCCCAAGCCCTCCAGGATGACAGAGGATGCTCTCAGCTTAACAAAACTTCTTTGGCAAGGAGCAGCATCAAATACTGTCAACATGAGCTACAAAGGATTCACACTGGAGGGTAAATAGTTGCTGCTAGACCTCCTATGCTGAATTTCATCATCCATTCCATCCATCCTTGTCTCCTCCTCAATCTTTCAGCTCAGCTTTTCTGCATTAGAGTATCTCCAATCTCTTTAGAATATGGCCCTATTTTAAGATGCTCATAAAACATGAGCACCATAAGATTCTAGGTGTTGGGATATTAAAACAGAAAGTTGTTGCATCAGATCTCATTGAAACACAACTGCCTCTGGAGTTTCCAATTCAGCCCTACTGCACAGCTTTAATTGCATGAGGCATTTGAGAGGGTCATAAAATTAGTGCTCAGGCAAATGTACCCTTTTGGGGCAGATTTGGTACAATCACAATTGTTCAGTGCAAGTTAAGTACAGCTCACTCATTTCTGGCCTCACATAGTTCTTTGGATATCATGATTTTCTTGGAAGGGAATGTCTGCTATTGCTAACGTGTTTGGAAAGCTCATAAAAACTGGAGGTAGCTGCAGCCTTTGTATCTAGTGTTTGCTGGCAGTTCACTGTGGGTTTCCCTAATGTGGCAGATTTACAGGGGTCGTATTTCCATCTGGATGGGTTTGCCCATGAATAATTCTCCTCTGTCTTGTGCACAAATGTGATTTTCCTGCAACACCCATATATTTCTCTGTTCCAGTCCCCGCTCTGTCTCCCCAGTATTTTTCTTCGCACAACACTGTGGCCAAGGTAACAGAAAGAAAACCTTTCTATGAACGCTCATGTTATTTTCTGAGTCTTGCATGCCTTCTCTTAGGGCAAGGTTCAAGCATGATTTTAGCTGGTGGCAATGATAATTGGTGCACTTTAAGGATGAATTGGTGCAAATATGTATGGGTGAGAAAAACCCAAGCTAATGTTAAAACTTAGACAGCATTGAGAGTATGAGAGGAAGTGCCCAGCACGCTTCATGACCTGGATGATATCAGAGCATGTCTGCTCCGGGCTGCAAGGTAACAAGGAGTTGGGGTGCTTTGAGCAGTGACAGTCCTGCTGTGGCTGCCTCTATATCAGCACATGTGGGAGTTTCTGCACTCCTGGTCAAGCAGTGAGGAAGAGACAGTGATTTTCGCATTGGGAATCTCTGCACAGAGGCAGATATGGGTCAGGCAGAGGCAGCACTGAGGATGCTGCAATTGCACCCTGTCCAGAGCCTCCATCACACCACCCATCCTCTAAGGTCTCTCAAAATCCAGTCTAGATTCAATTAATACAATTCTGATCTGCCAGAAAGAATGTGCCAGTTAAGCTATGACAGTCCTTTGGGAGAACCTATTTTTCTTGTTTCCTGGTTTTGACATCTCTTAGTGGGTTGGTTCGTTTATTTTTACCCTTTGAGGTTTATCACTGTAAGGCATGGGACCTGCTCACTGCCAGCATCACACAGAGGTCTTTTTACAATCAGGGTGCTCCAGGCTGCCTGTACATCACTGCTGTAACCTTCATGCTCCCTCCATGCCTCCACTCCACACAGCAGCGAGAGAAAGTGAGGCTTGTAGAACCTTGCTCCTGCCAAGTCACTCCTGAAAGTTCACATCTTGGGTGCCAAACTTCTCATTCACTTTTCAGGCAGAGAAGATCAAGTTATGGGAGAGTTAACACCGGAGAATACTTCAGCTAACAAAAACTGATGGCTTTCTGTTTGCATATACAAACACATTTGTGCTGCACCAAAAAGAAAGCTCCTCTGATTTTTCTCACCGAAATGGCAAGATGTTGATCTATTCATCTTCAATGAAGAGGATACAAATGTGCTCATGGTAGTAGATAAAAAACCTCCAAGCATGTATGAGCACTTTGGAAAGCTTATGCAATGTTTCCATTGCAAAACAAACATATACTTACAGCCCCATTCCCAAAATGTCACCAAGATATCATCGCCTGCAAATGTTTCTGAGGGAAAGGTTGCCAAATTGCTAAGTATACTCTGGGCTTCAAATAGAAAATTTTGCACTGTTTCCTTTCTACCCTGACAAATCTTTTCTTAGCCCTCTTGCAGAAGCTTGGAGACCTGCCTGGGGAGGGCATACCACTGGGTTGGGTGCTGTGCAGCAGTAATCAAAAACTCACCTCCCCGTTTTAAAGCCGTGGGCATTGTGCCAGGGGGAGCCTACGACTCTGCTTTTTCTACACTTGCCACCAACTCCCCACAGGACTGGCACCATGGTGCAAGGAAGGGAAACAGGGACACAACCAAGGGGATAGGAGCAGAGGGATGGAAGAACCTGTGAAAGCACTGGGATAAGACATTGTCACCCCCAGCCTGGCGTATAGCTTGTGCCAAGGCCCAAAGATGCAAAAATCAGCTGACACAATGACTTTTGGAGACACAGGCTTTAAAATTTTGAGAGATTTGTGTGTTGGTTTGTCTTAGTCATGTATGACTGTCTGTAAATTAGTGCAGATACAAGAATGCATCATTTCAAGGTTTTTAGGCTTCAGCTGACAAGACCTCACAAATACAGTGAAGACAAAATGGTGCAGCTCATGTTAACATACAGAATACATACAAACCTCTGCCCTCACCATGCATTTCTTTTTCCAAGGATATTAGGGGCAGCCTGCTGGGCTTTCTGAGATTGGACACACAGGCATGATGTTATTGAAGAGCTATTCCTAGTGGTTACAGATGTCCGTGCAGTTTTGGGGTTTCATTTTGGTTGTGTTTATTTGGTTGGTTGGTTGGTTGTTTTTTTTTTGGTTAGGCACAGGGTAGGGAGAAAAAAGTTAACAGATCCAGAACGTCCCAGTGCAGGCAGAAGCACTCATACCGCATCCAAGGCTTTAATATTTGATTTCTTTACTTACATGATTCTAGTGACTTGTAGAAATGAGAGTGCAACGAGAGGGCAGGTGTCTACATCAATCTCAACAAAGAGACCGCTGAAGCGCTAACACATGCACATGCTGGGCTACATAACATGGAATCAAATTCATCATTTACTGCTATTTCAGTTGCATATGGCAAGAGCAGCCACCACCAAGTTACGGAAGCAGCACAGACATTTCTGCTTCCAGAAACCAGCCTGAGCTCTCTAGATGAAAAATAACCTCGTTAAAGCTGGATCAATTCCCATCCGTTCATCACAGGAATGTATAAACTCTTCTCACAGAAGGAAAGCAGTAGATACGAAAAGCTGCACGAGATGGCAGATCTCTCTTTTTCCTGCTTTTTCAGTGATCAGCATGGGAGAAAAATGCATGTAAAGCCTGTGACAGCTGGAACAGCTGGAGATAAAAATATCCCCCAAGAAGTGTATAGAGACAGATTAAAAGAACCTCTTGGGCAATCAGAAGCAGCCCTTTGCTGTTGAGACAACATATTTAATGATAGTATACAATAACATACACATATGACAGTCATATCAGACTGGCACTGTCCACAGAGCTATGCCTTCTGCCCCTGGCTGTCGGGCTCCTCCACAACCTCCTCTTATGATCACTCTAATCATGTACTTTCTCTCCCCTTCTCCAGCTTAGATTTATTTATAGCCTATTTACCTTATTTGTTCGTGAGCCAATGCCATCCATTAGCTGAACTAGTGGTTC
>CM037631.1:1580159-1624228 GCA_015227895.2 Colaptes auratus
TCACTGTTGTCACTCTCTTTCAGCACTTCCACTTTCAAAGAATTATTTCAAATATAAAATCCTGAGAGATCTTCAACTGGAAGTTGAGGCTTGCAAAATTCATATTAGCATCTGGTTATTTAAAAATAACGTGCAACCAGTGAAAAAAAACCTACCCTGACTTTAAGTAGACAAGGGCAGTTGTGATTGTTTTTTAACTACTGTGGTTTAAGACAGGAGTTATGGAGCTGAGAAAATACTAAACAAGATTTTATGACTTCTGTAATGAAAAAAGTCAAAGTAAATCACAAAGCACAGAGTTGCTCAGCCATAGCCATTTCTGAGCACAACAAAAACTGACCCGAGACAAGCCAGTTCCTCATTTCACTTCATGCTGACTTTGAACTGTCTTTTTCTAGATCACTTAAAGAGTATTTCAGCTGCATGTAGGCTATGTAAGTCCACAAAAGAATATCTCACAAGGTTTCAACTTACCTATGCAAAATTGAACAGTAAATAGGTTTCATCAAATATCAAACCGAATCACCAAGTTTTCAAGTCTCATCAACTGCAAATCCAGGTTGTTTGTTTGAATAAACCCCCAACTACACAGCTCTGGAACAACAACCACAATATTTTTAAAGGGTTGGTACATCCAGAGAAGCAGGCAGTGAAATCATTCCACTGGACTGCTGCTCAGCTCAGCAGTCAGCCCGAAATGCACAATCTACACAGATGAGTCAAGTCTGGATATCCCTTCATGCTCTGTCAGGTTGAGAGTATGGGCTTTGTCTCTAAATTGTGTACCTTCAATAATTCCACTTCTCTTTGCATTTACATTCAAACATGACATTTTTCAAAGTTTTGATTTGCAGATGTCTAAAAATTGTTTTGTACACCTCAGTCTATAAGGATCTCATAAATAATAACTGCCTTTGGGAAAGGATCACAAATGGTAATGGTAATTATGATCACTGAGTGACTGCTGCTCTGTGGAAGTCCAGTGTAATAGTAAAGGTATAATAATCATATTGGACTAAAACAATAGATACAGCAAGGTTTGTGGAGAGAACAAAATATCTTCAACTACCTCATTAGCAAATAAAGATTTGAATCTCAGGACTAATTGGTCTAATATTAAAAAGGAAGGAAAAGGAGGGAGACAAATCTAAAACCTTTCCCTATTTCCCTAAAAAGTTTGCAAATGTGTTTCATGCTGGCATAACAAATTCTCTTTAAAATGACAGCATGCTCACAATTCAATCCATTGGTACAGTACACTCTGGATCATCACCAGACAGAAAATGTAGTTCATTAAGATTTATCTAATACAGCACTGGAAGAAGTGTGCTGTGAACTCATTGGCTTTCTATACAGGCAGATGACAAGTGGCAAGGACACAGTTAGAAGAGGAAGTACCCTGCCACTTTGAAAACCCAGACATACTTGAATTGTTTATTTTTCCTTCCAGATCAAAAGACTATGCTACTGCTATCTTAAGTATTGTGTAACCCTAAGATCCGCAATTATGAATTATGTCTCTGCTTTGCAAACACAGACCAAGAGAACAAGACACAGTAAACAAGACATTTCAATTCATGCTGTTAAAGAAGCATGGTCTCCTGTTCAGTGGAAAGGGTTTACTTAACCCAGCT
The DNA here is from genome assembly GCA_015227895.2 of Colaptes auratus. NCBI lineage: Eukaryota > Metazoa > Chordata > Aves > Piciformes > Picidae > Colaptes > Colaptes auratus. Next base: position 1,581,794 of record CM037631.1, read on the forward strand.
TTCAGCATCACCACTGCATAAGGGCTACTTGGCCCTACCAATGCTTCCAATCCAGAGCCAGGCACGGGAGTGCCAGACACGACCAGGACGGGCTGCAGAAGGTGCTGTACAAACACAGCCCAGCCGAGTTTCCTCCCCCGGGGCATTATAACATAACGTCACTACTCCACAAATACAACCGTACATGCCCGGTGTTACTCAGACATGCCTGCAGAATGAGGTCCAAACCACGCAGGTGCATGAAAATTAATTTTAAGAGAGATTAAAACTTAAAAGGCACAGCTAAATCTGGGAAAGGCGCAGACAACGCTTTTAGAGCTTTCTGCCTGTTATGGTTTGGTCGAACAGAATACGCCAACTTATACAGCCGGTTCTCTCACCGAAAGTGCAGAGAATAAATCTCAGCTCTCAAACAATTATTAAAGAAATAAAAAAGAAAACATAAAAAGCCCCAAAAGTTAGAGGCAGCGAACGACAGTATAGGCAATGTACCTGAAATAACTTTTGGATTCCTTCTCGAACTCCCGTTACTCGCGCCTATGTGTCCCACTGGACCGCTGCAGCTCCGAAGCAGCCGCGGGACCAGCCCCCGGGAGCACGCCGCAGGCGGGTCAGCCCAGCCCGGCCGCTCCCGCCGGCTCGGCCCGCGGCTCCCGCCGGGCTCAGCAGATACCAGGTCGCGGAAAACTTTCTCCAGGGCCGGGGCCCACCGAGGGGACGGCCACAGGGCCTGCCGAGGCACGGAGCGGCCGGCGGGGCCCGCCGGACCCCCGGGGTGGTGGGGCAGAAGGAGGGGGCTGTATCCTACCTCCCCGGGAAACAGCAAGCGGCGGCAGCTCCTTCCGCACCGCGCCGCGGCCTCCGCTGCCCGGGCGACCTCCGCTGGGCGACCTCGGGGAGGCGCCGGGGACAGGGCCGGCGCCGCGGCCCCGTGTTGACACACGCGCCAGCTCGGCCCCAGCAGTGGGCGGCGCTGGGGCGGGAGCGTGGAGTGGGACAGCCGTCACCGGCCACAGCGGGACACAGCCCCGCACTGTACTGCACGGCACTGCCCTCGCCGCCATAGCCCAGGGCAGCTACGCACCACGCCCCGCTCGGGGCCGGGCGCCCCGCACCCCCGCAGTCACCCACCTGCAGCCTGCTGTCAGCCGCATACCGTGAGGGAGGGCCCGCGCCACCGTGCGGGCGAGAAGAGCGTCGGCAAAGGTCGCTTTCACCTCGCCCGCAGCCGCGCTATATCCCGCCGCCCGCCTCATGCCCGCGGCGCTGTGAAAGGCTCTCCGCGGGGCCCTATAAACAGCCCACCCGGTCCCCTTCGTCGCTGGGCTGCCGCGCCGCTGGGAGGGCACGCCGGGGCGGGCACAGCCAGGCTTTGCGGGCGGCACCTGCTGCCGGGGCGCGACGAAACCTAGCAGGGTAACTGCCCCCCTCCCCGCACCGCGCTCGGCGCCGCGTGGTGAGGCCAGGCCTGGCTTTCGCAGCGGCCTTCGGTGATGGGCGGCTGAGGGACTCGGGTCACCTGCCGTATCGTGGGTTCCCGCCACAGGGTCCGAGGGCCGCCGTACTAGCACTGTCCCGAAATACCAAAACATTACCAGGTGCACTGGGACTAGAGGGGAGGCGCCGCACTGAAGCGGTCAGGCCGGCGGGGGCAGCATGGTCTGGACAGTGGGTCCTCCCGGCCTGGCAAAGGTCCTGCTGCTATCTGAGAAAATCTCCAGGTGCTTATGGACCTTGAGTCTCCCCAAGCCTTACTGCCCCTGTCTTTGCAGGTGGAGAAAGGAAGGTCGGAGAGCTTTTCTCCAAGGAGAACAAACTCAATCAGCGGCAGAGTGGTGGGAACCGTGATTTCCGTCCCGTGTTCTAATTATGAGAGCTTTCCTCCCACTCCGCTGTTACTTTTTATGCAGATGAAGTAATCTACCTCGCACCATCCCACCCTGCCTGCTGTGCTCCTGCCGAGGCGGCTGAGCGCCAGGAAGCTGGTTAGAAGACATGAATGAAGCTCTGGTGGTGTGACTACAGCTTGTGAGCTGACTGAGCGTATCATGTACAACAGATGACATACAGCTATTGCGGCTCACAGACTGGAAGTCTGTATATATAGTTGTTATTCGCTCCTGTTTTTCTGGTACCCAGCAGAAAGTGGGCTCTTTTTTTTTTTTTTTTTTTTAATTGGCATCCAATCTATGCAAATTCTACACAGAAATAGGAGCCCAAAGGGGCACTCTGCAGGGTTTATTTTCCCAATAAAATATGTAGATCTGCCTGGACAAAAGGTTATAGAGGGACGGGGCAATGTTGCTTTCCTATATGCATTTCAATGAACCCTCCTTAAGGCTGACACAGTCTGTAGGAGTGATGGCGTGATTTTGTCTTTCCAACTCATTCAGTACAAGGTCTGTTGAATTTCTCAATGTATCTTATCCCCATGTTAAGCATGGATTTGTAGGGTTCAGCTCATGGTGCAAGAGGTAGTAATTCTCCTGTGATTAGTTACTTATCTGTGCAGCAGTGTGAGACCTCTGCTAGACAAATGCTTGTTCCCTTGGTCCCGGGCATGATGGTGCTGCTTGAGGCAGAGTGGTGTCCAAATGTGACTATGAATATAATTTAATAGAGGAAATCAATGAAAGCAAGACTTAGAAATTAGACACTTAGAGTACTACTGCTGCTTACTATGGAAGTTGCATTCTGCCCCTGTACACTGCACTGGTAGGCCACACCTTGAATACTGTGTCCAGTTCTGGGCCCCTCAGTTTAGGAAGGATGTTGACTTGCTGGAACGTGTCCAGAGAAGGGTGACGAAGTTGGTGAGGGGTTTGGAACACAAGCCCTATAAGGAGAGGCTGAGGGAGCTGGGGTTGCTTAGCCTGGAGAAGAGGAGACTCAGGGGTGACCTTATTGGCTCACAGCTACCTGAAGGGAGGTTGTGAACAGGTGGAGGTTGGTCTCTTCTCCCAGGCAGCCAGCACCAGAACAAGAGGACACAGTCTCAAGCTGCACTGGGGAGGTTTAGACTGGATGTTAGGAAGAAGTTCTATACAGAGTGATTGCCCATTGGAATGGACTGCCTGTGGAGGTGGTGGAGTCACCATCATGGAGGTGTTCAGGAGGAGACTTGATGGGTGCTTGCTGCTGATCATGGTTTAGTGTTAGGTGGGTTGGATTGGTTGATAGGTTGGACGCGATGATCTTGACGGTCTCTTTCAACCTGGCTTATTGTATTGTATTGTTGCCAATGACTGAGGAGCACATGAGTCAGTAAAAGCAGTGCACTGCTATGGATAATGATTCTCAATTATCAGAATAAGAGAACAGAAGAATATGGAGTGGAATTGACTTTTAAACTACTTAAGTCACAAGAGAATTTCACATTAACTTTATTTTCCTTAGTATACTAGAGTTTCTGCTGGGTTTGACTGAAGGATTTTTTTTGACCTCGTCTCCTATTTAGAAGATTGCATTCTGTAAACCGGCAGTAGCTTTGTAATTGATTAAAACATGCTAGCTAGAAGTGCAACTTAAATCTGTCAATGTAAAATTTACTCGAAGTGAGCTGCTTGATGTCACTACATTGCAGGTTGGGAAAACCTCATTTCCTCTTTACGGCCTTAGCAAGCAAATAGTTTCCTAATTAAAACAGATGTTTGAGAGTGAGAATCCGGGATTTTTCTGTCCTGTGACCACAAACCCCACATAATGGCAATATTGCCTTGGAAGAGGGTCTTGTAAGTGTTAGAAGGCTTTCTTTGGGTAAGACGTCCAGGGCTGAGGATTCATACACCCACAGAACATCCCACACCTCTCTCCTGCTCAGTTACGTACCCTGTTCTATGTCCGCAGTCTTTCCCACGTGACCATTCTTCAGGTTTTGCTGAAACTTGGGATTTCCATAGTTTCTCTGGGACTTCCACATGTTGCACAACACTGTCCTGCTCAGCAAATGGAGGAAAAGGTTGGTAGTAAGTGAGAAGACACTTGTGGGATTAATCAGTCCTTAAAAACAAGAAGAGAAAACAAGACCAGCTGCCACATTTTGAAACTAGAGCCTCCTTGTTTCCAGGGTCTGTGTTTGCACAACTACAATGGAACAATACAGGATAGCAAAAGTTTATAAACAATGCTTTTTATAGAAAAGTGGCATGTTAACTTTGATTTCCTTTCTGTCCTCTTTATGAATCTCTGTCAAGTCAGACTTCCATCAGTTACCTCCTTTTGTAATTAAAAAAACCTGCACATTCATATTTTCATTTATGTTGTGCACTTAATCTGCCATTTCTGTTTTCCCCTTAAGAGCTATGGCTGTTTGCCATGACTTGAATATTTTCTGCCTGTGAAACAGAGAATGCCTCTTATTGCATTTACCCAACAAACTGGCCAGCCCCTGTAACTGAACCTACTCCTTGTCTTCTCACAGATTGCATTGGGTTGGAAGGGACCCTCAAAGGTCATTTTGTCCAACTTCCCTGCAGTCAGCAGGGATACCTCCAACTAGATCGGGCTGCTCAGGGCCACATAAAGTCTGATCTTGAATGTCTTCAGGGCCAGGGCCTCAACCACATACCTGGGCAACCTGCTCCAATATTTTGCCATTCATTGTAAAGAATTCCTCCCTATGTCTAACCTAAATCTACCCTGCTCTGGTTTAAAACTGTTGCCCCTCAGCCTATTGCTACAAGCCTTTCTAAACAGTCCTTGCCCAGCCTTCCTGTAGGTCCCCTTCAGATATGAAATGTAGTTACAAGGTCTCCCTAGAGGCTTCTATTTTCCAGGCTGAACATCCCCAATTCTTTCATCCTGTCTTCACAGGAGAGGTTCTCCAGCCCTCTGATGATCTTTGTGATCCTCCTCTGTACCATCCAGCAGGTCCATGTCTCTCTTGTGTTGGGGGCCTCAAAGCTGGACACAGTACTCCAGGTGAGGTCTCGGAAGACTACATTTCATGCCTTCATTCACAACATCCCACTCCTCAGGTAGCCCCTGCTCAAAATTCTCTTGATCCAGTTTGTTGAGGCTATCAGATATGACCAAGCAGATAACTGATTTCAGCAGAATGTCATCACTACTAGTGCCTGTTGCTTTTTCCTCTTAAATAATTGTTGTGTGGTTTGACAGTTCTAAACATTATGTCTACTTCTTGCTGGCTTTTGAGTACCTTTGTCAGGTAGACCCTCATCCTTTCCTTCCACTTAACTACAGTTATGGTCCCTGTTTCCAAACTGATAACCTCAAAATGTCTAGATGCTTTCTCAGCTCCGTGTTTAACCTCCACCTGACATTATTTTACCTTTTCAGCCACCACATTTTGTCCAGTTACATTCTCATCTCAGAATCTTGTGCTGCTTCTGCTGTTATTTACGTAGTATTGCCTACATACTTTATGACAAAGCTTCTACAACAATGGACATTTTGTTAATTTATGTTGCCACAGCAACTGAGTCATGCATAGTGTTTCATTGTTTGGTATTGTACCTTAGTATTCTGCCAAATAATAATAATTAAAAAGCTTGGGAAATGTAGTAGTGTGAAGCTACTATAGAGCTGGGGTTTATCTATCAGCAAATAAGTAGGGAACCATGCCTACAGAGTAGTATCAAAGGCTGGTGTCACAGTGGGTTCACCAGGTAGGAATCTAAGTCCAGCTCAGTTCAGTTCTGGAAGGAATTTCAGGCATGTTGAAGGAGGGGATTAAGATCTTGGCATATACAAAACTAGTCTAGAAAACATGACACAGGTTGGGGTGAGGGGAGGGCAAGCAGGCAGGTAAAAAATTGCACAACTTCAGGAAAAGGAACAGTCGGTGAAAAAGTAATCTAGAATGGAATCTGGAGTCTACTGTAAGTCAGAAGCAGAATGTGAGTCAGCAGTGTGTTTTCATACAAAACCAGTAAGCATCTCTGGACATTGTATGTGTGGGTAGAGACCTGTGGCTTGTATGCAGTATTGGTTTAGTTGATTAGGTGGTTGGATGATGGGTTGGACACGATGATCTCAAAGGTCTCTTCCAACCTGGTTCAGTTCTGTTCTAATTCTATTTGCACTTTCATCTCCAACACCTTCAACCACCAAAACTGATAGGAAATACTCCAAAGTTTTATTTAAACCCGACCTTGTTAGAAGGCAGCAGGGCTGTAATTCTCAGGCAGTAACTGATCAATTAATGTTTCTATTCTATTCCTATTCTATGCTATTCTATGCTATTCTATGCTATTCTACTCTATTCTATTAGTGGAGTGGCTAGTTTTGTGCACCATAGCTCAGGAAGTATTTGGACCAACAGGGAATGGGGCAGGTGGTGACATGAATGAATAACGGACTGAGAAGTCTAAAGGAGCTGGAGTTCTTCGGGCAAAATAAAAGAGTGCAGAAAAAAGATACACTAAAAATCTTAATGTGCTTAAAAGCTGTACTGAGTTCCACCCATGCTCGATGGGGGTTGGGTTTTCAGGTGGACAAAAGAAACTTGATCCAGGTGGGCAAAGGGAGACTTGGTTTTCCCCCTCCCAGGAGGAGGGGTTCCCTCAATCAAAGGTGATCTATTCTACCCCCCGCTTCCTGTCCAGCAAGCCTATAAAAAGGGTGAACATCCTTTACTTCTCTTTCCCTGCTTTGCCTTTTCATGAGAGAGGTCATCTGCTGCTGCTTCCTGCACTGACCATGCGGTTGGGCCCTACTCTCCAAGCTGCATCCATGCTTTTTAAAGAACTGAATCCACTTGCATCCAGGGCATACAAGGCTGTCCAGGTTTTGTTTTGTTTATTTTCCTATTCATTCTTATCCCTCACCTTTGTGAACCCTCCCTGTTATTGCTGTGTATATTGTTAAAAATTTACCTCTTTTATTTCCAAACTGATTCCAGACTATTTCTTTTGTGAATTTACCTCTCCTTTTTTGTCATTTTACCTTACCAGGAAGAAGGTTGGGGGGTGAGGAATAGAATAGAATTAACCAGGTTGGAAAAGACCTTCGAGATCACCAAGTCCAACCTATTACCCAACACTGTCTAATCAACTAAACCATGGCACCAAGTGCCCCATTCAGTCTCTTCCTAACCACCTCCAGTGATGGTGACTCCACCATGTCCTTGGGCAGCCCATTCCAATGGCCAATCACTCTGTGAAGAATTTCTTTGTAACATGCAGCCTAAACCTCCCCTGGTGCACCTTGAGACTGTGTCCTCTTGTTTTGGTGCTGGTTGCCTGGGAGAAGAGACCAACCCCCTCCTGGCTACAATCTCCCACCAGGTAGTTGTAGAGAGCAATAAGGTCTCCACTGAGCCTCCTCTCCTCCAGGCTAAGCAATCCCAGCTCCCTCAGTCTCTCCTCATAGGGCTTGTGCTCCAAATCCCTCCCCAGCTTTGTTGCCCTTCTCTGGACACATTCCAGCAACAAAACATCTTTCCTAGTCTGAGGGGCCCAGAACTGGACACAGTACTCAAGGTGTGGCCTAACCAGTGCAGTGTACAGGGGCAGAATGACTTCCCTGCTCACCACACTGTTCCTGATGCAGGCCAGGATGCCATTGGCCTTCTTGGCCACCTGGGCACACTAACTCTGTTACCATTTTAGCTTTTAAATTCCAGCTAAGGCAAAAACTGCACAAAAGGCCATTGCAAAGAGAGAGAGAATAATCTGCTCCTGGTAGGTAGGGTAAGATGTAATGAACTTAAATTGCATCAAGGAGGAAAGGCATTTTTAATGGTAACATTAGTGAGGTGCAGCTTTATATTAGTGAGGGTGTAACAGTAACTCCATTACTGGATGCCTTCAAATACTTACTGAACAAACAGTAAGTACTATTGATCTGGCGTTGGAATTAGTCTAGGTGACTAATCAAGGTCCATTCCTGACCTATTTTTCTGTCATTAAGTATAACCTGAAACTTCTCATTAATCATCATTCCTTTATCCAGTCTCATTGTACATTCTCTTTTCTTTGCAAGTAAGATCCCTACTCATTCCTGTGTTCTTTGAAGGACAAAAACGTGGGTTTAGCTGAATGTAGTCAAAGACCAAAGCCCTTTTTGTTTTCCTGGCAGCCCACAGCAGACTGACTGGTGAGTTGTACTTCAGTGAGCTGCTGAGATAACTATCGTAATTCCATGTGAGTAAGAGTTATTTTGATGTGTGCTGTTAGTCCATTCAAACACATTCTATATACATCTCAGATTCTTTAGGGATATACTAGATAAAACTGCATAATTCCTAAGATGTTGCTGTATTCCATACCTACCAAATGCACACAATCCCAGATTTCCCAGTCTTTACTCCCAGGAACTCACTGAAGATTTTAAATGTGAGCTGTACTATGTTACTTTTTTTTTTTCTAGGCATGATTTGGTTTTATGAAGTCTTGCATATTTTAAGAAAGTGTAATTTACCATTCACTTCTACATCTCAAATTAAAACAAATAGCTTATACCAAGAACAATTTGCCTTTGTTTACTTGGCACACTCGATCAACAGACAGCATCCCTGATAGGTTTTCTATCTTTCCAACCATGTTATCTGTTCTAATTAGGTTTTAGTTCCTTCTACAAACTTCTGCTGTTACAGCCTCAAATCAGCATGTCTGTGAGAGCAGACCCATGCATATTTTGAACACACTAGAATACAAATGCTATTGCAATAATTGCCAGTGCTGAATACATTATTTGCTGAGCCTTTAAAGATGATGTCCATCAGGAGTTTTAGCCTAGCCTTTTTTTTCCCCTGAAGAACAACTTTGGTAAATTGTGTAGTCATTTCATCCTTTCAGTGAATGAGGATTTTCTTCCTGTACTTATTTCTTGTTAAAGATTAGTGATGTGCTTTCCTACACAAAGCATATACTGCCATTGTACCTTTGCTGATCTATGTATTCATTGATGATGTGGAAGAAGAGGTGGGGAATAAAGTGGCAAAATTTCATGATAATATTGAGTTTCTCAGGGTTATAAAAGCTTAAGTCCAACAGTGAAGAACCATTGACTTCATGTGACACAAAGTACAGTGGAGTTGTAATGAAGATGTCAGTGTTCAGCTGTGGCTGAAAAAAATAGATATGAAGAAAAGAACAGGAAACAGTATCATTATGGTGCTCCATTTTTTTGAATGCTACAAGCAGCTGTTGCTTTCATATCTCAAAAGAGATATAGTAGAACTAGCAAAGGAGATGTGACACCTTCATGAGCTGTGGCTAAATACACAGACTTCTGAGCCTGAAGAAGACACAGCCAAAAGAGAGGATATGATAGGGATCTGTAAAACATGGATGGCACAAAATCCATGAAGAGAATATGTGTCTTTCTTAATATAGAATAGAATAGAATAGAATAGAATAGAATAGAATAGAATAGAATAGAATAGAATAGACCAGGTTGGAAGAGACCAACCAATCCAATCCACCTAATCAACTAAACCATGGCACCAAGCACCCCATCAAGTCTCCTCCTGAACACCTCCAATGATGGTGACTCCACCACCTCCCTGGGCAGACCATTCCAATGGGCAGTCACTCTCTCTGTATAGAACTTCTTCCTAACATCCAGCCTAAACCTCCCCTGGTGCAGCTTGAGACTGTGTCCTCTTGTTCTGGTGCTGGTAGGAGTTAGGCAAGTGTCAGATAAAACTGTCAGATGTCAGGTTTTAGAGAGACAAAAGGGAAAAAATCCCTGAAACCACCAATATTTCAGAAAGCAATTGGATATGCTCATGGAATAAAAACCCACCTAGAGCTGTTAATAACTAAAGTGCAGAGATCTATGTTTCAGCCGGTCCCTAAGAGAGCCCTGAGTCTCAGTCCTGCTGGAGTCTTTATACATTTGTTTAGTTCTTGTGTTTGGCAGAGGACATCTTCAGCTGGCTGCTGTCAGAGAGAGGTCCTGAGTTCGACTGTGATGTGTATCCCAGTGTGAGCATTCTGTTGTTTATTAGCCTGCTCACTGAGAATGCTCTGAAACCCTTTGACTTGTCCAGGGCTGTGCTTCTGCAGCCTTGCAGCACTGGGGGACAGAGCCTGGGAAGTGATCAAAAGAATAAGCAGGAGGCAGAAATCTGCTTTTGATAAGTCAGAGCTGCTGTTTTGGTTTGTTAAAAAAAAAAAAAGAAAGAAAAAAATATTTCCTCCCACATCCATAGACACAGACAAGCATGGACAGATGCCTGACTCCATTATCACCTTCTCCTTCCTTGTGATACAGCCAAGCAAAATCCTAAGGCACTTTAAGGCCACAAAATGGGTCAGTAATGCTGGGGGTAGGGTAAGCAGTGGAGACATTCCCTTGCTGTGCCTGCCAGAGAGTGAATCAAGCTGATGCAAACCTACTTTCTACAGCTGGCAGACAGCACTTGGGGGATCCCTGAAGTAGGTCAGGGCAGAGGTCGTGCTCACTGCCCTCATAATTTCCAGAGCATCAGCAAGCAGGAGAATTATCCACTGTCAATGTATCCAGAGGTGTGATTGAATACTAGCATGGGAACCTTCTTCCCAGCAGAGCACAGGAAAGCAAGTATTTGATGTTTGAAAAAGTCTTGACTGACAGGAATATTAAATAGGCTTCCACTTAGGAGGATGCATACATGTTGGCTTCTGGAGACCAGGAGGGATAAAAGTCACCTCAGGCAGCAGCTTTTCAGAGAGCTGTGAGACAGGGGAAAAGAGGAATTCTTCATAGCTATGATCCCCTTCATGCTCAGGAGAGCTCTGGGAGAAAGTAATGGCAACCCCAATGCTAGCATAAGAAAAAGAAGTTTGCCCCTGCTTTAGGAAAGCCTATTACTTCATATATTAACCTGTTGCTGCTGCTATGCTGTAGCTTAATGGACGAGGGAGAGAAGGATAGGAGGGTGCAAAATGCCTTCATCCCATTTATTTACCATTGAGTGTCTGTATTTTGAAGCAATGACAATTCAAACAAAAATACTTGGTACGTTAATTTCAAGTTTTTGAGTCAAAAACCTTAAAACTGATCAATTTTGACTGCATAAATTTTACACAAATGAAACAATTGGTTTCCACTCTTAGCCGGATTTTGCGATTCCTCGACTAGGAAGACATTTTCACCGAGGAATTTATCAGAGAATTTTTTAAATGCCAGAAATGAAAATGGAAGAGCACTTGGGTGATAATTTTCAGATAATCAAATGTTGACCTTAGCTCTTTTATTTTCTTCACAGCTGTCAAAAAATGGCGGAGCCCTGCAGAGGAACAAGCTCTTTTCTGTCCCTCTGCAGACAGTATGTCTCTTAGCTCTATTCTGCTGATTCACCTGACAGCATTTTGTTATTGTGAGTTTTCTAGCTCAGTGATGTGAGTAGTTGGTACGTTTGTAAGGTGAAGTGATACCATTTTGTTGCCATCCTATGGGTGAAGTCTGATCTTACTGATGCAAAAAACAAATAATAAAAAGAACCACCAATGCCTGTGTTTTTCTTTCCTGGGAGGGCTGTGTGTGGGGTGAATTATTTAATATATAGTCTCAGAAGTGAACACAACCTGTTAATGCAAATGAACAAAATGGGTTTTAACTGCAGTGAGAATTAGGTTGTTTTTTTTCATTAACTTTCCACTTTGGCCAGAAGCTAATTACATGCTACCATTTTCTTAGTGGGTTTGCATATCATTAATGAGATAGCGGTAATATCTTCTCACCTAAAGGTTATTGTTCTTCATACCTCATCTCCTGCAGGATGAGAATCTCTACTTTCTATATTCTTTCCAGTTATATAATTTTTTCTGTTCCCCTTTTGGTGAACTAAGCTGTGAAAGCAAACAATCATTAAATGGTTTCAACATTTATTTATTCATTGTATTTGAGAGAGCAATACTGCAATAAGTGGGACTGAGCATCCATGTTCTCAGGTTTTGATTTGTTTTTCCCATTTTTTAAACCAATTGAACAGTTTCCAGTGTCTATATTTTACTCAGGAGGCAATAATGACTTTATATATTCATCTTTTTATCTGCTCCAGTCTTTGAGTCTTTAGGCCGTTCTTCCCCCCATTCCTGGCCTTGTAAGCAGAATCATAGACATTATAGAAAATAGAATGAGAAGAGGTATCATTTGGTGCATCATTATACTCCACAGTGAGATCATCACCTCTTAAATTAGTCCTGAAGCTGTTTATCCTACTTCTTTCTGAGAACACCTGTAGGCGATATGCTGCAGCACTAACTGGTCTGAATAATTTACCTGAGAAATGTCTTTCAGATGGTCATTGTGGGATTAATTCTCTAAATGTAGATGACTACAGGAATATATTTGCTAACACTATATGTTTCTAAGTTTCTGCTAGAAGAGGAGATCTGAATCTCAATTCAGTTGCCTACAGATAGGTGTTTAGAGCTGTCTGAGATGGAAAGAGTACACCTAATGTCTCACCTTATGTTGAAAGACATTTTAGTCTCTCTCATCCATAGGACAGGTACAGAATACAACTTGCTCCTTTCCTCTTTGTTGTCCCTTTTACCCTTTTTTATCATGCTGACTCTCACCTTCTATAGGTCAAACAAGGACACTGCTTCTTTAAATACTACTTCTCACATCATCGGTTTTCTTCCTCTTTGGACTCCTTCCAGATGGTTCATCTAGTTCTCATAATAAGGAACTTGAAACTAAACACATGGTAGAAGAGAGACTACATGACATTAAATGCACACTGCATGAACCCCAGCTTATCTTCTAGGAGAGCAAGTGGGGAACTTCAGCAGAGGAAAAGCACTTCCATTTCGTCACCATTGAAGCAAAAGCAGCACATACAACTGTGTAGTGCTTCAGGCAATACTTAATATAAAGCTGAGCACTAGATACCCGTGAGCCATCAGGGCCTGGTAGGAGAGTATCAGCAAGCATCACATCAGCAAAAGTGTGCTGGATATTTCTCAATGATTTGTGTCTAAATGCTTTAATAAAGATGCTCACAAAAATAAGATGTCAGAAGCACTCTTAAGAAACTTTATTATCTCATTTGCTAGTTTAAGAAGGTATTGACTTCATTCTTGGAAGTTGTGGAGTAAATTTTCAAGTTCATGTGTGGAGGAGGAATACTGAGAGGATTTTTGGCATATATCTGAAAAGAAAGTTGATCTAAAAATATGTTCCATTGTAGCTCAGTGTTCAGATATATTAATCTTTTCAGCTCTTTTTTTATTAACAGCTTAAATGTTCTATAATAGTTCCTTTAAAAAAAAATCTTTATTACTATAGTACATCTTATGATGGAGGATAATTGTTTCTGAATCTTCCAATTTTTCATGCGTCAATCAATCTATAAGAAACTCAGAACAGTTTTGTGAGAATAATGGAACAAACTTCAAGTGGAGAGAGTCATCTGAGATCAAAGGAGATACAAAGAAAATGCAAATGACCAGGCTGTGGGACAATGAAAGAGAACCTGTAAAGACTGTTCGTGGTATATCCATCCCACTTTGAACATACCTTGATTTTAATGATACTAATAATAACCACAATGCACATGTAACCTGAGATTTTGATTTTCAGATGAATATCATTGCTTTAGAGAAATCATCACAGTTTTAAAGATAGAAAACAAAATGGAATGGAATGGAATGGAATAGAATAGAATAGAATAGAATAGAATAGAATAGAATAGAATAGAATAGAATAGAATAGAATAGACCAGACCAGACCAGGTTGGAAGAGACCTTCAAGATCATCACGTCCAACTTACTTCAAATGCTGTTGTCACTGTTCATCGAGAAATAGCACATGCTGCTTCGATTGTTCTAGGTTCAAAGGGCAAGATAGGGCATTCTCTTCTCTGTGGAAACATTGCTGAATTAGAATTTTAAGTCTGAACAATCCTAGTGCCTTCAGATACTGAGGGCAGATACTTCTGGAGGCTTGGAGTGGCCTTTTTGATCAGTTGTTTTCATAGAATCACCAAGGTTGGAAGCGACCTCAAAGATCGTCAAGTCCAACCTGTCACCACAGACCTCATGACTAAACCATGGCACCAAGTGCCATGTCCAATCCCCTCTTGAACACCTCCAGGGATGGTGACTCCACCACCTCCCTGGGCAGCCTATTCCAATGGCTAATGACTCTCTCTGTGAAGAACTTTCTCCTCAGCTCGAGCCTAAACTTCCCCTGGCACAGCTTGAGACTGTGTTGATGCAGTCAAGATCCTGGTTGAGTTCCAGCTATGGCATGAGATATGATACACAATCTAAAGGCTTTTATGTTAAAAACCTTGCAAGACCTGATTGAGTTAGTGATTCTGAAATCAAAGACCAATCAACATCTTGATTGGATACTCTTTGCTTTATAACATTGCTCAATAATGTGTAGGATTTTCCACTCACAGCATATATTGCAAAGTACTTTGGATTAACAGTTATTAATTGGTAAATTTCTCCTGCAGTACTCTACTATTGATACTGCTCCTTGATATATCTTTAAAATTAAGTTCTTTGCTAATCAGGATCAGTTTATTGTGATGTATTAGCAGCTTCTAAGTTTCTCCATGGCTTTTTGAGTGTGAACTTTGCCTTTACAAAGCTTCACGTTCTTCAAGACTTGCTGACCTAAAAGTCAACCCACTTTTTTCCAGTTATTTAATTATTATTTGTATTATTGTTACACTTAAAGGCCTATTAGTAGCAGATCAGGGACTTTTTCTAGATGGTGCACAAAAACAGAATGAAAAGAGGACCTCTGTGCCCTCCACAGCACCCAACTCAGAGCAGGAGAAGATAGATGTGTGTCACAGTCGGAGGCACATGATTGGAACAACCCTCTGGTTTTGGAGATATGAAATTAGATATTTCAAGATTTCTATGTTAACTGTACACAATTCCTTTTTTCTTATATGAAAGTGACTTTTCTACTGAAACTGTATGATTAAAAAACCAAAACTGAACTGAAAAATCTTTTGAACCCCAAGCTGGTTGTTTGGTCGGTTTTAAGGCTGGAGGTTAGGAAGAAGTTCTACACAGAGAGAGTGATTGCCCATTGGAATGGGCTGCCCGGGGAGGTGGTGGAATCACCTTCATTGGAGGTGTTCAGGAGGAGACTTGATGGGGTGCTTGGTGCCATGGTTTAGTTGATTTGGTGGGTTGGATTAGTTGATAGGCGATGATCTTGAAGGTCTCTTCCAACTTCTATTCTATTCTATTCTATTCTATTCTATTCTATTCTATTCTATTCTATTCTTTGTTTGGTTTTGACACAAATACTTTCTATCTTGCTTTGAGGTAGAGAATTCTTTCAGTTCTTGAAAATTTGCCACAGGTGGGAAAATCATTTCCCATCTGCCTCTTCCCCAAATGACAATGGGATGAGGGAAAGCTCTTTGGGTCTTGTGGTACAGCCTGCACTAACACAGGGATGTGTGCAGTAAACCGCACAGCTCACTTTTAATCCACACCAAGAAATTTTATAGTCCATCTCCCCAATTTTTGGCTTCTGCAAGTAATATTTAATAGTTATCACTAAGCACACCACTAGTTCTTTTCAAAATTTAGAGTTCACCATGTTGTAGGTAACCTGTGGTAAAGGACAAGTTCTCTCTAGAAGGACCGTGAGGAGCAACGTTGTAAACAAACTGAAACCACATCTCACTGCCTAGCATTTGAGAGGTAGGATGTGGAAAAGGCCCTGACACTGGTTCTCTTTTTCTCTTGTCAAATGTCAGGTTAATTTTAGTTACCACTATTGCTTTTACTTGCTGCTTGTTCTATCTGTAGTTGGTCTGAATTTGCTTGAGCGCTGCAGCCTATTGAACCTGCGGCAGAGTGACACTAAGTGGGGTTGATTCTCTGCTAGCAGAAGTTTTGTTATTGTTTTGACATGCTGTTGTAAGGTGAAATCTCACCATGTATTTAAAAGTGACAGTGTGAAAAGATTAACACGCTGGAGAGGCATAATAACTTCTGATTTGATGTTCTAAAATGTCCTACTGCAAAATGTGCTGGCTTGATTGCTCTGTGTGCAATTTGCCCAAAGTACTTATGCAAAACACGTTCTGACAGGGTGGTATCTTTGGCAGAGGTGAAAAAAAAACAGCTTGGAAATCCTTTCCTAATCTAAATATACTAAGCCCATGCTAGACCTACCCTAAAAAGAGTTGATTATTCTATTAAATGTCTTGAAGTCTCCTAGAGTATTCCTGCCTTTCTCTGCCTATACAGCACACTGACTGTGTTCAGATATACTGTGATCACCACCCTGGTTCAAGTAGAAATAATACTGCAATTATTTCTGCAGTATTCATTTAATGCAGGTCTAGAGGAATATCCCTAATGCTGGATGGAAAGCTGCTTCTCTGGCAGCTGCTTTGGGTTTTCAGTGAGCAAGGACATTTGGTTATGTTTCACTTTTCATAGATGAAAGGTAAGAAAGCTTACATTTATCCATAAGCAAGTACAACATTGGGAAGGCTCATCTGCCTCACTGCTTGTAACTGCTGAAATGAAAATGAACATTTGTTGAGAGTACTGTTCTGAGAAGTGCTAAGAGTTCAGGCTGCTAACTGTGCCAACTGCCCCAAGAGCAATACACCTTAGATATCTGCCACAACACAGTCTGGCTAAGAAGCAGGATTATGGAGTTCAGGGAATTGTTTATTGAGCATACATTAGAGTACAGCAGCTAGTGGTGGAGGTTCTACCCTATGCCAGAAACATCCAAACTGTGTCCTAGGGAAAGATACAGGTGGGTAATGAGGCAACGTTATACAGTTACTAAACCAGCAGGAGGTAGGGAACTGGGAAGAATCTGGGCTATATATCTGCCTTGGTACCAAAGCACTTGTGTTTCTGGTTTTAATTATACCCTGACTGGTTTGGGACAGGCCACTAGTGCAAAATCTTCAATGGCTTTTTCTTACTGGAGGCAAATCTGTCCTGGTGTTTGCTGAGGGAATGAGTGCAGGGCCACTTCCTGGGATGGGATGTCACAAATAGCGAGCTCCATCCCTCAACATGTTTGAGATAGCAGGAATTGCTTGATGGCAATATTAAACAGCTTTGATTTTTTTCTCATGTCCACTTGTGTGTTTTGCCTCTGCTAACAGTCCTGCATAGTAGATGTGTTCAGGGTTCTGGTACCTAGGTGTTCTGCGTGTACTTTGTGTTCATTTTATATCCTTCAGCATTTTCTCTCCACTGGGATTTTGGTTGGCAAAGACCCAAACTGTGCCAGTTTGTTGAGAAGAGGTGTCTACAATGGTAGAAAAAAATCCCCAGGCTGCTTCTTAGAGCCATAACCTGTTAGAGACATTCTAGCATCACATTACAGAGAACCAAAAGAATACTGGAAAGAAATCACAATCAAAAGAGAATCACTTGTTCTCATATTTGCTGCTTTTTAGTGGATAGCAGTGAGACTTTAAAATAAGAGACAGTTGCCTGACATTAGTCAGGGCATTAACTCAGTCTCAACCTCCCTTCTGCAAGAGGCATGGCTAACCAAAGATTAGAAACTTGCAGCTTGGGCTTGGTTCAAGAGGGGATTGGACGTGGCACTTGGTGCCATGGTCTAGTCATGAGGTCTGTGGTGACAGGTTGGACTCGATGATCTTTGAGGTCTCTTCCAACCTTGGTGATACTGTGATACTGTGGTTTACATTCTGGTAACAGCTCATAAGCATCTTGCCTGAATATTAACATAATCTGTACCAGGACAGGCTCTAGGCACATCATTTCATGAACCAAGCCTCTGTCTGTTCTTCTCCAGAAGTGTTGCTGAAGGCTCCAGTTGCAAGATGATGATACTCCAGGGATGGCTTGCATAAGGTTAAGGTTGTGCTGCAGAACACTTGAATGAAACTTGGTGCTCTTGCCTTGTTTTCTGTTAATACATTTTCAGGATCATCTACTGATATTAATGTGTGTATAACAGAATCACAGAATGTTTAGATGTTGGAAGGGACCTAGAAAGATCATTGAGTCCAACATCCCTGCCAGAGCAGGATCACCTAGAGTAGATCACATAGGAACACCTCCAAGCAGGTTTTGAATATCTCCAGTGAAGGAGACTCTACAACCTCACTGGGCAGCTTGTTCCAAGTGTTCTGCCACCCTCCCAGTGAAAAAGTTTTTCCTCACGTATATGTGGAACCTCCTGTGCTCCAGCTTGCACCCATTGCCCCTTGTCCTGTGATTGACTCCTGAGAAGAGCCTGGCTCCATCCTCCTGACACTTGCCCTTCATATATAGTCACATCATATTTTACTAGTATGATTATTCTGCCATTTTTACACAAATGACAGTGTTGCATTCTAGGACAATGCCAGGTGTTTGCATTAGATGTCACCACAGCTCTCCCCATGTCAGTCCTGACTTTGAAGATTAATTAATTTCAATTGAAATGATGCCATATCCAGGGATTAATTATCTATTTGAGAGTAGATTAATGGTTCCTTCTTTAATGTGATTTATTGTTTGCCTGGGTGAGAGTTACATGTCCAAAAGAAGGCTGAAGTTTAAAACAACAAGTAAAAATGTGTCTTTCTGATTAATTGCTTCTCAGACATATATGGCAGAAATTTGCAAGATATTCAGTTTACCTCTCTCTAATTGGATTAAGACCGTGACTTCACTCTAGCTAATAGTAGTCTGAACAGGCTTAAAACTGGATTGCTTAAGTACCACTGGCAGTTTCAGTGTGCCAGTATGGTAACCCACATGAGCTGTGAAACTCAAAGGCATGGCTTTGAGAATAGAATAGAATAGAATAGAATAGAATAGAATAGAATAGAATAGAATAGAATAGAATAAAATAAAATTAAATTAAATTAAATTAAATTAACCAGGTTGGAAAATACCTTTGAGATCATGAGTCCAACTTATCATCCAACACCATCTAATCAACTAAACCATGGCACCAAGTGCCTCATCCAGTCTCTTCCTAAACACCTCCAGTGATGGTGACTCCACCACCTCCCTGGGCAGCACATTCCAATGGCCAGTCACTCTGTGAAGAACTTCTTCCCAACATCCAGCCTAAACCTCCCCTGGCACAGCTTGAGACTGTGTCCTTTTGTTCTGGTGCTGGTTGCCTGGGAGAAGAGACCAACCCCCACCTGGCTACAACCTCCCACCAGGTAGTTGTAGACAGCAATAAGGTCTCCCCTGAGCGTCCTCTTCTCCAGACTAAGCTCCCTCAGCCTCTCCTCATAGGGCTTGTGCTCCAAAACCCTCACCAGCTTAGTTGCCCTTTTCTGGACACGTTCCAGCAGCTCAACATCTTTCCTAAACTGAGGGGCCCAGAACTGGACACAGGACTCAAGGTGTGGCCTGACCAGTGCTGAGTACAGGGACAGAATGACTTCCCTGCTTCTGCTGGCCACACTATTCCTGATCCAGGCCAAGATGCCATTGGCCTTCTTGGCTGCCTGGGCACTCTGCTGGCTTGAGAAGCTCTAGAGAGTTTTTCTGCTGCTCTGATGCATGCCACCGACACCTGGCATCGGTCTGACTGCTCGCGCACGTTTCTCAGCCTGCTCCTCGATAGCTACGATATCTATTAGGGCTCTTGGCAGCTCCGCTGATCATTGCACATGAAATAGCATTTTACACTGAGCAAATGCAGTCACAAATTATTTACTTTGGAGGTGTCTGGTTCAGCTCTGAAAGTGTCTAGAGGGTGCAGCTTGTCACTGTAATTCTTGGCCTACTGGCATTTGTACTTCACTGCTCTGTTGTGGGGGATGCATAGGAAATTGAGCCTTTTGAGGAGTTTCATTTTAAATTCTGTTGCTGTAAAGAACCATAACCCCAGCTGGTGCTGGAGGAAAGATGTATTCCATGTGCTCATGTATTTTTAAGAGCTTGAGCTAAGGTTTGGGGGTGATATTATATATAAATATATATATATATAAAATAATATATATAAAAATATATATATATATACTTTATGCTTATTAATCTATGAACTCCTTGTTTCATTCATTGAGTTACAATCAAATGAGGTATATTTTTAAGTGTAATTTTTATTCTCTGGACCCTGACTTCTATGCAGTGACATCAGGGAGGGTGGCATTAATTACCTATGCCACGTGATATTCTACACCTATTGCTTGAGCTGATTCTTTTGAGTCTCAAGAAGTGCTGTATATAAAAGATATCTTTTAAAACTGTTTTATCTTGCAGATTCCCCCCCCCCCCCCCCCCCCCCGTTTGATGCATGTGGCTTCACCAGGAAAGATTTTGATTGTTACTTGCCTCTTCTGCTTAGTGATTCTGTGCCAGGGTTTATGAAATGCCCTTTTTTTACCCCCTCCTGTCCAGAGAAAGCATTCATCAGTGGATCAACATTTATGGGAAAGATGACTGATCACAGGGATTACTCACCTAGTGGTTATGGGAAGAGCTCTGTTCATTTCAAATGCAACTGCTAATGGGTTTTGCATTAAAGTAAAACAAAATTATGGCAGGCTCATTGCAGCAAGTTGCAAACCAGCCATGGTCATGCTCCTGTTAATGCTGCACCTGCACTCATTGCAGAAAAACCGCTGCCATAACCTGTCAGACAGTGCTGATGACAGGAGCATGTGTTGCTTTTGGATAAGGTATTCTCAACTGCTATCACTTTTGATGGGTATTGCTCTGTTGTGTCCCTTGGTCAGATAAGAGGTCTCAAACTTTTATTTACTTATACAGATGTGGATAATGGGTAGTCAAATGAGCCTCACTATCTACATTTTAAATGTTCTATGGGCTTAGGAAGTATTTTAGAGGTGCTATGAGAATGAATACATTGAGAAAAGACTGTGAGATACCATGTGTTTCCATCCAAAAAGCAGCTCTTTCTCCATCCAGAGAGTTCTTTTGGTCATTCCTGCAGTACTTTTAACACTTAGCCTAACTGGATGAGTACAATGTGCTACTCCATCCCTGCTGACCCAAAGCCTGCCCTCATTCATGTAGATCCAGACTATATGTGATGTGTCATACAGTGGAGCTCTTACAGTTTCAGTATTATAATTCATTAGGTCTCAATCAGCTTAAAACCAACAACATTTGATTGTGTCAAGTGGCAATATGTTTACTTCATGACTGCTCTGCTGTGTGTTGTCTTCCCTCCCAGTGCAGTGCCTGGTCTATAGACGATATCCCTTCAAAACCCTTTGGGACTTTGGCATGAGCTTCCTGGGCCCCTACCCCTCCTGGTGTGGTGTTTAGTAGATGTCTTCTGCTGGAGAACAATCTGGACTGTTGCTGTAGCCAGGTGCACTCCAGGTCCTCTAAGGTCAAAGGCAGTACTATGATCTGAGAGAGGAATATTTGAAGCCCTGAATGTACTAGAGCTTGTTTGGTGTCAGAGGAGCTCACACACTAGCAGCTAAATAAATGCCAAGCTAACTACAGACTCACAAACATGGAAAGCCCTTTCAAGCAGAGCTTTCATTTAAGAATCACTGTTCCCAAAGTATCAATCAAGCTTGTCTCATGTCTCACCCCAGATATCTACTCTTTTTCAAGAGAAAATATATGGCAGGTGTCAGCATCCTTAACAAGGTAGAAGGCCAGGCTGAATGTTTCCCTTCCAAATGGTCAAATGCACCAGCAGAGAATTATAAGAGCCAGAGCAAGATGCTGCTAATCAGATATCTGAAGCATCTTGGCTAAGGATGAAGCATGGTTCCGGAGGAACAGAAACCCGAATCACTGCTCTCTTCTATCCTGCAAGATGACATAGCCCAGAGCTCCAGCTCTCTGCTTTCCATGTGGAGTCTGCCTCTTGACTTCTTTGGTCTCTGCACAGCAGATTGCCTGTCCCTCATACTCAGCAGGGACTAGCTACTAGCAGCACTGTTTAGGTGACTGTTTTGAAGACCAGCAGCTCAGTGGCAGTGGGGTGAGGATAACGATGGGAAAGATAGCACAAAATTACAGGCTTCAGTTGTTGAAATATTGTGACTGGATTTCTCACCCAGGTCCGTGCTTTAAAGCACTGATTTATTTTCATTTTTGGCCCTCCTTCCTTGCTCCCTGGCCATATCTTCATATTTTGTCCCCCTATGCCAAGAGTTACAAAGGAGATTAATTTCCACTAATGGCCATATTCTCATCTGACTGCTGGCCTAAGGCTTTGAGCTGGGAATGGGAAGGAGCTGGGATATCAGCATGGCAGCTAACACCAGGGACTTCAACCACAACTGAGGGTGGAGAGCCCACTCCCAGAGTTTAAAGGGCAGAAAGAAAAGGCAAAGACAGGCAGCAAAGTCTTATTTTAGGAGGCTCAGAGGAGCAGGGCTGTAGATGAAAGACTTGGGAGCAGTTTTGTAGCTCTGGGAAAATTCAAGGAGGCATTAAGGAGTATCAAGGAGTCTGTGGTGTTTCCTCTTTTTTTGACTCACTTGTGGGATTGCTTGTGACATGCCCATACACCAAAAATTAGTACTGTAACTACCCTGCAGGAGTAAAAATACTCACTTTAGTTTTAAAATGGGTGCAGGATTGGGATTTTTTTTCCTGAGAGCAATGAAGATGCCTAGAAAAATATGGGTTTTGTTATATCTTCACTGCTGACTGCTGTCAACCTGCTGCAGACATTTTGGTTTGTGTATGTCAGGATTAGATCTGTTGTTAGTTGGTGCCCTGCATGGGCTTGCTCGGAGTCAACTTTATGCTGCATCCTAGCTAAGCTTGAATGAACACTGAGACAAACTCCAAATGAACTTAGGGGAGTGCAATGCCTTGAAGGGGACACTGGTGATTGGGACTGAAACTGTCAGGAAATGTCTTTTTCTGATAACTTTATTAGTGAATAAAATCAGTGCGCATCACTCATCTTCTGTAAAACATGCCCCTTAAAGGTGTAAAAAGTCAGTACAGAGAGTAATAAAATTGGAGGATTACTTACTATATCTTCAGTTCTTTTGGCTTAGAAAACCTTTTTAAAAATGGAAAAACATATTCCCCCCCCCCCCCCCCCTTTCTTCTCTGTTAGAAAACGTAGTTTTTCCATTAGCTGAGCTCCTCTCCTGGTGGGCCAATTCCAGCAGCAGGGCTGAACTTTACCTGCATTTAACACCTCTGAATGCTCCTGTGGTTCTTACTTGAGGTGATACTCAGACCTAATTTGTAGAAACAGCAGGCAAGACAAGGAAAATTCTGTCTGAACATTTTGTCCTTGGAATGATGGGCACAAAGTAAATAGCATAACTAAAACCTTAATTAATGTTATTTTCAATCCCCACTTTAAACCAGAGCTATTGACATGCCTGGTGTATTCTCCTCAATGCAGTGCCACAAAAGCTTTCTCCCTCGTACCCCAGCTGCGGGAACTAGAGCACCTGAACATATCCTTGTTTGTTGTCCTGTTCAATCAACCTTAAATACCAGTAGCTTTGCCTCAGCAGCAGTGCCTTGGGCACAATTGGATATGCTCTGTACATTTGCCCAGTACCCTGCACTTTGCTGTGAATCTAACCTTCCTTTTTCTTTCTGCAAAGCCCTTGAGGGGTGAAAAACAATTTGCTGGTAGTAGTTCTGGTGTTTTTTTTAATGGATGGAGAAAATATTTATTTCTAGAGATGTATCACTTACCTTTCATGTCCTTTTCCTTTTCTTGTTGGCTAAGAAGCTATTGCAAGAGTTTTCTTTTTTTCCTCAGTGGATTTTTCCATGTAATTAGTGAGAAATGGAATGGAATGGAATGGAATGGAATGGAATGGAATGGAATAGAATAGAATAGAATAGAATAGAATAGAATAGAATAGACCAGGTTGGAAGAGACCTTCAAGATCATCGCATCCAACCTATCATCCAACACCATCTAATCAACTAAACCATGCAACCAAGCACCCTATCAAGTCTCCTCCTAAACACCTCCAATGATGGTGACTCCACCACCCCCCTGGGCAGCCCATTCCAATGAGCAATCACTCTCTCTCTGTAGAATTTCTTCCTAACCTCCAGCCTAAACCTCCCCTGGTGCAGCTTGAGACTGTGTCCTCTTGTTCTGGTGCTGCTTGCCTGGGAGAAGAGACCAACCTCTGCCTGTCTACAACCTCCCTTCAGGTAGTTGTAGAGAGAAATAAGGTCTCCCCTGAGCCTCCTCTTCTCCAGGCTAAGCAACCCCAGCTCCCTCAGCCTGTCTTCATAGGGCTTGTGTTCCAAACCCCTCCCCAGCTCTGTTGCCCTTCTCTGCGCATGTTCCAGCAAGTCAACGTCCTTCCTAAACTGAGGGGCTCAGAACTGGACACAGTATTTGAGGTGTGGCCTAACCAGTGCAGTGTACAGGGGCAGAATGACCTCCCTGCTCCTGCTGGCCACACTATTCCTGTTACAGGCCAGGATGCCATTGGCCCTCTTTGCTGCCTGGGCACACTGCAGGTTCATGTTCAGCCTACCATCAACCAGTACCCCCAGGTCCCTCTCTGCCTGGCCGCTCTCCAGCCACTCTGACCCCAGCCTGTAGCACTGCATGGGGTTGTTGTGGCCAATGTGCAGAACCCGGCACTTGGATGTGTTACATCTCATACCGTTGGATTCTGCCCATCTGTCCAGCCTGTTGAGGTCCCTCTGCAAAGTTACAGTGTTCACCATGTACTTGTGCTGTGGACAAATCAAATGTAATGTCATTGCCCACCAAACATAATGAACAATATCATATCACCTACTGAGTGGCAATCTGTAAACCACTGGCTGCTCAGGAGTTGATGCGGGATGACAATTTAGTGTTTGAGATTCTCTGCTTACTCACAAAGCCTAAGTAATATAAACAGTCCACAAGATTGCATACAGATTTTTTATACTCGTTTTGCATAGTCCTTCTGGAACAGCTGGGATGGCTTTGGCCTGTTTGAAAACATTTCTATCAAACAGCCTCAGGGGTGATGGCCATACCATAGCAACATCTGGGCTAGCTTTATAAAGCAAGTTATTTTAGGTGCTGGTAGCAGGCTAGCTATGATGCTTGTCTTGTGCTGTCCATTTGCCCTTCATCACAGCCTGCTGATTGAAGCTGGTGGCTTTTGGAATACAGATGATAAATTCCCATTAATAGTTGAAATGTAATCAGAAACCTACTAATTTCTGAAATTACTGCATCTTGAGAGGAATGAGATAAATGAGCATCTTGGAGGATTAAAAAAACACTCAGGTAGGCCTTCCAGTGAGCCTACTTATGTTTTTGTTGACATAAAGCAGAGAGACACTGCCCTGTTTACTGTCTCCCCAAGCTAATCAGGTAAAGCTGAGGACTCAAAGGGAGGTCATTGGTTACCATACAAAATCCTGGTACTCCCACTGAGCAGTGTCCCTTCAACAAAGCAGCAATTCTTTGCTGCTGCAGGTGCAACATTTCCTCATTCAATTGGTATGCAAGGGCACGTGGCACACAGCAGCAGTGACATAGGATGCAAAGGTGAAAAGAAGATAATTCTCAGTCATTTACTGTTACCTGCCTGACAGCCTTAAATAATGGTAATTTAATAAATGATTCAATATTTTTTACAGGAGACAGTGAAAGGTCAGTTCTTCACTGTCAGAACAAGATTTGTATCCCAGATGTCTCATGTGCACTACCTGAACTGTCTGCAGCATCCTGAGTAGAGAATCCGAGTTTAACTGTTTTAGCTAGATTCTAACTCAGGAAGAGTACAAAGCCTGACCCCATGGTCCTTGAAAAACACTGGAATGAGTCCAGTGGTCTTCCATCTAATACAGGTCAAGCTCTGAGGTGGATTAGTTAGGTTAACTTCAACCTGAGTATTTACCTGTGTATAGCAGAATAGGATCCAGCAGGTTATTTCTGCACCGTGCCTTAGTTCTGAAGTCTAGAAACTTTCAGCCTGGTCATAGGAGATGCTCCTTGCTATGTACTTAGAAATCAGCACAACAGGGAGTGTTTTTCACTCATGGTTTCCATTGTAAATTGGCTGTAATATTTAACAGCTTCCAGCCAAAGAGATCTTTTATGACTTTATTGAAGAAGAAACTTAAACAATTACTTGTTAGGTCATGCAAAGGAGCACAGGAAACCAACTGCTATTTGTTTTAAATGGAAACCCAATTGATATCCTTTTAAACAGATGTTTTCCTAGCAGTGTCAAAGATGTGGATGTCTTGGGACACGCCATGCACCTAATTCCTAGAGGGGAACTCAGGTGTGATGTTGGACACACTGGCCCCATTTCTTGTGCCAATTTCCTACACAGCTGAGAATACAGCTTGGAAAAACGGGGCTGGTACAGGTGACCTAGTTGTCTTTGTACCCAAGGGAAAATGAACTGTAAGTATGCCACCCTTGAAACATGGCTCTCCAATGTGTTCTTAAGGTTGATGGGGATTGGCAGTGGTGAGCTGAGGCCTCACATTCTCTGAGCAGGTTGTGATTATCTTCCGCAGCTTTCCTCTGGGCTCATCTTTGTCTTATTCCATCCTGGATGATTTATGAGCTCCCCAGTTCAAGAAGGACAGGGAACTACTGGAAAGAGTCCAGTGGAGGGCCATGAGAATGATGAGGGGACTGAAACATCTCTCTTCCAAGAACTAAGAGTCCTGGGGCTCTTTAGCCTGAAGTAGAGAAGACTGAGAGGCATCTTATAAATGCATATAAATACCTAACGTGTGGAGGTCAGGAGGATGGGTCTGGGGTCTTTTCAGTAGTGGCCAGTGATAGGACAAGGGGCAGTGGGTACAAACGAGAACACAGGAGATTTCACTTGAACTTAAGGAGAAAGTTCTTTATTTTGAGGAACAGGCTGCCCAAAGAGGTCATGTAATCTGCTTCTCTGGAGACTCTCAAAGCTAGCCTGGACACCTTCCTGTGCAACCTCATCTAGATGTATCTGCATTAGGAGGGGGGTTGGACTCGGTGGTCTCCAGAGGTCCTTTCCAGCAACTACCAACCTATGATTCTATGTATTTTTGCAAGCATTTGGCTTCTCTTCATTCTGTGCTTCTCCCCATCCTGTGCTTCTCCCCATCCTGTGCTTCTCCCTAACTGAGCTTCTTCCTATTTCCTGAGTGTTGCTTCATCATTCTTTCTGTGCATGTATGTCTGTAAATGGGAATTATGGAAATAGGGAAATATATCCATTATGCTATGGGAAAACAGAACTATCTTCTTCTGATTTTGCTGGTGGATTTTGCTGTTTCTCTTGTAGTTGTATTTGTTGAAATGAATTTCAACAAATCAGGAAAGAAGGGCAGCACTTTACAGCTTGCTAATTCATAACAAATCCTTAGCTGTATGAACTCAGCACCCTTATCATGACTCTTGGTTGTCTGGATAATGCAAATTATACATTGTGGCTGGGTGCATCAACTGGCTTGACCCCCATGGTAGGAGGGACATGGGAAATGATGTAGCCTTTTACTCAGATATAGGCTTGGTCCTGCCACCCTGGGTTCAAAATAAGAAGAGAAAGTGTCACTTGGGGCTGATTCAATAGATGAATAAAGTATTTTAGCATTTGTAGCTAAAATTTGATGCAGTCCCCTTGCAGTAGATATATGAAGACATGTGAACCCAGAGAAAATGGAATTCTTCATAGGAGAATGTCACAGGTGGACCAGATTAACTAAGACAGTGGCCATATCTTTTTAAAATTCAGTAGCTGATCTACATTTCAAATGACAGTTTATTTCTGTTTTCTCTCAGTTTAATTTCAGCAGAGCTAAATTCCTGTTTTCAGGCTGATTTGTGCAGATGGATTATCTGGCAGAACATAATACAGACTCCTGAAAAGAATCAGATCTCTGTAGCTGGTTGCTGGTGGTTCACAATGTGTAAAATTTTGCAGCAGAGGGAAAACAGGGAAGGAAAACACAGGAAGCAGAAGAACTTATGCTAAGGTCACTTCAAGGTCATTAAAGACATGGTAAGGAGATGCATTGATTTCCATAGCCTTCAAGTTTGGCAACATAGAGGACAACATAAAAAGTCCCTGGGCATTGGGGTGAGTTTGTCTCTGCAGTTTATTACCTTTGGTGGGATTATGGCAAAAAATGACTTTAGCAGAGTCATCAGCCTCTTAAACAGCTCCTTGACATGTTGTCCTTCCCCTCTTTATATTTTGCTGTTCCTTCTCTGCACTCTGATTTTGCAGCACATGTAGTAAAAGGTAGATTCCTTTCAGGTGAGACTGGGATGGGGTAGTCAATGTTGATCCAATTAATGTGCTATGAAAAAAGAGGATAGGTCACAGAATCACAGAATGTTAGGTGTTAGAAGGGACCTAGAAAGATCATCTAGTCCAACCCTCCTGTCAGAGTGGGATCATATAGAGTAAGTCACACAGGAATGCATCCAGGTCAGTTTTGCATGTCTCCAGTGAAGGAGACTCTACAGCATCTCTGGGTGTCCTGTTCCAGTGTTCTGTTACCTTCACAGTGAAGAAGTTTTTCCTTATGCTTATGTGGAACCTCCTATGCTCCAGTTTGCACCCCTTGTCCTGTGATTGGACTTCACTGAGAAGAGCCTGGCTCCATCATCCCTATGTTTGCTCTTCACATATTTATAAACATTAATGAAGTCACCCTCAGATCAGGGGAGGAGAGGTGACTTCAGGGAAAGTTTACCTTGGAGTCCTCTGCATGACAGCTGCAGGCACTATGAACTTCTTCAGGTGTTTCCTGCACTTGTAGTAAGAGGGGAAATGAAATTTTTTCTAGTCCTTTTGGGTCCATGAGTATTGCTAAGCCACTGAGAAACAAAACTCTGCAGAGGCCATGCAGCTTCTTCAGCAAGAGAGTGAATGACAAGATGTAATTGTCCAGCATTTGGGGCAGGACCCAGTTTGGGATTACAAAGCCTACATTTGTAGGTGTGAGAGCTCTAGTACTGAGGACCCCATCATGGGTAAATGCATCCCAGCTGAGACATCCATGGGACCGAGGGAGCTGCTCAGAAGCCAGGCTCTAGAGGGCTACGTGCTTGGTTGAGTGCCTGCATCTAGTGCCATTTTAGTGCCATGGGAGTGTCAAAGAGCCAAAATTATTAGAATTATTGACCAGAAATTTTATTCTTTGCTTAGGCAAAACAACATTCAGGTTGTTGGCAGTGCTGGTGAAGAACATTACTTCTTATTGAATAATTACAAGATTGCTAAGATGTTGTAGTTGCTTCCCAGGAGCTAATCCTTAACCACAGAGAATGATAAATTGACTGACATCCACTGGTTTGTTTGTGATAGTGTTTAAGAAGTTGAAGTTATTAAAGCACTGTTTTGATCAACACAACTTCAGTGATTATATATCTCATCTATCTCACTATGTTGATTTCCTTCTATGTTATTAGCTCAGAAATTTGGCTTTTTCTAACAAAGAGTTATTTCTAAATGTAGTATTTCCACTTAGCAGTTAATTCTGTCTGTTTGTTGCATAAAGGCAACATGATCTTACCTGAAGTGCTAATACAGGAGACGAGGTAACCGAACTCACTGACTGATTAGTGACAGTTCTCCTTATATGCTGCAAACATGCCAGAGAAATTGATGTCAACAGGATGCAATATCAGCTGGGATATTTTCTCCACTCCTCCAAGAACCTCTTTGTGGGGTCTAGCTCTACCTGTGGAGCACTGAGGTCATGGCAGGCAGACTTCACCTGACTTCCATCATCTATATACAATACAATACAATACAATACAATACAATACACCAGGTTGGAAGAGACCTTCAGATCATTGCGTCCAACCCATCACCAATCCAACCCACCTAACAACTAAACCATGCAGCCAAGCACCCCTCAAGACTCCTCCTGAACACCTCCGATGAAGTGACTCCACCACCTCCATGGGTAGCCCATTCCAATGGCAGTCACTCTCTCTGTATAGAACTTCTTCCTAACATCCAGCCTAAACCTGCCCTGGCACAGCCTGAGACTGTGTCCTCTTGTTCTGGTACTGACTGCCTGGGAGAAGAGACCAAGTTTATGACATAGCCTCCATCAATGTCCAGAGAGGCAGAGAAAGGCGTATCAAAGCACCAGAACAAGAGGCACAGTCTCAAGCTGCGCCAGGGAGGTTTAGGCTGGATGTTAGGAAGAAATTCTTCAAGGAAAGAGTGACTGGCCATTGGAATGTGCTATCCATGAGGTGGTGGAGTCACCGTCACTGGAGGTGTTTAGGAAAGACTGAATGGGGTGCTTGGTGCCATGGTTTAGTTGATTAGATGGTGTTGGGTGATAGGTTGGACTTGATCTCAAGGTCTCGTCCAACCTGGTCTTCTATTTCTATTCTATTCTATTCTATTCTATTCTATCTATCTATTCACTTCCCTTATTGACTAGCGAGGGACGTAATCATTAATTGGGGCTGGATACCCAGCGTTTAGACAGCTGAAGTTACGTGACATGAATACCTCCAGAACCTGAAATCTGTAGAACCATTTGCAACACTCTGGAGCATTTTGCTCTGTACTTAAAAATTGCTGCATCTACTGTGATTTTAAGTAAAGGCCTATTGTCAGTAAAATTGAGGCTTCAGTAACAAGCCTGACATTTGAAGACCTGGAGAGCCTTTAAAATTACATGTCTTTCTATCTGTGCACTGAGTATATAATGCTGATCTGGTTACTAATTTCTGTGTAGGTTAGCAGGGTAATCAGCCTGTTATCTTCCTCATAGAATTGTCAGTGGTGGAAGGGACCTCAAGGATCATCTATTTCTAATCCCACTGTCATGGGCAGCAACACCTCACACTAGATCAGGTTGCTCAGAGCCACATCCAGCCTGGCTTTAAAAACCTCCAGGGATGGGGCTTCTACCACCTCCCTGGGTAGCCTGTTCCAGTGTCTCACCACCCTCATGGTGAAGAAGTTCTTCCTAACATCCATCTGAATTTTTGTTCCATTCCCCCTAGTCCTGACATCCTAAAAAGTCCCTCACCAGCTTTCCTGTAGGCCACCTTCAGATACTGGAAGGCCACAATGAGGTCTCCTCAGAGCCTTCTCTTCTCCAGACTGAATAGCCCCAACTCTCTCAGTCTGTCTTCACAGGAGACGTGCTCTAGCGCTCACTCACCTGGAGCAGAACTCAAGACTGACTAGTACCACAGCATGTATTTTATGAAGCCCTGCCACTTTCTGCAGTCTATTTCATTACTTGTGTCACTGTCATGTATTCCAGTGTTCTTAGTTTCAAAGATGCTCATAGAGAGGCAATCTGGAGACTTTTTAACAGTGAAAACTAATTGCCAGATGCAGAAAGCTTTCCATTTTTTCCCCTGCTATCTGATAGTAACTTTTCTCTACGTTTGATTTTAACATTTATTTTCCATCAATGAATCATATGTAATGGATTGCATTTGGATCATCACCTCACATTTTAGAGATTTTAGAGTGAGGTTTGAAAGTCCTAAAAGGGCTTTGTTTTTCAGTCATGAGCCATAGCTTCTTTTCAATGATAATAGGAACCTTAATTTTCCACTTCGGGTTCACTTTACATTGGTTTGAGTAAGATAACAGATAACTGGGCAACAGTTCTCAACTATGCCCTGCCTTTCATTATGGTTACAAAGCATTTTTGGAGTCTTTTGAATGATCAATATTAAAATGCAAATCTTGGCTTCTGCCTTTCAAGCTGACAAATCACTTGGGATATCTTTTATCGTAAGTATGCATCTTGAGGCCTTGACTGAAATTGCTGGATTGACGAATGTGCCAACTCCTAACCTCTAAAAATCAATTCCTTTCATTCAGTTGAATTAAACCTCCAGAACATTGACTGAGAAGGTACTGATCTTATGTTTGAGAGGGAAAAGTCACACTTGCTTCCCATGCTTTCCTCTCCCCCCCCGCATCAATCAGATTAATGAGCAAACTTGGCTTAGATAGAGATTTTCTGTACAAGTTTTCTTTTGACCTTGAAATTAAGTTTGGCTCTGAAAGCAGCACCAGTAAGAATTTAATTTACATGTTTGGGATTTCAAGGTTTCTTTTAGTATTTCTCCCTTCTATCTGCTGCCAAGAAGTCTTTTACTGCAGAATTATTCCTCAACTCCTTTCCAATGAATGTATGAAATCTCCTTATGGCAGGGAACAATCTCCCTTTTCATAGGTACATCTGCAATATCTTCTGCCCATTTTCCCCTCACACACCAGCTGTATTGCCATAATGTTACACTTATGATCAATAATGAAAGTGATTCAAGTTTTCCAGGTGCCATGTTAAGAAATCTGATTATTTCAAACTGAAGCAACAGGGACCCATCTTCACAAATGGTGTGTTATCAAGTTCAGAGAGTAGAGCTGTAATATTAAGATGATTAAGGCTGCTTATGATCCAATCTTCTATCCAGACTTTAGGTTTTCTTCAGTGAGATGAAGAAAAACCCACTCCCTTGACTCCAAAAAGCATCTCTTAAACAGAAGTCTCTGTATTTGGAAATACATATAGCCTATTATCCCCTTGTACTCAGCTCTGGTGAGGCCACACCTCGAGTATTGTGTCCAGTTTTGGGCACCTCAATACAGGAGAGATGTGGAGGTGCTGGAGTGAGTGCAGAGGAGGGCAACGAAGCTGGTGAAGGGCCTGGAGAATAAATCTTATGAGGAGAGACTGAAGGAGCTGGGGATGGTTAGTTTTGAAAAGAGGAAGCTGAGGGAGACCTCATTGCTGTCTACAACTACCTGAAAGGGCATTGTAGGGAGGCTGGTGCTGGTCTCTTCTCCCAGGTAATTATGATAGAACAAGAGGTTGGCCTCAAGCTACCACTGGGTAGGTTTAGACTGGACATAGGAACACTTTTCACAGAAAGAGTGGTCAGGCTTTGGAATGTGCTGCCCAGGGGAGTGGTTGAGTCACCAACCCTGGACCCTTGTGAACCTCATGAGGTTCAACAAGGCCAAGTGCAAGGTCCTGCACCGAGATCAGGGCATCCCTTGGTGTTAATACAGGCTGGGGATGAAAGGATTGAGAGCAGCCCTATGGAGAAGGACTTGGAGGTCCTGGTAGATGAAAGCTGGACATGAGCCACAATGTGCACTTGCAGCCCAGAAGGCCAACTGTATACTGAGCTGCATCAAAGAAGCATGGCCAGCAGGTCAACAGAGGTGATTCTGCTCCCTTCTCTGCTTTTGGGAGACTTCACCTGCAGTGCTGCATCCAGCTCCAGAGTTCTCAGTACAGGAAAGATGTGGACCTGTAGGAGCAGGTCCAAAATTATGAGAGGGCTGAAACACCTCTAGTATAAAGGAGGCTGAAAGAGTTGGGGTTATTCAGCCTGGAGAAGAGAAGGCTCCGAGGAGACCTTTGCAGATTTTCATACTTGAAGGGGCTTTAAGAAAGATAGAACACTTTTTAGCAGGGCCTGTTGTAACAGGACAAGGGGTAATGGATGTAACTACAAGAGGGAAGATTTAGCCTAGATATAAGGAAGAATTGTTGTTTTTCCAGTGAGGGCAGTGAACACTGGTCCCAGAGATGCAGTAGATGCCCCATCCCTGCAACATTCAAGGTTAGTTTGGATGGGCCTCTGAGCAACTGACCTAATTAAAGATGCTCCTGCTTACTGCAGCAGGTTGGACTAGATGACCTTTAAGGGTCCCTTCCAATCCAAAGCTTTTATGATTCTATATTTTTTTTTCTACTAATTCCCACAATACCTTATAGTGATTGTGCCTCTTCCCTCCCCTGTAATGTCTTTGGTGAAAAAACAGGGGCTGTAGCTGTCTGTAAAAGAACCACCCCCCGCTTTTTTTTCTGAAGAGGAGAGCATTTGCACTTTCAGAATAACTTTTCCAGTGTTAAACCTTAGCTTATGATTCACAGGCATGTATCAAAGCTACCCACTATTCACCACCTCTCTCTGTTACATAATCTCTCACATCTGATAAACACTTCCAGGGCTTTGTCATAATCTCTTTGTTCAGGTACATGTACAGTCTTATGTAGGATAACATGTAATTGATAGAGTTTGACTTCCACTGTACCCTGTATTTAAATCCCATGGAGAGTCCCAGTTTATCAGAAGCAAGAAGTCTCCCATTTGGGAAAAAACAAGGGCTCAGTTCGGTACAAACTGCTCTCTAGTCAGGTGAGGGGAAGAACAGAAACCTATTTATATGAAAAACTGAAGCTAGAAATAAAGAAAAATATTTGCCATTAATACTTTGAAGCAAATAATAGAAATACATCATTCCTAGGCCAGCAGAGAACAGGCTGTCATTTAATTGCAGTCAGAGCAGTAAATGAACCTGTTGGGAGACTAATTCTGCCCAGTGAGTTCTCCCTATACACTTGCACTAGGGAGACTTCCTTTAGGAGTGCCAAGGTAATTTCTCCCTGTGTATGTGAAGAAGTGAGTTAAAATGGAAGATAATTTGGTTGGCAAGCATGTGGATAACCAGGCTTGTGACACCAGTTGGATGCAATCATGTTGTAGATCTTGCAGAGACTTGCAGGGGGTAGCTGTAAGGTGCTCTGCCTTTACCCTTGGCCGTCTTTGCTGACATGCCCCCAGTGCCATGTGGCAGTACATAAAGTCTCAAAATCAATCTCAGATTGTGATTTTTGGAATGTGGAAAGTGAATCATGCAGACTTCACACTCATTGGAAGCTTTTGGAAACGTGGGGTCTACATTAGAAATGCTAGAAATTGATTCAAAATGGGAAAAAGTTGTATGAGAGACTAATAAAGAACTTCAAAAAAGTGAAGAGGTATATAGCATCTGGAAAGGCATATCCTCTAGGGTGAAGGCATGAAAAGTTCTATCTCAAAGTTCTTTTCCAACCTGGTTAATTCTTGCCTTTCCCTTCCCTCCCTCCCCTCCCCTCCCCCTCCCCTCCCCTCCCCTCCCCTCCCCTCCCCTCCCCTCCCCTCCCCTCCCCTCCCCTTCCCTCCCTCCCTCCCCTCCCCTCCCCCTCCCTCCCTCCCCTCCCCTCCCCTCCCTTCCCTTCCTTCCCTTATCCCTTCCCTTCCCTCCCTCCCTTCCCTTCCCTTCCCTTCCCTTCCCTTCCCTTCCCTTCCCTCCTTCCCTTCCCTCTTCCTTCCCTTCCTTCCCTTCCCTTCCCTCCCTTCCCTCCCTTCCCTTCCCTTCCCTTCCCTTCCCTTCCTTCCCTTCCCTCCCTCCCCTCCCCTCCCTCCCCTCCCTCCCCTCCCTTCCCTTCCCTCCCTTCCCTTCCCTTCCCTTCCCTTCCCTTCCCCGAGACAACCCAGGAGAGAAAAAGTAGAGATCAATCTGAAGAAAAATGTCCTTTCTAAACAAAGTACATAACCTGTGTGCATGCATACAAACACACACACACACACACAAAAG
The DNA here is from genome assembly GCA_015227895.2 of Colaptes auratus. Taxonomy (NCBI): domain Eukaryota; kingdom Metazoa; phylum Chordata; class Aves; order Piciformes; family Picidae; genus Colaptes; species Colaptes auratus. The sequence continues at coordinate 1,616,952 of CM037631.1, forward strand.
TAACTGCATCAGGGAGTATGTGCTTCCATTGAAATGGAAGACATTTAAAACCTGAAATCAGGGGACAAGTGTTTTTTTTGCTTTTAAATTTAAAAGCTGACATAGCAGACATGTCAGAAATGGAAAGGGAAAAAATCTCTCTGAGACATTGTAACACCTATGAAAAAAATTATTGCCCAGGTCTGTCAGCAGAGCTGAATAGAATAGTATAGTATAGAATAGTATAGAATGGAATGGAATAGAATAGAATAGAATAGAATAGAATAGATGAATGGAATAGAATAGAATGGAATGGAATAGATGGAATGAATAAATAGATAGGATAGAATAGAATAGAATAGAATGGAATGGGATGGAATGGAATGGATGGAATGGATGGAATGGATGGAATGGAATGGAATGGACTAGAGAAGACTAGAATTAGACCAGACTAGACTAGACTAACTAGAAAGATAGACCTTGAAATGAGATCATCAAGTCCATCCTGTCACTCAAGACCTCATTACTACTAAACCAGGGCTTCAAGTGCCACGCAGTGAAGTCAGATAAATACATTAAATATGTGACTCTGAACACAAAGTCAGCACGGATGAAGATTCCAGACATAAACAGCAAATGTTCAGTGTTAAGATAATTCTTCAGCCCAGGGTGGATGGAGAGAATGACTGTAACATACTAATTAAGAAAGACCAGCAAGAGTGAGATAACAAGATTCTTTATATAAATTATGTAGCAGCAGTGTGATTGCAACATGATGCTGGGAATACATTTTGTGGATTGCACCATGGAGCAACCAGTCAGGGAACAGACAAGCAGAGCAGCAGCTTTCTGCTGAACCCACATGTATGCTCAGGCCTGCTTTTAAAATACAACTATTAAAGCTACAACACAGTCTCAAGCTGAGCCAGGGGAAGTTTAGGCTTGAGGTGAGGAGAAAGTTCTTCACAGAGAAAGTTGTTAGCCATTGGAATGTGCTGCCCAGGGAGGTGGTGGAGTCACTGTCCCTGGAGGCGTTCAAGAGGAGATTGGACATGGCACTTGGTGCCTTGCTCTAGTGGTCATGAGGTGTTGGGTGACAGGTTGGACTTGATGATCCTTGAGGTCTTTCCCAATCTTGTTGATTCTATGATTCTATGATTCTAACATTAAATTGAATAAAAGCAACAGCACAACATATTTGTAAAGTAACAGAAAGAAGGAAAAAAAAAGATGCTTTCACAGGTGACTTAGAAATACTCTAAGAATATGAGAGACTTGAGCAGGTGTGTGATCCCTCTCAATAGCATCTGCAGTTAGACCAATACAAATGCTCCCCCAAGCCCTTGTGGTTCAAGACTGGCATAAGTAAGGCTATTCTTTAAAAAATTAACATAGTGAGAAGGAAACATAGAAAGAGACATGAACTCTTGATAGAAAGATATTAAATAGAATAGAATAGAATAGAATAGAATAGAATAGAATAGAATAGAATAGACCAGGTTGGAAGAGACCTTCAAGATCATCGCGTCCAACGTATCATCCAACAACACCTAATCAACTAAACCATGGCACCAAGCACCCTATCAAGTGTCCTTCTAAACACCTCCAATGATGGTGATTCCACCACCTCCCTGGGCAGCACATTGCAATGGGCAACCACTCTCTCTCTGAAGAACTTCCTCCTAACCTTCAGCCTAAAACTACCCTGGCACAGCTTGAGACTGTGTCCTCTTGTTCTGGTGCTGGTTGCCTGGGAGAAGAGACCAACCCCCACCTGGCTACAACCTCCCTTCAAGTAGTTGTAGAGAGCAGTAAGGTCTCCCCTGAGCCTCCTCTTCTCCAGACAAGGCAGGCCAAAAAAGATGCCCAGAGTTTAAGGCATAAAAATGGAAATATTCTGTCTTCAATACATGTGAATCACCTCTCAGAGAGTCTGTAAACTCTCAAACTGCTGAAGAAGTTCTGAAAGAGTACAGATCTATAATAGAGGAAGAACATGAATTATAGAAGAGGTTGATTTTTTTTAAGGGCATGAATGTTGAAGGATTACTCTTAAACAAGACCCCCACAGGATCACAGAATGACTTAGGTTGGGAAGGACCTCAGGAGTTACCTGATCTGACTGGCTCAGAGAGGGCCAGGCCTGAGGTCAGACCTGGCTGCTCAGGGCTTCATCTGCTCTAAAATTAGTAGGGAAAATTTTATAACATGGTGCTTGGAAAAAAATTAAAGGGCATTTTGAAGTTGCTAAATAAGTTCTTATGAGTGTCCTTTTGATTAAACTTCTTGTAACACAGAAGCTGACAAATGTGACTGATTTTCCATCTAGATTCTAAAGGTGGAATCAAAGATCCAGGGCCTACCCTCAGCAAACTGAAGGGAGCGATGGCCAAGGGCTCAGGCCTAGCCAGCATGGCTTTAGGAAGGGCAGGTCCTGCTTGACCAACCTGATCTCCTTCTATGATCAGGTGACCCGCCTGTGGTGTGGGGAGGCCTGTGGATGTGGTCTACCTGGACCTCAGCAAGGCCTTTGACACCGTCCCCCAGCAAACACTCCTGGCCAAGCTGGCAGCCCATGGCTTGGATGGGAGCACACTCCGTTGGGGTTAGGAACTGGCTGGAGGGCCGAGCCCAGAGAGTGGTGGTGAATGGTGCCACATCCAGCTGGCGGCCAGTCACTAGTGGTGTGCCCCAGGATCAGTGCTGGCCCCATGCTCTTCAACATCTTTATTGATGATCTGGATGAGGGCATCGAGTCCATCATCAGTAATTTTGCGGACGACACCAAGCTGGGGCAGTAGTTGATCTGCTGGAGGGCAGAGAGGCTTTGCAGAGGGACCTCAACAGGCTGGACAGATGGGCAGAATCCAACGGCATGAGATTGAACACATCCAAGTGCCGGGTTCTGCACATTGGCCACAGCAACCCCATGCAGTGCTACAGGCTGGGTCAGAGTGCTGGAGAGCGGCCAGGCAGAGAGGGCGTGGAGGTGCTGGTTGATTGTAGGCTGAACATGAGCCTGCATGTGCCCAGGCAGCCAAGAGGGCCAATGGCATCCTGGCCTGCATCAGAAACAGTGTGGCCAGCAGGAGCAGGGAGGTCATTCTGCCCCTGTACACTGCACTGCTTAGGCCGCACCTTGAGTCCTGTGTCCAGTTCTGGCCCCTCATTTCAAGAAGATGTTGTCTTGCTGGAGCGTGTCCAGAGAAGGGCGACAAAGTTGGTGAGGGTTTGGAAGACAAGCCCTATGAGGAGAGGCTGAGGGAGCTGGGGTTGCTTAGCCTGGAGAGGAGGAGACTGAGGGGTGACCTTATTGCTCTCTACAACTACCTGAAGGGAGGTTGTAGCCAGGCAGAGGTTGGTCTCTTCTCCCAGGCAGCCAGTACCAGAACAAGAGGACACAGTCTCAGGCTGCGCCAGGGCAGGTTTAGACTGGATCTTAGGAAAGTTCTATACCGAGAGAGTGATTGCCCACTGGAATTGGCTGCCCAGGGAGGTGGTTGAGTCACCTTCATTGAAGGTGTTCAAGAAGAGGCTTGATGGGGTGCTTGGTGCCAGGGTTTAGTTTTTCAGTTGTTTAGGTGGGTTGTATTGTATGTATTGTGTTGTATTGTATTGTATTTAGGTGGGTTGGATTGGTTGATGGGTTGGACGCGATGATCTTGAAGGTCTCTTCCAACCTGGTGGTGTATTGTATTGTATTGTATTGTATTGTATTGTATTGTATTGTAATGAAGAGGATCATCAGACACATGGACAAACAAGGACTTAGGAAGGACCAGCAGATCTATAGTTTGTAGCCAAGATCCAGTGAGCGTGAGAGCTCAGGTAATCTGGTTCGTGAAGATGCATTACTAAAGACTCGCAGAGATAATATGCTGAGGATCAAGGAATGCATTTGCTCATGGATTAATAGCTCATTAAAAGACAGAGAAAAAATTAAGCTATGGATACAGAGAATATTGCAAAACCTTTTGAATCCTCTGTAGGTTGTCTTGCTGGAGGTGGTGAAGTATCTTAAGTAGATTGGGGAAGGTCATATCTGTACTTTCATTTAATACCACTTCCTTCTCGAGTGACGTTTCAATGGGAATTACCTTTTAGTTGCATAAAAGCATCAGCATGTCAGGAGTTCACAGGATTTCATTCAGTTTCTTCTTTTCTCCTTTTGATTGAGTCAAGTCTTTCAGTGAAATTGATTCTGTACTATGAAGACTGGTATTTCTTTTCAGCCATCTGAAAACTTTCACCCCTGCACCTGGCCCTAAATGCCACAATCTACACAACTTTTAAATGCCTTCAGGGTTGGTGACTCAACCACTTCCCGGGCACCTGTTCCGTGCTTGAAAACCCTTGTGGTGAGAAATTTTTCTTCATAAACCATCTAAATGGTAGAGAAGGGCCACCTGAGGGTACTGGTTGATAGTGGCTGAACATGAACTAGCGGTGTGCCCAGGTGGCCAAGAAGGCCAACGGCATCCTGGCCTGGATCAGGAATAGTGCGGCCAGCTGGACCAGGGAAGTCATTCGGCCCCTGTACTCAGCACTGGTTAGGCCACACCTTGAGTCTGTGTCCAGTTCTGGGCCCCTCAGTTTAGGAAGATGTTGAGTTGTTGGAATGTGGTCCAGAGAAGGGCAACAAAGCTGGTGAGGTTTTGGAGTACAAGCCCTATAAGGAGAGGCTGAGGGAGCTGGGGTTGCTTAGCCTGGAGAGAGAGGCTCAGAGGAGACCTTATTGCTCTCTACAACTACCTGAAGGGAGGTTGTAGCCAGGTGGGGGTTGGTCTCTTCTCCCAGGCAACCAGCACCAGAACAAGAGGACACAGTCTCAAGCTGCGCCAGGGGAGTTTTAGGCTGGATGTTAGGAAGTTCTTCATAGAGAGAGTGGTTGCCATTGGAATGGGCTGCCCAGGGAGGTGGTGGAATCACCATCACTGGAGGTGTTTAGGAAGAGACTGGATGGGGCACTTGGTGCCATGGTTTAGCTGATTAGATAGTGTTGGATGATAGCTTGGACTTGATCTCAAAGGTCTTTTCCAACCTGATTAACTCTGTTCTATTCTAGTCTAGTCTAGTCTAAACCTGGTGCTGCTTGTCACACTATTTCTGATAGAAGCCAGGTTGCTGTTGGCCTTCTTGATCACCTGAGTATACTGCTGGCTTATATTCAGCCAGTTATCAACCAACCTTCCTGGTTATTTTCTGCCAGACATCTTCCCAGCCACCTTCCCCTAAGCCTATAGCATTGCATGGGGGTACTGTGAGCCAAGTGCACCACTCAGCACTGCCCTCAGCTCATTGATCCAGCCTCTCCCAGATCCCTCTGGAGAGCTTCCCTACTCAGGCAGATCAACACTCCCACCCATCTTGGTGTCATCTGCAAACTTACTGCTGGTGCACTCAATCACTGATGTTAACAGAGACAGCCTCAATACTGAGCCCTGGGAACACCACTTGAGACTGCTGCCAACTGGATTTAACTCCATTCACCCCTACTCCTTGGGCTCAGCCATCCAGCCAGTCTTTTACCCCGTGAAGAGCACACCCATCCAAGCCATGTGCAGTCAGTCTCTCCAGGAGAATGATGTGAGACACAGTGTCAAAGCTATACTAAGGCCCAGATAAACAACATCCACAGCCTTTCGCTCATCCACTACGTGGTCATAGAAGGAGATTTGGTTAGTCGAGCAGGACCTGCCTCTCATAAACTCATAGTGACTGGGGTGATTGCCTGGTTGTCCAGTATGTGCTGCATGATGGCACTCAAAATGACCTGCTCTTAACCCTCCCCAGCACTGATGTCAGGTGGGCAGGTCTGTAGTTTCCTTGGGTCCTCTTTCTAGTTCCTCTTGTAGATGGGTGCCACATTTACTAACATCCATCAACTGGGACCTTCCCAGTTAGCCAGGACTGCTGACAAATGATTTTTGCTTCTGTTTAGGCTCATGAATGTAAATAAAGTGATTCTAAAGTTGACCTGGCTGAGGATCACAATAACAAGTATGTGTCACATATCCTCAGGACAGGATATGTGCCCTGCAGGGCAGGAGCCTCTGGAGGTGTCAAGTACCATCACCTCTGCAGCTCTGCTCAAGAATGAGGTCTGTGCTGCAAACTTCTCTGGGGCCTCTACCCTTTTGAATGAAGGATTTCTGGGCCTTGATTTCTTCTGACCCACCCTGATCTCCCAGTGACATGTATTCAATGTGTTGGTGATATGGGGTTTAGAGATTGCTGTGATAGGCGTCCTGCTGCAAGGGCTTTTCTCAGTGGGGTGCTATACTGAGCAGGCCAGTCAACCGCAGGCACTATGGGGACGTGGCAGTGCTGAGATCTGATTTGCCACATCCTGATGCCTCAGGGCCCACAGGACAAGCACTCATGCGTATACCCAAGCTGTCCTCCAGCTGTGGAAGGAGTGGCAGGAAACCTCTGATTTGGTTAGTAGGCTGGCTGGTGGTGCGATGCTCAAAAATACTGTTTGGGCTTCTTCTACAGGTTGAAACACATTCAAACTCTGCTTTGAGTACAGAACTGATGAAGGCAAGGGGACTGAAGGTATCTCATTGGTGCTGAGGAGGCTGCAGTGGGAGGCAGAATAGCTCAGGCTCCACTGACTTCCTCACTGCAGCTGCAATGAATGTAAACCAACCACCTCTCAAAGAAAATTTAAGAACAATACAAGAAAATCCCGACCCAACCACATATGTTCCTTGTTATTAAAATAAACCCATGGAAAATGAAAGTAGCTTGTGACAAAAACTTCCAGATTATGTTCTCCTCTGCAGCCTACATCACCAAGCTAAAAAATACTTCTCTTTCAGCGCTACTATGGTTTACTGATACTATTCTTCTGGCCTTCAGAGAAATAATTGATTGTGCTAAGGAGGAAGCTGTACATGGGAGATAAACTTGGACCTTCATGATGGTTTCATTCATATTGATCTAATTTCAGACTTTCACAGTCTAATCTGCACTTGCTAAAGTAGCTATTGCTTCATTGAGGTCTGTGGTGACAGGTTAGACTTGATGATCTTTGAGGTCTCTTCCGCCTTGGTGTTCTGTGATCCTGTGATTTTAATATCTTTGTACAGACAAGTTAAACTCTTAACAGGCAAGGCTTAAGATTTTGTCCTGAACCCCAGAATAAGAATTTGTGGTTCCTTGTTGAATGTTCTGATAGGCTGTCCCATTCAATGTGATGAATTCCATGCATTTGAGAATGCAGAATATATTTTTTCAGTAGTAAAGATGACCTTGCAACCAAAAATACTTGTTATTTGAAGCCTTTTTCCATT
>CM037631.1:1624728-1683261 GCA_015227895.2 Colaptes auratus
AAAAAAGGAAAAAAGAAAGAAAGAAGAAAGGAAGGAAGGGAGAAAGGAAGCAAGGAAGGAAGATTTGCTTCAGAGCTAGGTAGCATGGGAAGCAGCACTGTCTGTCACAGTCAAGCTCTTTCCAATCAAAATCTCTCAAGGATCTTTGCAAGACAAACATTTACACATGCAGATTCTTAGGTGTCCTACTGCTGGATATGGACTACAAATACATGTTGTTTTTAAAAATTATTCTATTTACAGTTCTGGAGTTTCAGCCCATGTTCAAATCTCTGACCTTCACCCATGGGAATGGGAGTAGAGACTAGAGTGCTGAAAGACTTCCGTACAGATGGCCATAATCCATGGGGAGATTGCAAATTAATAGGAGGGTCATTGACATTCATTTAGTACTTGGTCTGTCTGGCAACTGATGACATCCATCTTGGTGCAAAAGGGATCGTACTTTATTCTACATGCAATCAACTGCTAAATTTAAATAGTGGTGGGGCAATACATTTTTTCTTCAAGGTGGGTCATTAATAGCCAAGAGCCTGAACCATCAAACCTTTGCTTAGAGGAATAATCTTTGCTCACACAGGTTATGTCATTAAGCAACTGCCTTGGTGAAAAAGAGCCTTGTAACAGAATCTGAATTAATATGTGAAGAAACCACTTCTTTAATTAACAGATTAAGAAAATACACATGTACAGAAGTTTGTTTGGGGGATTTGCAAGTAGGTATGCTGTCTGCTTCTTAACAATGTGAGTCCAGAGGAAACTGGGACTTATCAAGGCTGTAACAACTACAAACATTGTTGTAAAATACAACAACTACTTCCTCAATGCAATATCTTCTATCACACAGTGGCCAATCCTACTACAGCAAGAAGCCTAACCTCTGTAAACGTCACACTGCATATACACAATGAGGAAATTCACTATAACTAATGAGCCATTTATTCATGAAAGAAGGCACACTTGGAAGTTATCATATCCTTTGTTTTCATGCCAAATAAAGGGAGGGTTTCTCATGACCATATTATCTACTGGAGATAGAATCTTTCTCATAAATTTATATGCAAATCTAATTACAGTAGTTAATCAGAACAAAGGAATAATGCACAGGTACTGGTCCATAACAAAACAGAATTTCCCCTCCTGATTTCTGAAGCTCCGTAAATTCCCATCATGGGTATTTGAATCCGTACACTTTGGTTGGCTAGCAGCCAGCATAAAACAGAAGGTCAAGGTACATATAATTACAGTACAGATACTTCCCCTCTTCTCTACAATGCTTCACTTCTGTCTCTCTCATTAAAAATTGTAAAATTAGTTGCCAGCAAGAGAAAGAACTACCTCTGCTTTTCAATTCTTTTAACTGAGGCAGAAATATTTGAAGACCGTATGTGAACACAGGCAGAAAAGGGGCTGAGCCAGCAGGGAAAAGAGTTCAGCATTTGATGAGGTCTCTGCCCTTCTCCACTCCCTGCAGTTCAGGGAAAACCTTATACTTGGAATAATTAACATAAAAATACACAAGACACATTTTCACTATTTGCTAGTCCTAAAAGCAAGGAACAATGTAACATTTAAAAAGTAGTAAGTAAATCATACATGAGTCATTCTGGGCGTTTCAGCCCACTGGTTGGGGTGAAAGTGGATGAATAGGAGCAGGGGCAGGAGAGACAGGAAGCGGCAGCTTGGAGAGCAGGGAAGGCAAATGGTCAGATGGTGAAAAAAAAGCAGGTGAAGACAATACACAAAGGATTTTGGCATTTGAAGTTTATTTGATCCACAATTTTGTTATTCCTGTCATAAACAGGAAACATCCTAAGATAGCTTTATCCCAATACTACAGCTGTCAATGCTGTTTTCTGTGCAAAGGGCCGTTCTGACATTGGTTTTATTCTGAATAAACAAAGAAACAAATAAATAAACCTAACTTTTCTAATAATCCAGTAGCTTTTGAATGGTACTCTCAGATCACCTCTTACTACTTCAGAAACTCACCCATGGTTTTGGGATTACGTTGTATACTTGCCCCACCTTCAGTTCAGTTTAGGCTGAAGTTCAGGCATTGGAATGTGCTGTCCAGGGAGCTGGTTGACTCACCAGCTCTGGATGCGTTTAAAGGTCGTTGGAAGTGGTGCTTGGGGATATGGTTTAGGGGTGAACGTTGCAGAGCAGGGTTATTGGTTGGACTTGGTGATTCTTTTCCAACCTGAATGTTTCTGTGATTCTGTGAATTCAGTGGAACCCCTTCATACTGGTTTATATCACAGCCTTGGTTGCTTCTGAGTGGGGTCAGAGGTGTTCTCCAGTGGCATGTGCCATGATGAGTGGCCTCTATACACTCCGTCCTGTTTTGTGGACTCCCATCCAGCTATGGCTTTGAGGATAATAGGCAGAGGAAAGGGGGAATGAGCTAAACATTGCTTCGCTGTTTTAGCCAGTGGTGGTGGTTGTTCTTTCCCCTAAGGCAGTGAGCACAGAGCATACACTACCGCAGACCTCAGAAGTGCCTGCTGGAGAGAGGTGCAGAGGAAGATATGCATACAGGATGATGTCAGTGAGAATAAGGAGATGTGGCTGGTGTGCACGTGTGCAAGGAATGCTGTGTAGAATGCATAGGAGAGGTGTGTTTAGGACACTAAAAATGGGACTGCACCCAAGGGAGCTGAATGAGAGAAACAGTGGATAAATGAGTGGGCCAAGGCTTGTCTTTCAGATTTGGACACAACTTTGTTCCTCTCTGTGCAGTCTCCTCATCACCCCTTTACAGCATCAGACTGTAGTGCTCTAGGGAGGGGAAGGAGTAGTGGGAACTTCCATTCTCTGGTTTTGGAGGAAGCTTTAAGTTACAGAACCTTTGCAACTGACTGGGACTATCTCAACTGAGTTGAATGTAGTTCATCCCCTGCAGTGTCTTTCCCTGAAACAAAAATGGAGTTAATAGTGAGTGGCCAAATTTCACAAGCTGTGCTATGTTTATCAGAGGCAACCGAAGCACAGAGGAAACCTATCTTGAAACAGTAAATGCTTAAATGCACAGCTCACCAGCTTCTACCCACCCCTGAGGCAAGTTCTTGGCTAGCAAGGTCAACAGATCTTCGTTCTTCAATTAAGATTTCCCCAACTCACGTCAGAGCTCATCTTGCACAGATTTTCCTCCAGGCTTTTCAGGTGGCTTCAGGCCACCAGAAAAGACTGACACTTTCTATTTTTCCTTGAAGTCCTGTTACTTACTTTAGTGCTTTAGAGTAACTTTGCTTGCAGCTCATAGGTTAGTCTAGGGCGCACAACATGGGACTGAAGGAATCTCATAGGTCATCAGGTCTTGTCCCATATCACCATACACAACCACATCACTATGCCCCCTTTGGAAATGTGTGAAGGTAATTATTGTTTTTGCCCCATGTTTCCAAAATAATAAATTATCATATGTTTGCAAATAGTCTAATTTTCAGCTCTTACACACTTAGCCCTGGTAAAGCCTGGTAAGCGTTAACAGAGACTCCCTGAGCCTGTGATTTCTGTTACAATTCGGTGCGAGGATCTGGGGCATTCCTTAGCTCCCACAGATTCACATGGATGTCATGGGAAGCAGACGGGTGCACTGGCTGTGAGGCGAGGTAGGGGTGCCTTGGGAGTGGGAGGACGGGACTTTGGTGCCCTACGGGAACCCGGCACTAAGGGCGTGGCACCGGTGCGAATATGGTTTGGAGATAGGTGTAGGCAGTAGCCGGGCGGAGCGGGGCTGGAAGTGACTTGATGCGGGTGCTTTATCCGTGGCGTGTCTGCGTGTGGATGGGGACACGAGGGAAAGGACTGTCTGCGGGGGGTGGGGATGGTCGGTACGTTGGGGTGTTTGGGAGGAAGGGGACATAGACTGGTCTCCGCGTCTGGGGGTGCGAAGAAGATGGAGGGGTGGGGTGGGCAGGGGAGGGAGGGGAGTGTTGGAACACGGTGAGGACAGGGGCGATGCGCGGGGCCAGTCGCGCTGGCGGCAGCGTGGTGGGGCGCCCGCGTGTGCGGGGGCGCCGGGGCCCCCTCGTGCGCCGGTACCTGCGAGGCCCGCGCAGGAGCCGCCCTCACTCTTTCCTCCGCCGCCACGGGGCTGTGCGGGGCGGCGGCTAGCGGGCCCGGCCGCGCCGCCTGACGTCACCGGCCGGGGCGGCTATAGGCTGCGGGCGGCGCTCCCCGAAGCGGCGGCGGCTCCGCTCTGCGCCCTCACTCCGCGCTGCCGCAGCCCCCAGCGCCCGCGGCGCCCGGGCGCTCCCTCGCTGCGTCCGCCGGTGCAGGTAAGGGGCTCCGGGGCGGGCACCGGCACCGCGTGGTGCGGGGGTCTCGCAGCCGGGCCGTGTCTCCTTCCCCGCGGCAACTAGTTGGGGTGAGCGGGCGGGCGGTGGTGCCCCGGGATGCGGAGTAATTTGCGAAGTCGATGTAGCGGCGCGATGCCCCGTCCCTGTCCCACCACCCCTCTGCCGCACCCCCGACAGGCGGCTGTGGCCGCCCAGAGCCCTGCCGTGGCGGGGCGCAAGGAGGAGGCTGCCGCAGCCGCCGGTGCGATGTTTTGGGAAGGGGGGAGCTGCGCAAGGGTGCCCCGGAGTGCTGATGTGTTCGGCTCCCTTTGCAGGTTGCTCTGGCACTCTAGAGCGTGAGGCTGCGCCGGCGACATCCCGAGCATTTCCAGCAAGCCCCCGCCAGCATCCCGGCACCGACTGAAATTCAGGCGTCTTCAGAGAGGGGAGGAAGATCCTCATCTTCCGAAGCCTCCTCAATGAGTGCCAAGCTCTCAAAGGAGTTGAGGCTGCCCCTGCCACCGTGTCTCTTGAACAAGACATCAGCCACCTCCAACACCAGCAGCACCTGCATCACGCAAGTGGGTCAACTCTTCCAGTCCTTCTCATCCACTGTGGTTTTAATTGTCCTGGTCACCCTCATCTTCTGCCTGATCCTCCTCTCCCTTACCACCTTCCACATTCACAAAAGGAAGATGAAGAAGCGGAAAATGCAAAAGGCTCAGGAGGAGTATGAACGGGACCACTGCACCCGCAGCAGCAGTAGCAGCAGTCAGCATTCTGGGACGGGAGTGCAGGGAGAGGCACCCCAAGGAAGAGACAGCCGTCTGGGAAGATCCTCCCAGGACTGGGAGATCAAGCGCCCTTCTCCCTCAACAGCCTCGAGCTCTCAGCCCACACGGGCTTGTTTGGACACTGCTGGTGAGGGGCTCCTGCAGACGGTGATTTTGTCATGATGGTTTGGGGGAGAGCGTGCGAAGGCATTGGTTGATGTTTGTACATACCCGAGTGATTATTCTAGTCCCTGAAGAAGAAGAAAACATTGCTAATTCAAATGAATGAACAAGCCCATGATCCCAGCGCATGACAGATCACTTTGCGTTTCTCATTGACTCTGCAAGGAAAGGATGCATATTTTTACTGGAGAAGGAGCTGCACAAATATCAAGTCATCTACCTGGACGAGAGGGTCAGGGATGAGGGGATCCTTTTACCCTGGACATCATTACCCTGAGGATAGGGATGATCCCACTCTCTCGGGATTCCAGTTGCACCCTTTGTCACCATTGCATGGTGTGGGTTGGGGTGTGGGTGAGTGGTGTGAGAGAGAGACAGGTCTGGTGGGTATCTTGGCACTCCCTGGCCCCTTGGAGCAGGATGACAGTCCACCCTGGTCTCTCCTTTTGTGGTAGGACCTATGCCTTTGTCCTACCCCACTCACTCCTTTCCAAGACTGATTATTTTGTGCCAAAATGGTCACCCCTAGTTGGGCTTAACTGCAAATGCCCAACTTACCCCATCACACTGTGCTCCCCAACTGCAGCACTGAGCATCCCATGGTCTAGGGAGAAAGGAGCCAGCTGTCTGCACAGAACGATGCCTCAGCTTTCCTCTCCCCTAAGCTCCCTTCATCTTCAAATGCCAACCCCCACCATCCCCATGACATGAAACCCAAACCCTGTAGTGTTTTGTGTGGAAGGGCAAGGTGATGTGCAGTAACTTGCCCATCCTCTCTCAGGGGAGGTTGTCCTTGTACCTTCTTTTGGTCCTGAAACAAATCCAGTTCTGCACCAGGCACCCCGCACTGAATGCCTGCGTTTACAGCTTTGCCTCCCAGCAAGGAATTCTGCAGCAGTACAGAGCTGGCTTCTACTTTTTTTAGGCTGATAAATGTTTTTAACCCTTCTAATCCAGTAGACAGTTAGGGACAGACAATGCTTCTCTTCCCCCCTTTCTTCTCTTTGGAAGAAACCACGCAGTTGTGCAAAATGTCTGCTCGTAGACCTGGGCAAATATTTTTACAGAAGTGGCTCGTGTAGTATCGCCCTAGCAAGCACCAGGAGTGTTTTGACTGTGGATGGTAGGCGTGAGTGGCTGCTAGTAGCGAGTGTGTTGGGGGAAGCAGTGTCAAGTACAGAAAATGCAGCTTTGCTTGGTGATTGAATCAGTGACCAGTACTTGAAGGTGTTGTAACAGAGTGCCATATCGAAACTTTGAAACATCTTGTGTGGTATCAGAGCAGGGGCAGCTCTTTACTGTGCGTAGAAACATCCAAAAAATACAGCAAAGAAAAAGTGACCCCGAGGAATTTCTTTTAGGTTTTTTTTTTTTTTCATTAGTTGGAGTTTTGTTATGTTTGTGCTTTGTGGGGTTTCGTTTGGGTCTTTCGTTTGGTTCATTTTTGTTTTGCTTTGTTTTGTTTTTCTTTCTTGGCATTCAGAGTGATTTGAGGAGATAGTAATAGTCCACAGTTTTTAATATTTTTTTGTCCACCTATTCCCTCTCTGCTGTACTCTGCCTCCCAAGGTGGGTGTTGGGCTGGAAGAATCCTAGGCACACACACTGGGAAGTCTGTGTCCTTAAGCCAGGAACAAGTACCATTTAAAGTGGGGAAGGAGTGTGGCAGAAGTGCACCACAATTCTCTTAACAGCCCTAAGCTGCAGAGGTTTCAGGGCAGCCTTTCTCTTCCCCAGTTTTTTGCCTTTCCAGGCTTGCCTGGTCTGACAGGAGATTGCTGTTGAGCTTGGATCTGTGCCTACAGCATCTTAGGCAACTACTGTGCCATCCAGCTCAAGGAGGTGCTCCACCAGGTGAGGTTAGTGTGGGAAGAGTACTTGCGACCGGGTGGTGGTTTGCCCGTTGCAGTTAGATTGGATTGGTGGCTGCCTCTCCCCACCAGACAGTATGATCGGATGCTAATGGCTAATTCTTTGCTGCTGGTCAAGGAAATTTGCTTTGTTTTGTTTCCCCTAGTGAAAAAGGATGCATGAACTTTTGTGTTTAACCTCCTTATGCAACTGCAGCACGGTATAGCACCACAGGGAATAGAGTTAGGACAATGAAGAGTATTCGGTGAACAATAATGGAGCTTTCTGGTCCTTGATCTCCACTAAATAGAGAGATATTACTTTCCCCTTTATTCTGTGCCTTTAAAAAAACCAAACAGACAAACAAACAGAAAACTCCCCACCAAACAGCAGTGTATAATTCCAAGTTTTATAAAAGCAATAGGATGTTCCAAATCTCTCCAGTGCATTTCTGGTTGATGATTCCACTTCTTTAGTGTCTGAAGTCAGATACTCTTCCTTCTGCCTTGTGCACACAAGGCATGCAATAATTCCCCAGAAGTGTACTGCTTGTCACATCTCATTGCAGTTATAAAATTGCCCTATTTTTGAAGAAAGAAAGAAAAAAAAGGACATATATATATATATCTTTATATATATTATGGATATATGGATATATATATTATTTCTATAATCTCAAGACACTAAAAGTAGTTGCCAAAATGTAACAAAATATGTTACCCTGTAAAACTCTATCCTCTGTTAATTAGCTTTGATTTAACATTTTAATATCTCTGTATTTATGTAAATCTATGTAAATTATGTGGTCTATAAGTAAAATTTCATACTGACTTTAATTTTCTCAGAGCTGTGGGCTTCTTGTGGTGTCATTTAAGGGCTTTTTTATTTCTAAAGTTCTGCAAGGTCCAAGAGGTTATGAATTCCTCTTATCACAGGAACGCTGCAATAAGGTTAATGCGTACTCCCAAGACCCAGTCCTGTATTGAAGTCTTGCAAGCTTATGAGGTTTAATTGAATGGTCTCAGGAGATGCAGCTGATACAAGCAGGACACGATGGCTTGCATTTTCATGAAACAATAAGCGACCTAGGGAATGGATGTGGATTTTTAAAACGGAGTTTATGCTTGGAGGTTCTGTCAAATCAATTGCTTCAAAACCCTACAGCTACAGCTAAACTTCTGCACTTAGCATTCACTATTAATAAGGCTGATGCTTCTTTCCCTTCCCCCCCCCCTACTTAAATTAGAAAAGTGTAGGAAATTGTTCAGATTCCTAAAGCATACATTTTCAGCTAACTGTGAAACTACCCAAAGGGTTTTGAATATACATATTTTATGCAAGTGTAATATCTATGTATCTGTATCCATATATTTAAATATTTTTGTGTAACCTTTTCTACGATATTTGATAGAGATGCTGGCTAAATGCTTGCACCATTCTCACGTGTAAGGAAGGATTTATACCCTCTGGATGCGAACATTCTTTTTCCTGTGAATTTGCACTGGCTTTGGCAAGTTACAATGGAGACCGGGCAGTGAGTGCTGACTGCTGGAAGAACAGATGGACGTTCCTCTGCTAAGGGGCGTATCCTGCAGCTGGATTTTCCTGGTTTCAAATAAATATGGGCTGGTTGGCCCACTAGCATCCTGCATGTGTTAAAATAGGAAGTGCTGTGGCATTCAACAGTTC
The DNA here is from genome assembly GCA_015227895.2 of Colaptes auratus. Lineage (NCBI taxonomy): Eukaryota > Metazoa > Chordata > Aves > Piciformes > Picidae > Colaptes > Colaptes auratus. The sequence goes on from CM037631.1 coordinate 1,633,508, forward strand.
CTGTACAGTCCAGCTGTTGTCTCGTGGAAGAAGCACAAGAGCAGTGACTTGTAGATCCCAGAGAGAACTGAGAGCCTGCTGGGCGATGCAGTGGCAGCACTGGGACTGGATTGGGAGATGCATCAACAATGCCTCATCCTGCCTTCCCATCCTGGGAGCCTGCTACTTGCTCTGGGGCTTCGTCCAGCTCCTGCTGGCATCAAAGGAGTGGCTTCCACTGACTGTCAAGGGACTTGGATCCTGTCTGTAGTCCACGCAGAGGTTGACAGCTCTCCATACCACCACCACTGGCCCTGCTCTGCATCCATCCCAGCAGCCTCTGTGGGGATCGAAAGCACTGCGTTTCATGAGGGCTAGATGCTTCAGCATGGTAGCACCAGGGAAGCCACACTACCGCTGTCAGCTCTGCTTTGGTGGACTGAGATGTTTAGGTTTCTTTGGAGTTCCTATGTGGATCATGAACAGGGAATGTCATTTCATTAAAATGCATCATTCCAGCATTTTTTTTTCCTGTGGAGGTTTGTCTACTGCAAATGTAGTCTTAGATGAAATTTGTAGTTTCTTCATCCAGACCTGTTTTCAGGTTTTGATACATCTCTCTCAGACATATATCTGTATATATAGATATATATCTTGAAAGAAATGCTGGACAACAAGCCAAGAACAGAGACTCCACGTTCTAGGCAGACTGTCATATGACTGAAAACTTGGAAGTTTTTGCTTTTAATTAATTTTAAAGGCTACTATCTTTAATGTAAATAGCAAGTTACTGTGTGAGTAATGTTTTCCACAGCATTTCTGGGTAATCGCTATCTTGTTTCTGGAAAGCTTTGTCCAGTGTTATGAAGCAACTGTACTTTTCTTCTTTTAGTGATATGAATATGAATACAACTTCTAGGTAGGGAGGAAAGAGAACATGCTTTAACTCTAGACAGGACTGAACATTTTTAAATACAGTCTAGCAGTTGGTTTGGTTTTAGTTTTTGTTCTTTATTTCCTTTCTAGTGGCTATTCTCTTTGCACGTTTGTATTTTTTCTATGGGTACTTGAAACCCTACCTTTTAGTGAGTGCACAAGATATGAAGAGAAACATGAAAAAAATGAGGTAGGAGACCTTTTTTCCCCCCTCTTTTGTGTAAATAGCAGAATTTATGACTTAGATACCATTTCATTACATCTATATGTACGGCATGACTCATACAAATCTTTAATAATCCTATGTTTCATGTTAAAAATTGGAACTACTTTTATCCAGGAATGGCTTTCTCAACTCTTTCTCATATCGAAGTCTTTTTTTACCCTGAAGCTAAGTTTTCCATCTGATCACTAAATGAATTTCTAGTAGAACAGAGCCTCCTTCTGTTTTTAGTCTTTTACATGTAGGTCTCTGGTCTGAATCTAGTCAAACTCAATAGTGTAGGAAGTGTGTTATGAACTTGAAAAAACTGGAAGGTGTATGAGCCTTGAGAAGAGAAGGGACCACCTGACAAGTAAACAGGTGAAATGTCTGGCAATGGTGATAGTTAGCTTTCCCATCCTGAGTTGTGGAAGTGAAGCCTCTCCATCCCCTGGGTGAACCTGGGTGAAGAGTGACCCAGCCACAGCAGAGACAAATAGTAATCTCCTTCCTGATACCATTGCTCTAAAACACCATTTTCTATACGACACTAGATCTCGTTTCTGTAAATTAAATGTAATATATTTCTTACTCAAAGAAGTTTTCATCGCTTTATTGATACTATATGTTCTCTGTGGATAACTAGAACTCATTTCCCCCCACTTTTAACCCAATGCCTCCACAAGCATTGATTTTGTATGAGTTAGAAAATAAATAAATATTTGAATCAGCACCCTGTCAGTAAAAATTGCCTTTATTTGTACAATCCGGTCTCCCACTTGACTTTTCTTTGTTGTTTTCTTCCTTGGAACAGCGCAACATAATCTGTTCGTAATTTTACTTCTCTGAACAGGATGAAGAATTTAAAGTGCACACTGCAAATACACGACAAACCAGGAAGCTTCCTCATTGTACAGCAGAGGAAAATCATGTAGGCTTTGTTGGTTTCGCAGTAGCTCTTTATCCTCTGTGTTTCAGACCCCTTCCAATCAAGCAAAATGTTAAGCTAAAATCTTCTGGAAGAACGCACTTCAAAACAGGCAGATTGCCTTTCTTCTATGGTTTGCTGACTTCACAGTCAGTGACAAAGTACAGGTTAAAACTTTTGAAGCATCTTGTAGTCTAAAAATAGTAAAGAGTCCTAGTGGACTATGAGTATGGTAAATAAGGGGTAAGGATAGAAGGTTAGAAGGAGAAAATATTTAGCTCTACAATACAATAAATCCAGCATGCGGTGGGGGTTTGCATTCATGATTGTAAATGAGTGCCTTTACCTTTTATTCCTGGCTCTGCCACTCAATGTTGTGAGGCTCTCAGCTGCCAACCTATTTAGGTAGCAAGCAATATGTTACTTACCTATTAAACAAAGACGTGGAATCTGCAATTATTCAGCCCAGAAATGAACAAATAAACTAAGTGTCATGTACATTAAAATGACTGATACCACAATACGAATTAAAAGAGTCTTTATGTTAATCACCAGGCGTGGGTTATTCAAGTGCTTAACATTTGGCAGCAAGGTTCAAGTGGTACACTGCACAGCTGGGAGATGAATGGCTGGGCAAGATGCTTGAACAGTCACACCGAGAGGCTCAATTTAATTTTTAAGTTGAAGTGGAATTCATATTATGAAGGAGAACCAAGGCAGCTAATGTTTATTTTACCATTTCATTACTAATACTTTTTTTTTTCTTTCCCCCAGTGTAGATAACAGGCTTGTGTGGTTTTGAGCAGAGTGCTGACTATGTTAATAAGAATATAGGAAAAGGCAACTCTTGGTGAGTAAACTCACCACTAATGAAATTCATGGCAGAATCTCCCTGAATTCAGCAGGGCCTGGACCATGCCCAAGATGATTTGAGATCTCACTCCCTGCTGACTGTCCATCCCTTGCCAGTTTCATCAAACATCAGGTTGCTGCAGTTGGTATTTCTAGGGCATACAGTTTTCTATTGTGCTTTGACTCACTGTCTTTAGCCAGATCCTGTGGAGGACAGTAGAGGATCACTTGGGGTTACCTAGACACAGCACACTCATGCTTACTTCTCTAACCTGTCTGGTTAGGCTTTCCATAGGATGAGCTATGCTGTCCGGGCTTGTTTCTTCTTTCCAAAGGGTTATCTCGGACTCTCTGTCATTAGAAAATTTCACTAAGTGATCACTTGGTTGATCTGCAAAGATACTATAGGACTTTGCTCTCACCTTGATCCAACATTGTGATGCATTTGTTCCTATCGGTATGGTAACAAAATCTCTGCGAAAAGGCAGAATCTTTTGAGGAAATGCTGGACTTCAAATAGTCTGGGAAATCCCAGCACACTTCCCAACAAGGTCTATTGGCTCTGGAACAACGTAACATTTCCTGATTAATCTGCCAGTCCTAGGCTACAGGTGGAAACTGCTGAGAAATCATCATTCTTTCATATCAAGGACACCACCATAAGGAAAAATCTCAGTTATCACAGAGAGAAGACTACATAAAAGGGAAGATGTGGTGATAATCTGGGTATTAATATGCAATGTGTATGTAAAATCCTTGAGATGGACAAGGTCAACTGAATGTCTAGTAGCAGCTGACCACCCAGTCCACATTTTCCTCTTTTAAATCTTAATTTGATCACAATCCATTCTTTTACTTGTGGACTTGAATTAAACATGTTCTCTTTGGTACTTAGCTAGAAAAATCAGTCAGTGAGCCTCTGCTTCTCTATGATCTCCAGCTGAACTGTTTAAGATCTGCTTATTTTCATTATAGAAATAGTATTTCAAATAAACCATTCTTTTGACAGGTTTCAGCAACAGCATGGGGAAGCATTTACTTTTAGTATGTTGTTCAATCCTGCAATGGTGATGGGTAAAGGAGGACAACTGTCCAGGTGATCATATGAAGTCACTGCAAAAGATCTGTAAGCAATTATTGCATTTGAACACAAAGCAAGAAACGTGTAAGCCCCTAGACATTCATGACTATAGTGATGCAATTTCAAAGCATCTCTGCTCACCACCTGAGTTGGTTTGGATTTATGTATCTGTAGAACTGAGCTGACTATATGGACCATTGCCTATCTGATAGAGCTTCTCCAACATCAGTTCCTCCAGGGGTGATGGGATGATGATGAACCTAGTAGAGGAGTGGGAAAGGTAGCTGAAATGTGACAGATGGGTTTTAGTACAGAATCACAGAATCACAGAATCACCAAGGTTGGAAGAGACCTCAAAGATCATCAAGTCCAACCTGTCACCACAGACCCCATGACCAAACCATGGCACCAAGTGTCATGTCCAATCCCCTCTTGAACACCTCCAGGGATGGTGACTCCACAATCAATGCAGCTATTTGTATCATAGTATCATAGTATCAGTTAGGGTTGGAAGGGACCACAAGGATCATCTAGTTCCAACTCCCCTGCCATGGGCAGGGACACCCTGCACTAGATCAGGCCAGCCAGAGCCTCATCCAGCCTGGTCTTAAACACTTCCAGGGATGGGGCCTCAACCACCTCCCTGGATAACCCATTCCAGGGCTTCACCACTATCATGGTGAAGAACTTCTTCCTCACATCCAGCCTGAATCTCCCCACCTCCAGCTTCATTCCATTTCCCCTAGTCCTATCACTACCTGATAGCCTGAGAAGGCTTGCATCGTGCTGCAGCCATAGTGCAGGGATAAGGGCAAATTCCTTGGGTCAGTATGTTTGAAAGTGAGAAAATATTGCAGTACCATGCAACTCTTGGTATCAGATCTGGGTGTAATATCTTTCACAGATGAAAACTTCAGACATTACAGCCTCCAGAAAAACTCTTGAGATTGCTGCATTCCAATTAGACCTTTTCTTCTAACGTTCTGGAAGTCAGAATCTCAAATTGTGTCAAAATAAAGTGAGCAATGTGACACCATGTGATGAAGCTGTGCTTTGAAAGACACCAGGCTGACACTTCTTTATTTGTTCATAACCTGGGGACTTCACCACCAGAGATTCATTCTTTTCTACTGATGTGCACCACTTGTTACAGTGAGGGGCCAGGTGGAGGAATTCAGATTCCCTGAGCACAGAGTCCTCATTCAGCTCCCTCAGACTGATGGAGGTGGTGAACTTGCAATGGCAATAGCTGTTGACAGGAAAATTGAAAGAAAACAAACGTTTGGAAGCACAGGAATCTTGCTGGTGTAGCACCAAGTGATTTGTTAAAGGGAAACTCCAGAATTTATTTCACAGTACCTTGACTTAAGTAACTTCTCAGCTTGAGGGGGATTCAATTACCCTCCTGTATCCTGTCCATGGTCAGCATTCTTTCAGACCACTTTACCTGAATTTGTTGTTGTCTTCTCTAACTTATTTTACTCTGAAGCAAGTTGTGGTACACTTGCATGGATGTATAGTGAATGACCTAGTGAATACAAGGGGGCAACAGTCTCTGGGAAGGCAATGGAGTAGCATCCAGCAGCAAAAGGGAAGATGCAGAGGCACTAAACCTTTCACTACACTTATGTGGGGAAGGGCTTATGAGTCCCATTCAGGCTATCTGGTGCTTAGCATCCATGTCATGGACATCTGGGATTCAAATATAGACAAACTACTGTGGATGTGGAGCTTCATCTGACTCTTGAGTACTGTCACACTCCATTGCCACAATGGCCACAACCTTCTTCACACTTCGTGGAGTCCAGCCACATTTGCTTGCTGTCTCCCTGAATGCTTTGAATGAAATCACAGAATCACAGAATGGTAGGGACTGGAAGGGACCTCGAGGGATCACCTAGTCCAAACCCCCTGCCAGAGCAGGATCACCTATACCAGATCACACAGGAACTCATCCGAGTGGGTCTTGAATATCTCCAGAGAGGGAGACTCCACACCCACCCTTGGCAGCCTGTTCCAGTGTTCTGTCACCCTTACAATGAAACAATTATTCCTTCTGTTTCCATGGAACTTCTTATGCTTCAGCTTTCACTTATTGCCCCTTGTCCTGCCATTGGGCATTGTCAAGAAGAGCCTGGCTCCATCCTCTTGGCACTCACCCTTTATGTATTTATAAACCTGAATGAGGTCACCCCTTAGTCTCCTTTCCTCCAAGCTGAAGAGCCCCAGCTCCCTCATCCTGTCCTTCATGTTTCCCCATATTTTCCTCTGCTCTCCTGTATGTCCAGCCCCCTACAGTGTCTGCAGTTCTCACTCCTGACCTGGCTGGCTTGCACATAGCATGTAAAGAGCTGCATGGGTGAAGGTGAATTGATCAGTGCAGACAAAGTCCCAGTTATCCCTGCCTTTCTCTCCATGCAAATGCCAGCATGGACTTGACTCCCAATCCAGCTATCCACCATTCATCTCTCTGCTCTTCTTTCAATCATAGATGAAATTAGTCAGTGTATGCCAAAACTGTTGGGTGAGAACCACTGACAGGCAGTTCGGCAGAGCATGTGCCTCCACAATAACGCAGGCACTCGTGAAACAAGTTATTTTTCACATATCATGAATTGTAAGTAAAATTCAAGACTTTTCTGCAGCCTGAGTCATAGTTTTGAAATGTTTGGATTTGGCAGTGCTGCTCAACATTATCTTTGAAGCCCATCTGTGCTGTTTACACGCTCTTTCTTCAACCCCCAGGCATTGTCTGTTTCCTTTGGTTCTCCAGACTGTAGTCTTTTGAAGCAATAAATTAGGGGTTTGTTTGATAATTGTGAAGGTTGTGTGAAGCTTGCTCGGGAGGTGAATCATAGACTTCTAAGACGAAAGAGGATCTGGAGGCCGACAGCTACAAAATTATCTACAGTCTGTCACAAACAGGATTTTAATCCAGTAATGCACATCTCCTGCCTGGCAGGTCCAGTGGCAACGAAGCGTTCAGAGAGTGGTAGCTGATATCCAGCTCGCAAGCAGTAGTGAATCCAGCTCATACTTTCATGAGTTGTTCCAGTGATTACAAAAGTTGACTAAAAATAAAGGAGTTTGTTCCTTCAAGGCAATATTTTTTAATATGCAGAGTGAAGTTAGCATATGCAGCGTTATTAGGCCACTATTAGAACCAGACATCTGGCAAGGAAGGCAAGCCATCTGTGAAAATACAGCTCCTATTACATGTAATAACCCAAACAATGCCGCAGTTATAAATTCACAGCGCTGGGAGTGTAAACAAAACTGTGTCCTGGGGGGAAAATATGGGAAAGCGTTACATATGCAACCAGGTACTACTTGGAAGGTGTCAGCTGAAATAGATGAGATGTTTGTGGCCACTGTGGAATTTTGCCTCACAGAATAAACTGGGTTTAGAGATTTATCCTCCTCTCTCTTCATTGTTTCCCCCTTATTCCAATGTCTCTTTAGCAAAAAAAACAAACTTGTGCTGAACTTCCAAGTATTTGTCTACACCTCACTAACAGGGTTTTTTGTTTTGCAGCCTGACACTGCATTGAATGGATCAAGGACTGGACTGACACCCTGCTGAAGTTAATATGAAGTTTCTGTCCACTCCAGTGGACAGTGGAAGTTTAGGCTCAAGGTGAGGAGAAAGTTCTTCACAGAGAGAATTGTTAGCCATTGGAATGTGCTGCCCAGGGAGGTGGTGGAGTCACCGTCCCTGGAGGTGTTCAAGAGGGGATTGGATGTGGAACTTGCTGTCATGGTCTAGTAGTCATGAGGTCTTGGGTGACAGGTTGGACTTGATGATCTTTGAGGTCTTTTCCAACCTTGTTGGTTCTATGATTCTATGTAATCTAATCACTCTGGTACTTCTACTATATAATCATCCTCACAATACCTCTCTCACAGCAGAGTCAACAACTGCAGCTCCTCTCCTGGTGAGATTTTTATATCCACCAGTGTGACCTCATCTCTAACCTTACTGATTCTATGATGATTCTATGATTCTATTCTATGATATAAGACATATTCCTGATGCATATCTTATAGTCCAGAGTGTCTAGTGTGCAACAGGCCTGCTGTATTTGCAAGTTCAAATAGCTTTTTACAGTTAAGCAACTGAAAACTACTTTACTTGTAGATTATAGAAATATATCTTCCAAAGAAGGTTTAAGAACATAGAATTGCCTCTAATATTAAATTTCTTAAAATTTGAGTTAATCCAACCATTTAATGACATTTTTTTAAGGCTAAAGTTACAGGGATCTCTAACTGAAGAGGAGAAACAAATTAAATTTGGTAATATAACCCCCTAAAGGTATAGACAATTTCCATTTTGCCTAAGAGTAGCCTTATTTCTTGTCATCCTTCCCCCTGTGAAGGGTGCAGTGGTTGTAGTGCTAGCAATCAGAAGTTTTATTCATGGATTTAAGGGGTTTTGCAAAATAAAATCATCAGGCTCTAGGGCTCTGCTGCAAAGGGGTGTTTCCTCCTTCCCTGCATCTGAAGACAGTCACCTTGGACTTGGTGACCAGGGAGAGGTCCAGCAAAAGCCAATGTGAAACCTGGGTAAAAAACATGATGAAGAAACTCGGAATTGCCCAGGCTGACTGGATACAGCTGGGTGATTTTGGGCTTGAATTTGCCCTCCTGACAGCCAAGACATTTATACTGGTCCTGGTGCAACTGGAAAACTTTATCAGCCCTTTCCTTCCTTAGCAGGATGCACACAAAGACAGAGGCTGCATGTGGTCCACAGCTTTTTGCCTTTATAAAAATAAATACATTTAAAAGATGGGCATGATATATATGGATATGTACATGTATCCTCTGTATATACACATAAATATATATATATAAATATATATACATACACACACATAAAATCTCATACATTTATTTTGGTCTGATGACTCTTCTTGAAGCCCAAGACTCAAATTTGGAGTTAAGGAGGTTTTCAGAAAAGTTTGAGGTTATTTGTTTCCTAGCTGCTTTCATCTGTATTCTCAAGAAAAACAACCCCTCCCCAAAACCCAGTTATTAAAGTTTCTGGTTATTTATAAGAGTATAAGCAAGTGGCATCAAAACAATTCTTTGCCATCTGAAGCTCAGAAGTAATCTTCATTTTGATTTGTCCTAAAGGAAAGGGAAGAACATCCATGCTATTTGTGAATACATCCTAGCTATCCAGATAGAAACAAAGCAACATACCAAAGCAAGCTGGCATTTTTCTTTTAATTGATAAATAATTCAGAAAGCAGCCACAGGATATTGCAGAAAACATGCCTTGTAGTGAGAACCTAAACAACTCAATTTCTTCTGCTTACCTAAGAAAAAGCTGAAAGGTCATATGAGCACAGTCCTACACAGGCAAGAAATTTTTCATGAGGAGCAATTGGTTAGACTAGATAAAAAATATCCTGATGTGACAGTGCAGAAGCCGATCCTGTATAATATGGAGAATGTATTTGTTAGTAGAGATAATCATAGAATCACACAATCTGTATGATTGGAAAAGACCTTTAAGATCAGAGTTTGACCATTTTCTAACTCCAACAAGTCTGGTGCTAAACCATGTTCCTCAGCACCAAATCTGTGCATCTTTTAAGCACTTCCAGGGATGGACATTCAACAACTTCCCTTGGAGAGACTCTTCTGGTGTTTGATAATACACTACACTACACTACACTACACTACACTACAGTACAATACACCAGGTTGGAAGAGACCTTCAAGACCATCGCGTCCAACCTATCAACCAATCCAACCCACCTAAATACAATACAATACAATACAATACAATACAATACAATACAATACAATACAATACAACCCACCTAAACAACTAAACAACTAAACCATGGCACCAAGCACCCCATCAAGCCTCTTCTTGAACACCTCCAATGAAGGTGACTCCACCACCTCCCTGGGCAGCCGATTCCAATGGGCAATCACTCTCTCTGTATAGAACTTCTTCCTAACATCCAGTCTAAACCTGCCCTGGCGCAGCCCGAGACTGTGTCCTCTTGTTCTGGTACTGGCTGCCTGGGAGAAGAGACCTTTTAGTGAAGAAGTTTCTTCAAATATCCAATCTGAACCTCGCCTGCTGCAACATGAGGCCATTTCCTCTTGTCCTATCACTTGTTACAAGGAGAAAGAGACTGACATTCTTCTCACTACAACCTCTTTTCAGGTAGCTGTAGAGAGCAATAAAGTCTCCCCTCAGCATCCTTTTCTTCAGACTGAACAACCCCAATTCCTTTAGCTGCTCCTCCTAAGGACTGTTCTCCAGATTCCTCACCAGCTTTAACTGGGCTTATTTGAACTGTTTAAATGCCCATGCTCTTCTAATATGTCATTACTTCTAAAGAATTTACAAGGTTAATGCCAAGATTTTTAGTTAATAATATTCCTCAGATTTCTTTTTTTTTTGGTAGGAGATAAGACAAGGTAATTGTATCACTTTCCTTTAGTCTGCAATCTACTTATTCACAAACCACTTTTTTTCCCACCATAAAATAGGTTCTTTTGTGTGTGTGTGTGTGAAGGACAATGAGGTGGTGCATGTTTGTTGGTTGGTTTGTTTTTCCCCAGAAAATTGCACAGGATCTACAACAACAATAAAAATGATCCACATTTTGATGTCACATGTATTTCTGTTACAAGCTGAGCATTTCCTGGAGGTGAGACTTTCTCTTGGTTTCTCATAGCTCACCTTCACTACTGCATGAGGCGTTCAGCTGACAGAGGACTTTCAATATACCTGACAAATGCTGTTTGGTGATTAATGGTAAGGGCTGTCTCAGACAATACTTTGATCTCCTCTCCTACAGACTTTGTTTCAAGAGATGAACTGCAAGGTTAAAAAATGTGTAAAGAAAGCAGTTTGGGGAAAGAGACTATCACTGGATTAACTCAGGGTTTTGAACTATAATTAAGGTTGGTCATAAGCTGAAAATATTACCGGATCCACATATGACCTTTCTATACAACAAAGACCAATTTTACAGCTCCCTGGGTAGGATCAGGATAGTGACCCTCTAAAATATCCTCCAGTGGTGCTCTCTGTGTGCTCTTAGAAATCTTCCAGAGCAGTGGGATGTCTAGTGTTGAAGTTTTTATGCAGAGTTGTTGCATCGGTTATCTGAGCCTGTATTCTTCCTTTGCATGATGTTTGTTGTACCGAGAGAAAAAAGGTATAATCCAACATGATACTGAAAGAAAACGGCCACCTGTCCTATAAAAGTGGACTTGTGAGTACATATTGATTCAGGAGAAGTAAATAATAGTGTGGAGCAAGGCAGGAAATACTCTTCGGATTTTTTCTGTTGCAGCTAACCTCATGGACAGATGCAGAAATTGCTTTCTAACTCCTGAGTGAGGCAGGTCAGATTCAAATTGCTAAAGCATTGTACTCGTTGGTGGAAAGGATAAAGTAACTGTAGGACTCAAAGACTTTGTGCAGTGGGAATGTGGTGATAAGTGGAAAGGAAGCTATGGAATTTACAAGGAATTAACAACAATAGCAGCAACAGAAAAAAAGGGTGGGAAACTTCTTCCAGGCTTTGCTTTTCTGGATGAACTCTCTGAGCCACCGGTAGTGTCTGATAGCTATGGGCAGATAAAGCAGCAGACTCTGGGTACTTTGGGAAACAGGATACATTGGCTTGATTTTTAGTGCATGTCCAGGATTAAATGGCAACTGGGTGTGGGAATTTAGATGTATCTTTGGGAGCATTGCCTGCTTTAGCCACGTAAATCCTTTGTTGGATGTAGTCCAATTAATGCAGTAGGGTACAAGACCCAAAAGATGCAGAGCCCAGGACTTTTAATACATCTAACTTTAAACATAGACCATCTTCCCCATGTTTGAGCTAGTGAAAATCCTCTCCACCTCCACCTAATTTTATACACTTATTAAAAGAGTGGCTTATATCCTTGCATAACCTTGTATCATAGCTCATATTTCCTTGCAAAAGAGATGTATTCATCCCTATGGTTTTGTCTGTCTCCTTTTTAAATCCAAATCTATAACAAGTTTATAAAGATGTGGTTAGCTATCTGTATAATATGAACTGGAAGCTCCTTTGGGTAGTGACTTTGTTCACATGTACCAGGCACACAAATGGTGCTGTATAAACACAGAGGATATGCCACTAACTAGTAACAGCTCATTTCAGTTCCAAGGGTGACTTATACAAGTGGGGGGTACTTTAATACTGATTGCTCTGAGGACTGTCTTCTACGTAATGCAAAGTGAGAAGATCTAAGTGTATGGAATTGTTTGTGACACTAATTCAGTCCCAGATGTGTTGAATTGTTCCATTACAGTAGGCTGAGGAGCTGAAGCCATTGTAAACGAATATGGTGGAGTTAATGCTCTTGTTTATAAGGGAATTAGAACACTTGTTGAAATGTTGTCAGCCGAGTTTAATTTGCAGTGGATTTATTAGGCATGAAACTCTTGGATGAGCTTGTGTTGTCCTGGATTTTCCTTTTCCAGCAGTATTGTATTTCCATTACAGTGTTTCCAGCAGGAATGATGTTTTTTGCTCACTGAAAACAGCAAAATATTTGTAAATGTCATTGTCCATGGGATAGTGATGTGCTCTTTTAAAGGTTCCTTTCTATAATAAAAGTGACCTCAATTTCTGTCACTGCTTATAAATGACACAGCTTACAAGCTGTCCATTCTGCTGCAGAGTTGCCAGCAGTGGCAAAACTGGCTGTACTCAGCTGATGAATCACGTAGTATGTTGCCCTCCAAAGCACAGAATAATGGTGACACTGGTCTGTAAATCAATTAGTTAATGTAAAATATACTGCATATTTCAGTGTGAACTGGAGGCATGTGATCTACTCACGACTCAGGAGACTGAAGTCTCCAGTTGGTTCATTGGGTGGCTGCAGCTTGTAGATTCTCTGTGGTAACCAGCTGCCAGCACACCTGGTATTGCACAAGGACACCCATTTGTGTGGGTGAAGAAAAAGTTCAGATCTTCTGCTGAAGGCCAGTCTGGGTTTACAAATTTCTCATTTATCTCTGAGACTCTCCTATTGACAAGTCGTCTGCATCCACTATTGGCCTGGTCTTGGACCACCTGCAGAGGACTAGCACCATTGAGCCCTTGAGTTGCGGCACTGAATAGCCTCATGTTTTTGCATTGGTCATCTGGCAGGATGGTGAGATGCATAAGAATGGGTTCTTTAAAAGCTATTGGGCTGGATGAGATTTTCTAAGCTATCTACCTGTAAATACTAAGAAGGTTTTAAATACAGGTAAAATCAAGTATTTAACCCAAGAAGGAATCCTCAGAGATTAAAGCAGTTGATGACTGTCTGCACCTGGGACGCATAGGCCTGGGCTTTTCCTTAGATGTTGGAGGCATATTGGGAGAGATCTGCCAACTGTGGATGTTGGAAGAAATACTCAGATTTTGGAAAGCTGAGTTCAAATCCTGGCTTGGTCTACTGTAATTTTAACCCTCCAGCTAGAAAAGTAACTATCATGCTTAAAGGTGTGTTGGAATGGGCTTTTTCTCTGCTTTTTTTGAGTGATTGTTCCTTATTTGTCAGGGATTGATTTAAAATGTCCTGCCTGGAATGGAAATTCAAGCAGAGTATTTTATTTTTGTGCATGAGCCCTGCTCTCTTTTTAGCACTCTTTCTTCTGAGAGGTAATGGATATTAATAGATAGGTAAAATGCAGGAGATTTTATCTACCCTGTATGGAAGTGAATCATTGGATGAAGTGCGCCTTACAAAATGACTGTTGGAAACATCAGTTGATGTCAGGTGTAAGTGTAGCTCCTGTAAGGCAGGTATAAAGTAATAGAAGGGAAGCTATCAGGTATGGGAGAAGCTGCTGACAGTATTCTTCTGATATAGTGGTTCCTGAGCCTTCCAGGGTGTATGAAACTGGCCTAACAGGCTCTGTGTTTGTGATACATTACTGCTGTACTAATGCAAATTAGGGCTTCTAATGCTTATCTGCACTGAAGACTAAAGGACCACCGAGTTATTCCTTTGGTGGTGGTGTTTGTTTGCCTTTTGTTTTTTTTTTTAAATGTGTCTTTTTATCTGTCTTTTATGCATTTGACATTGATCATAGTTATTGTAAACAGGATTCCAGAACAAGTGGAACTGACCTCTTGTGGCTGTGTCTTATGCTCATGAATAAACTGATTACCAGGTTGTGGTTAGAAAGGAATTTTTCTCTAGGTGGGATCATCAGATTGTCAGAGTAGTCCTGTTGCCCTTGCCCTATCCTGCATAGCTGTTAAAGCTTGGATGGCATCTTTATTTAACTATTTCTAAGTCTCATCTCTTAATACAATAAACCAGGTTGGAAGAGACCTTCAAGATCATCGTGTCCAACCTATCAACCAATCCAACTCACCTAAACAACTAGACCATGGCACCAAGCACCCCATCAAGTCTCCTCCTGAACACCTCCAAAGATGGTGACTCCACCACCTCCATGGGCAGCCGATTCCAATGGGCAATCACTCTCTCTGTATAGAACTTCTTCCTAACATCCAGTCTAAACCCCCCCTGGCCCAGTCTCAAGCTCTTCCACCATTATTCTAGGTCTATGATGATGTACTTTCCCTCCCATGTAAATACAACTTAAGGTTGATTTAAGGTTACATGAAGCACTCTTTGGCCTGTGGTGGGGGGAGGAATTTGGCATACCCTTTTGACCTGGTCTTATGAAATAAAAGTCTTACCACATAACTAGGATGGTTCAGTTCATACCCTATGGGAGATGCTAGGGGAAATATACACCACCTAATCCCACACCACTGCTCTATGAGAGAAATAGAATAGAGTAGAGTAGAATAGAATAGAATAGAGTAGAACAGAATAGAATGGAATAGAATAGGAATAGAATGGAATAGATTAGGAATAGAATAGAATAGAATAGAATAGAATAGAATAGAATAGAATAGAATAGAATAGAATAGAATAGAATAGACCAGCTTGGAAAAGACCTTTGAGATCATCAAGTCCAACCTATCACCTAACACTATCTAAGAAACTAAACCATGGCACCAAGCACTCCATCCAGTCTCTTCCTAAACACCTCCAGTGGTGGTGACCCCACCACCTCCCCAGGCAGCCCATTCCAAAGGGCAATCACTCTTTCCATGAAGAACTTCACCCTAACATCCAGCCTAAACTTCCCCTGGTGCAGCTTGAGACTATGTCCTCTTGTTCTGGTGCTGGTTGCCTGGGAGAAGAGACCAAGCCCCATCTGGCTACAAACTCCCTTCAGATAGTTGTAGACAGCAATAAGGTCTCCCCTGAGCCTCCTCTTCTCCAGGCTAAGCAACCCCAGCTCCCTCAGCCTCTCCTCATAGGGCTTGTGTTCCAAACCTCTCACCAACTTTGTTGCCCTTCTCTGGACACGTTCCAGCAAGTCAACATCTTTCCTAACCTGAGGGGCCCAGAACTGGGCACAGTACTCAAGGTGTGGCCTAACCAGTGCAGTGTACAGGGGCACAATGACTTCCCAACTCCTGCTCTTTCATTGAATCCAATCAAAAGGAAATGATTTAGGCAGCTTGATTCTTCTTTTTTATCTTTGCCATGTGCCCTGTCATGCAAAGACACATCAGGCAGTCACAATGAGAGGCAGTGCCTACCTCAAGAGCTAAAAAAGATGGTGGAGCTACTGGAATGCTTGAAAACCAGTTAGAATAATGTCTCTTCTTCCCTCCCAAAACAAGCTCAGGGGTTGCTTGGGTTAGAACTTCAGGTTTTTTCCATGGGCAGTCTAACACTTCAGTCTTCAGGGAAAGACACGTCACTGGCTAAGATTGGATCTATTTCTCCACGACAGCAGACAGCACACTGTGTTGATCCTAGATGGGCAGAATAGCTCCTTGAATGAGGCATAAAGTCTGCACAGTTGTTTTAGTATGTATTTGTTCTGTTTTCTGTGTTTAGCTTGTATCCAGGACTAAATTACAGCAGTTGTTCTATCACCCAATGAACCCTCCCCAGCGGAGAAGGGAACCAAGAAAAGGAAACTCACAGGCTGAAATGAAAACTGGTGTGATGAAATTGCCAAACTGGGACTAATGTCAACACAAGGCCTATAAATTTATACTCAGCCCAACAACAGCACAGCAGTCACAATATATAGAAAGACAGTCTTCAAGAGCAGGAAAGGAGCAGAGAGAGGCAAAGCCTCAGAATAAGGCTGTAGCAGGAGGCTCCCTGCTCCACAGCAAATATAATAATAACCCTTTATACTGACTGAGATGCTCATGTGATGGGATACACCTCTGAGCCAATGCCAGTCAGAAATGCTAATGGCTTGCAGTCCATGGCTGGCCTGTCACTCTGTCCTAGCAAAACCAGGACGGCTGTAAAAACCTTGGTTACAGCTGGAGAGAAAGCTGATGCATCTCTCTCTCTTATTGTTACTGTTGTTCCTTGCTACTTGGTCATTCACAGAAACTTCTGACTGGGACAAAGATAAGAAACTGTGGTGGTTTCAGGCTATGCCTTTAAAATTTAGTTACAGATTTTGAGCAGAAAGGTAGACACAGTCTCAAGCTGCGCCAGGGGAAGTTTAGGCTCGAGGTGAGGAGGAAGTTCTTCACGGAGAGAGTCATTCATCATTGGAATGTGCTGCCCAGGGAGGTGGTGGAGTCACCATCCCTGGAGGTGTCCAAGAGGGGATTGGACATGGCATTTGGTGCCATGGTCTAGTCATGAGGTCTGTGGTGACAGGTTGGACTCGATGGTCTTTGAGGTCTCTCCCAACCTTGGTGATACTGTGAAAAATATAAACAAATTACTATTGGGTGTAAAAAGCAAAACTAAGGATTATTCTAAACAAATTCCTTGGAGAAATATATGCTATAAGACTGTCTGTATCAAAGCAATTCTTTCTCTTTTCTGATCTCTTCTCTGCTTGCTTCGCTCAGGAGAGATTAATCTGCTTCTGGCTGACCTTGACTGAATTATTTTGGGTAAGTCTAACCTCTGCTGTCTCTCTGCTCCTTTCTCTCTTGGGACAGGGGGTGGGGGGCAGTGGAACAGCTTCCCTGGTTTCTTTGACTGGGGGGGGGGGTCATGTTGTTTGCTGGTTGTAAATATCTGTATAATATTGTAAATACTGTATATTTCGAACAGATTCCATTGTAGATTGTAGTGCTGCTTGTAAATACAGCTTCCACTTGCTTCATACTGAGCTGGTCTGGCAAAGTTAATGCTGGGGGGGGTGGAAACTTCAACCCACCACAGAAACCCAGTACAATTCCCATTCTGGAGAACTTGCTCTTTTCACAGGTAACATTCTAACTTCATTTTTTGAACTGTGTCTGCACTGCATGCCAGAGTCCTCAGATAAGCTTCAACCATGTAACAACTCTCACAACGTTAAATAATGTTCCCAAAGAGTGGGAGAGAGGTGAATGCAGTCACAGTGGAGGCATGAGATGGGAAGAAATGGATGTGGGATGTGTAAATGGCCAACTAGCTTGTTCTCACAAGCACATTGTAATTAAGAGCAGATGCTGATACAATAATAATAATTTCTTATGTAATGTTAAATACTACTATTTACTCTAGTTTTGATGACAGTTTTTTCTTTCACTGAACACCATGCAAAAAGCTTCTTACAAACCTCTTAAGTCATAATTAGGCTTGAAATGAGGAGAAAGTTCTTCACTAAGAGAGTTGTTAGCCATTGGAATGTGCTGCCCAGGGAGGTGGTGGAGTCACCATCCCTGGAGGTGTTCAAGAGGGGATTGGACATGACACTAGGTGCCATGGTTTACTAGTCACGAGGTGTTGAGGGACAGGTTGGACTTGATGATCTTTGAGGTCTCTTCCAACCTTATTGATTCTATGATAATATCTGAACATGCCAGAATAATCTGCTCAGTTCAAAGGACTCCATGAACTGACACTTTTTCTTCCTACCTGCCCATGCAGTGCTTCAGATTGCTTATTAGAGCAGTTAGGCATATAGAATGTTAATAAGAAATATGCTGCTTTTCTGTTAAATGAAATGGACAGTTTAAAATTCAAATACTTCATAATATATTTATTTAGTTATTTATTTTCAATGGTGAGCTGTTAATAAAGGAAACACATATCAAAAGATCATTTTTACAGGGGAACTAATCTTAAAGGACAAGAACTTGAACCACTGTGCAATCACTAAAATGTCAATGCCAGTATTGTCCTGGATGGTCATAAACTGAGCATATTTAGGAAGACAAACTGCAAGATTGTGGCACTGGAAGTGTGAAACTCAAAATTTGAATGGTAAAAAAGGACCTTGTTAAAACCAAAAGCGTTTGTCTTTTCTGCATGCACAGCTTTTGCATATATGATAGAATAGTATAACCAAGGAATAACAGAAAATAGGCCTGGGAGAAATATCACCAGCTCATGAAGCCCGTGCCTCCCTTCCTGCTGTACCAGAATGAGAAACCTATCGTTTCATTGGTGAGCAGTTCATTAATCACTGATCGTGTATTATTACAGTTGGTCATTATAATGTCATGTATAAATTCTTCAGTAATTAACAGGACTAAACTGCAGGGCTTCACAGAAGTCTGAAGTGTACTTTGATGTACTTTTTTCGAAGGACAAGGCCACAGTCTCTATTTGCAAGTGGCACTCAGCTTTGACAGAAATATCCTTGGGGAACTGAAACCAATTTGAGATGTAAAGTGTTGGAGGTTCTTGTCAGAGCTGCTCAACAAAACTGTAAGACTTTCTTGCTGTAGTTCTGGGGTCAATGCATCTTCCTACCAGCCTTGACTGTGTGATGATAAATAATTTATCGTTTCAGTTCCTGAATATTTTGAAGTCTGGACCACCTGAAGAGGTGCAGATTTTGCATAGAATAGAATAGAATTAACCAGGTTGGAAGAGACCTTTGAGATCATTGAGTCTAACCTATCATCCAACGCTATCTAATCAACTAAACCATGGCACCAAGCGCCCCATCCAGTCTCTTCCTAAACACCTCCAGTGATGGTGACTCCACCACCTCCCTGGGCAGCACATTCCAATGGCCAATCACTCTTATAGCTTTCAAGGGGAAGGAAAACTGGTGGCATCGTGTCATCCTTAATAAGAGGTAGGGATTCACATTTAGGAGGAAGACCTAAGGTCTCCACAGTCACCTACAGTAAGGATGTGCAGATTTTAGGGGAATGCAAATTAGATATGTGTTCCTTCAAAGGATAATGACAGAGGTATAAAGACTCTTAATGTAAATAGAATGCCTAGATTTTTCTGGTTTTTCAGCTAGATCAGTTCCCTGATCTGACCCACTGTGCATCCGCACAGCAACCTGAGCTGGCACAAGCGAGGGAATCATGGAACCATAGAATATATCAATTGAAGGGAAGCCTCAAAGGTCATCTTGTGCAGGGACGTCTTTAACTAGATCATATTACTTGGGACTCCATCAACCTGACCATGACTATCTCCAGGGATGGGGCCTCTCTCACCTGTGTGGTTGGGGTCAGAGACTAGCAGGTAGAGATATCCCTTTCCATAACAGCCAAGACTTAGGTCAGCTCAACTCAGTTATGGAGTCTGAGTTAGATCTTCAGGGACTCACAGCTGGCTCCATGGACATAGTACAGGTGCTGACTTCCAAGTGTCAAAATACTGTCCTCAACCACTGCCTACTTCAGTTTTATTGCACACATTGTGGCATTACTAACACTTCTCCATATAAGGGAAATATCAGACAGAGATGAGCAATGTTTGTGAAATGCCAGACTCTATGGAAATCTGGAATAAAATGACACCTTTGAATAAAACACCTAGCAAAGCATCAAATTCCTGTGTGCTGCATCACTTAAGCTTTTTAAGCAACCCACTCAATGTGTAGCAGGTTATACTTTATAATGATACTAGTGCCAGAAACATTCAAAGGGACCTCTGGGAGGTAGGTGCAGGCTCTCAAGCTCCTTTGCAGCCACTTGACCCAAAAGTTTACAATCTGTATTTTGTGTTCCTGGAGTACTGAGTACAATAGATCTATAATTGGACAGAACAATTTCTGTGTAGAAGCTAGTGCAGCAGCAGTCGTAAATAATAGTAAAAATAAACTCAGGTTCCAAATGGCCTACAGACAATAACACATTACAGTGTCACAGTGTCACAGTATATCAGAGATTGGAAGGGACTTCAAGAGAACATTGGGTCCAACCCTTCTGCCAAAGCAGCAAAAAAGTTTCTTCTCATGTTAAGGTGAAGTCTTCTATGTACAAGTTTGAACCTGTTGTTCCTTGTCCAGTGCACCTCCAAAAAGAACTTGGCCCCCTCCACTTGACACCCACCCTTCAGATATTGATAGACATTGATCAGATCCTCTCTCAGTCTTCTCTTCTCCAGACTAAACAGCCCCAGGACCCTCAGTCTTTCTTCACAGGGGAGATGCTCAAATCCCCTAATCATCTTCATGGCTCTCCATTGGATTCTCTCCAGCAGTTTTCTGTCTTACTTGAATGGGAGGCATGGACATTAGAGCCTTTCCTTGTCCCTATCTTCCATTTTCCTCATGGGGTAAAATATTATATGGATCTTTCACATCTTACATCTAAAATGTCGGACTCACATTTTTTGTGGCAGTGCTTTAATTCAGTTCATCTTAGAGATGAGGTCACACTGGTGGATACAAAAATCCCACCAGGAGAGGAGCTGCAGTTGTTGACTCTGTTGTGAGAGGGGTATTGTGATGATGATTATATAGTAGAAGTACCAGAGTGATTAGATTGCATAGAATCATAGAATCAACAAGGTTGGAAAAGACCTCAAAGACCATCAAGTCTAACCTGTCACCCAAGACCTCATGACTACTAAACTGTGGCATCCCTGGAGGTGTTTAAGAGGGGATTGGATGTGGCACTTGGTGCCATGGTCTAGTCATGAGGTCTGTGGTTACAGGTTGGACTCGATGATCTTCGAGGTCTCTTCCAACCTTAGTGATACTGTGATTCTGTGATACCTCTAGGGATGGGGACTCCACCGCCTCCCTGGGCAGCACATTCCAATGGCTAACAACTTTTTCTGTGAAGAGCTTTCTCCTCACCTCAAGCCTAAACTTCCCTTGGCACAGCTTGAGACTGTGTCCTCTCGTTCTGGTGCTGGTTGCCTGGGAGAAGAGACCAACCCCCTCCTGGCTACAACCACCCTTCAGGTAGTTGTAGACAGCAATAAGGTCTCCCCTGAGCCTCCTCTTCTCCAGGCTAAACAACCCCAACTCCCTCAGCCTCTCCTCATGGAATACCATTTCTTTTTTATACAAAAGCTAAACATGAAAGAAAACCTTCATTTGTTCCTATTTAATGTTTCCTTCCTGCATGCTGAGCTGAAACTTTGGGCGACTTGGAGTGTGAAGGTAGAGTGATTACTAGCACATAAAAGACAGCATGACCAGCCAATGTTACCATAGAACAATAACAGAGGAAAGTACATCCTGATCTTTGAGATCTCTCCTATGGCAGGCAAACATGCCATTTTCTCTCTTTTGTGAGCATATCAAGCTCAGTTGGTTTGTTGGTGAAAGCAAGGGGAAGAAGCTGTAGCTGAATGTTGCATTGTTCATAAAACTACCATTCATAATTTAATAGTAATGATTAGAATGACTGGTAACAGGAGTCTGGGAAACATGTCAAAATAGAAATGAAAGATAAAAGAAAGCCTAAACACAAAGCAAATTTACAGGCTTATATTTTCTGCAATGCCACAGAGTGGCAGTGATATTTTTGTTCAAATTCTTTCTTTCAGGTGGAATTTCTTAGATCTTAAGCACCAGAAAAAAGGAAAGAGCAGTTTTATGTTTTATTTACAAAGGAATAGATTTATTGAATGCTTAGACCTGCTAAAGAAAATCACTTGTCTAATGTAACCAATACATTATGATTCTTTTTTCATGGCTAAGACCTCGGGTGGAATAAAGGTTGAAATACAAATCCAGCAGGTCAGATTCAGGAAAGAACATTAAAGAGTTGTCTGTGGCCTTCTGTTAGTTCCAACTGTTGCCTGGTAACTGTCTAAAAATTATCTGTGCATCACCTGGCTTCTAAGGACCATGGCATCACTAGGAAACATGACATCTGCTGTGACTTACGTTGAAAAGGAGAACTTCAAGGCCCAGTAATTATGATTTTATTTGGGCTTTTTTTTTTGTCATAACCAAGGAATTTATTCAGCTACACAGCTGAGATGCTTGTGTTTTCTTATGGTAAAGCAATTTAAAACATTGCACAAGCCACAAACAAAACTTGTTTCAAAATAGGGAAATTTCAGACAATTTCTGCTGGACTTCTGCAGTTTCTTCTTTCTTTGTTTTTAATTTCTTTGCTGATATTTGCATCTCCTGACCTTCATCCCAGCTGTGCATGAGACTAAAACCTGAAAACAAAATGCATTGACAGAATTTGTGGTATAAATACTGAAATGGAAATCTGTCAAGTATACTTAGATCACCTAGAACCTGGAACTGGGTTCATGACAGAGTCTGGGTTCAGAAACTGTGATGCTCCATTCCGAACAGGTTTTAGGGGCAGTTTGTACCTGCTATTCTAATGTCAGTACTGAGAAATTGTGAACATTTAGATGGGTGGGAATATATGATACAGGTATTTAGATGGGTGAAAAATCTGTGCTGCAAATCATAGAACTGTTAGGTAGGAAATGACCCTTGAGATTCAATAGGATGGGGCGCTTGGTGCCATGGTTTAGTTGATTAGATGGTGTCAGTTGATAGGTTGGACTCCATGATCTCAAAGGTCTCTTCCAACCTGGTTAATTATATTCTTTCAATTCAATTCAATTCAATTCAATTCAATTCTATTCTATTCTATTCTATTCTATTCTATTCTATTCTATTCTATTCTATTCTATTCTATTCTATTCTACTCCATTCCATTCCATTCCATTCCATTCCATTCCATTCCATTCCATTCCATTCCATTCTCTGGATGAGAAGCTCAACATGAGCTCTCAATGTGCACTTGCAGCCCGGAAAGCCAATCAGATCCTGGGCTGCATCAGGAGAAGTGTGGCCAGCAGGTCAAGGGAGGTGATTCTCCCCCTCTACTCAGCTCTGGTGAGACCCCACCTGGAGTACTGCCTCCAGTTCTGGAGCCCCTATTACAGAAGGGATCTGGATGTGCTGGAAGGTGTCCAGAGAAGGGCCACAAGAATGATCAGAGGGCTGGAGCACCTCTCCTATGAGGACAGACTGAAGGAGTTGGGGCTGTTCAGTTTGGAGAAGAGAAGGCTCCCAGGTGACCTTATTGTGGTCTTCCAGTATCTGAAGGGGGCCTACAAGAAGGCTGGGGAGGGACTTCTATGGATATCAGGTAGTGATAGGACTAGGGGGAATGGAGTGGAGCTGGAGGTGGGGAGATCAGGCTGGACATGTGGAGGAGGTTCTTCACCGTGAGAGTGGTGAAGCCCTGGAATGGGTTGTCCAGGGAGGTGGTTGAGGCCCCATCCCTGGAGGTGTTTAAGCCCAGGCTGGATGAGGCTCTGGCCAGCCTGATGTAGTGTGGGGTGTCCCTGCCCATGGCAGGGGGGTTGGAACGAGATGATCCTTGTGGTCCCTTCCAACCCTGACTGATACTGTGACACTATGATACTATTCTATTCTATTCTATTCTATTCTATTCTATTCTATTCTATTCTATTCCAAATGATTCTGATGAATCACAAATTTAACCTGGGCCTGCAAAATGCTCCCCTCTTTTATGCTTCTGACTGTTGACCACTGGATCTAGAGGCACTGCTGCAAAACTTACTTCAGTGTATTGGGAAATCTGGTGGGAGGTGAGGTGTGGGTTTTTTCCCCCCCAGATGTTGCACTTACAGACACTGTGTTAGATTACTGTGCAATATGCATCTTAACAATAGTTTTCCATGTTTACAGTGCTCTCCTTTGCAGCACCTTGGAGAGTTCTGCACAGACCAGTTAATTAAGCTTCACCATACCCATGTGGGTGCATTGTTTTATTGTCTCAATTGTACAAAAGGGAGAAGGGATTAAGCCACCTAACCAAGGTCACTTTGTTAATTAACTTTAAAAGTTTATTTTAGAAAAGAGTATGCACATCATGAAGAAAAGTGAAGAAAAGTGAAAGTCATCTTACCATTGTTTAGGTTTACTGGGTATCACAGAGCTACTTGAAAAGTCTTTGATTTTGGTAAGCTCTGAAGGTGCAGCAGTCAGAGAGTGCTGACTTCCCTTGTTATAATTTTTACTCAGCTTTCCCAAGACTAGAAAAATCTCAACTCTTCTGTCTGCACTGCATGTCCTGGAGACAGCATCCTACATGAAGGCCAGATAAACCTATAGAAATGCACTATGATAGAGTGTCACTGAGCACAATGGTAAGCAAGGGAGTTACAGTAACCTGCAGAGAAGAGCTTGCTCTATCCTCCTGACACTCACCCTTCATATGTCTGTGTGAGATTGCTAGTGAGTAACAACCTTTTCTAGCTGGTGAGGAGGTGATGTGATCTAGGAGCCAGAGGAGTGTGTGTCTAGAAGTGAGGCAATATGAGGAGCTGGCCACTGGACCAAGGGGTCAAAGCCAATGAATGACTCAAGACACCATGAGAGCTGAGCAGATCTCTGTGCCTGATGGCACATGGAGGCAATGGCTGGCTACAGGATAGTGCCTGTGTAAGCGCAGTTGCAAGAAGTGTCCACACTCTGTGTGTGCACAAGGAGTTCTGTATCAGCATCTGGCGTTGGACTGCAGTCTCAGGGGCTCATATGTCCAGGTGCCAGGAACTGGGGAGACTGAAATCCAGTGGCAGCAGATTGAGTGCCTGGTTCCAGCTCCTGGAGGGATCCACATCATAAATTAATTTATGATTTAAAATTTAATAATTTTTCCTGTTAACAGACCTTCACTGTGAGCAGTCAGAGAGGGTAACAACTTTAAGGCCAGTGTGCCTCTGTTGTTCTATGTGGCTGGCACTATATATTTTATGTGTGTGTGCTCACCTGTGGGAATACACACTCGGCCTCAGAACTGGCTGGACTTGGGGAGATGCAGTTGAGCTATTCATTCAGTGGACAAGGACAATATATATATGTGTGTATGTGCATACATATCTATATATGTATATCATAGAATCATAGAATAAATAAGGTTGGAAAAGTCCTCAGAGATCATCAAGTCCAACCTGTCACCCAAGACCTCATGACTAACTAAACCATGGCTTCAAGTGCCACGACCAATCCCTTTTTGAACACCTCCAGGGTTGGTGACTCCACCACCTCCCTGGGCATCACATTCCAATGGCCAACAACTCTTTCTGTGAAGAACTTTGTCTATGCATGTCTATGTGCATGTGTGTGGGTGCCCCACTGTTTTCCTTACAAGAGAGTAATCCTATTAATCAGTTGCATTTTTCAGGTGGGAAGAGGGGAGAAAACAGCAAATTAGGAACACAGGCAAAAGCAAATCAGCCATCTCTGTTGACACCAAGCACCTCTCTGCACAGCTGAGTTATCCTTTATGCAAAGAGGCAGTATCAAAGGACACAGATAGCAATTTGTTTCAAAAAGATCAAACAGCACTACATCACAGAATCATAGAATCACCAAGGTTGGAAGAGACCTCAAAGGTCATCACGTCCAACCTGTCACCACAGACCTCATGACTAAACCATGGCACCAAGTGCCACGTCCAATCCCCTCTTGAACACCTCCAGGGACGGTGACTCCACCACCTCCCTGGGCAGCACATTCCAATGGCAAACGACTCTCTCTGTGAAGAACTTTCTCCTCACCTCGAGCCTGAACTTCCCCTGTTGCAGCTTGAGACTGTGTCCTCTCATTCTGGTGCTGGTTGCCTGGGCAAAGAGACCAACCCCCTCCTGGCTACAACCACCCTTCAGGTAGTTGTAGACAGCAATAAGGTCTCC
This sequence comes from Colaptes auratus, assembly GCA_015227895.2. Classification (NCBI taxonomy): domain Eukaryota; kingdom Metazoa; phylum Chordata; class Aves; order Piciformes; family Picidae; genus Colaptes; species Colaptes auratus. The sequence continues at coordinate 1,659,416 of CM037631.1, forward strand.
CCTGAGCCTCCTTTTCTCCAGGCTAAACAACCCCAGCTCCCTCAGCCTCTCCCTCGAAGGGCTTGTGCACATCCTTCAGAAAGCTAGAAATGCCTCACTCTGCAATACTAGGAACCGGTCTCATATATGGCGTATAAAATTTTCCAAGCCCTGTTTTCTAGCAAGTAACATTTATCTGAAACACTTGGAGAGGAAAAACTTTAGTCAGCAAACTTTTTCTGACATCAAATCTTTAAAAGCAAGCAAATGGAACATTTTTTTTTCATATTTTCAAGCTTGCTCTTCTTGTGCAGGGCAGAGATTGTGTTGAAAACATAATTAAGATAACTTTTTTTTTCTCAGAAGGAGGATGTGAGGTTGAAACCAAATAACTATTATTGCATTGAACTTAGGAATCCCATGTGTATCAGCACAAGCCCCTTTTTTACACATTCTTTGCACAACACCTCTGATGACAAACTGTGTGATCGATAAATAGCACCCTGCTCATTCTGATTACAGCTTTCCTCTTCTCTTTTGGAATGACTGCCCCAGTACCTTCACATGAGGGAACTAAAGGGCAGAAAAAGACAAACAGCTAAGAGGAAAATAACCAAGCAAAAGAAATGGTGACTGTAAATTGATGCAGTAAGAAGAGAAAGGTCATTCCCCATCACCATCGGCTGCTGTGGAGAATGACTTGAAATGGTTCCAGAAGAAACGGATGAGACAATGTCCTGTTGATTCTGTGCTATGTGCAAGGCTCTTGTTTACTAAGTGAAGCCCTACATTTACATCCCTTGTAGGACTTCTCTGTGTTGACACACGGGACTGGAGCACCTCTCCTATGGAGACAGACTGATAGGGTTGGGGCTTTTCAGTCTGGAGAAGAGAAGACTCTGAGGAGACCTTATCGTGGCCTTCCAGTGTCTTAAGGGGGCCTACAAGAAAGATGGGGAAAGACTTTTTAGGAAGTTGGGTGCTGATGGGGCTGGGGGCAATGGAGGAAAAAAAAAAAGTAGGTAAATTCAGACTGGATGTTAGGAAGAAGTTCTTCCCCATGAGGGTGGTGAGACACTGCAACAGGTTGCCCAGGGAGGTGGTAGAAGCCCCATCCCTGGGGTTTTTAAGGCCAGTCTGGATGTGGCTCTGAGCAACCTGATGTGGTGTAAAGTGTCCCTGCCCATGGCTGGGGGGGTTGGAACCAGATGATCCTTGAGGTCACTTCCAACCCTGACAATTCTATGATTCTATGACACATATGCAACTCTTGCAACATACTCAGCAGGGATGTTTTGGAGCACCTCATGCTCAATATGCTGCAAAAGTTGCACGGTGGCTGATCAGCCATGCTGTACCTGGACATTGGTTCTGATTTTGAGCTGTGACTAAGCTGGATTGCATTTCTGGCCTGGCTCAGTTCCTTGGGAATATGCCCATGGCACAACAAAAATGCTGGTAGGAATAGCCACTGTAGCTGTAATCAGCTATGCAATATTATCTCCTGATTATCATCTTGTGGAACTGTAAAGCCAGGGTGGTCTGAAAAATCAGTGCTTGCAATGGCATTGTGACAATGGACCATAACTGAAATACAGGCTTATAACTAAAATTTTGATGGTTCCCTCCTGTTGTGTCAGCTCTTGAATGAATTACTGATTAATTTTATAAGCCCTGGTTTTCACTTTGTAGTATTATTGCCCATCACTAACTCCTGGCAGATTCTGGTAGAACTCTGGTGAAATGTGTCTGGTGTAAAATGGGTAGCAAAGTGATGAACCGATCCCTAACTGCATTCCTGCAGTAGCATTTTTGGCTGCCTGGCATGGAAAGCAGCCTTTGCCTTAATGCAGCAGAGTTGGAGACTGTGAATAACAAATCTTAAAACATCTAATAAAAGCACTTTTGGTTCTTTTGGCTTTTGAAAGAGGAAAGATGCCATTTTCACACTTGGGCTTTTTAAACTGGTTTAGTTGGTTAGGTAGTGTTGGGTGATAGGTTGGACTCGATGATCTCAAAGGTCTCTTCCAACCTGGTTTATTCTATCCTATCCTATCCTATCCTATCCTATCCTATCCTATCCTATCCTATCCTATCCTATCCTATCCTGTCCTATCCTATCCTATCCTATCCTATCCTATCCTATCCTATCCTATCCTATCCTATCCTATCCTATCCTATCCTATCCCATTCCATTCCATTCCATTCCATTCCATTCCATTCCATTCCATTCCATTCCATTCCATTCCAATTCTATTCTATTCTATTCTTTCTATTCTATTCTATTCTATTCTATTCTATTCTATTCTATTCTATTCTATTCTATTCTATTCCACTCCTATTATACTTCTATTCTATTCTATTCTATTCTATTCTATTCTATTCTATTCTATTCTATTCTATTCTAAAGAGTTGTTGAGATGTCCTGTTTGCATGGGATCATTTTCTTAGAGAACCATTTACCTACACTTAGTATGCCACATCTTGGGAGACACAAAGCTTGTGTATGAGGGAAGAACCCACTGTTCTACCTGCCAAATTTATTTTGAATGTACATAGCATAAACAACCTTGTAGGCCATATGGAATGCCACAGTCAGTGTGGCAAAGTAGATGAGTCTAACTTCCAAAAGGAACAATGGATGGAAAATATTCCTAGCAGACTAAGGAATATTTATCAGATCTTGCCCCCAAAAACTGATGAATTCTTGTTTAATACACTAAACTGCTGGCAATAAAAACAAAGCTGGGGAGAAAGCCACCTTGGGAAATGGTCAAGAGTATTTCTGCTCAGCATAGGCTGGAAGCCATACTCAGTTTAAAGCCTGTTTTGGTTTCCTTGAACTTTTCCTCCACTTCCCCTGCTAAGGAATAACCAATATTGGTGCAGGTTTGCTCCCCAAACCCATTTCTAGTATTTTAGTTATACACAGCCAGAACTGGATTTATGGACAAGTGGACACCTAGGTGACACCTAGATTTAGGGCAGCGTCCTCCGTGCTCACAGCAGTGTCTGAGAAGGCAGTAAACAGGAGTGTGAGGTGAGTTTGATAATAACGTGAGGGGAAAAACATCTCCTTATTCTCATTAGACATTTCTCAGCACATCCTGTCTACTATCTCATTTAGGTTACACACTTTCTGTCACAGAGATCATCATTATTCTGTGTAGAATACCAAGACAAACACATTGCTGATGTTATCATTTCAGCTATATATATTTATTTGTTCTCTGAGCACTGCTTATGGGGAGGAACGCCTCAAGAAAATCTTATTGTTGATTTGATAAATGCAGCTGATTTGATTGTTGCTTGAAAAAAATGTGCATGTCAGCAGTGAGCTATTCTTTGTAACAGCTCTGCCCTGTAGACCTTGTGCTCATTTACAAAATAGAAGGCCTTGTGCTCAAGCCAGTCTATTAATGTGGGAATCAATATGGCTAAAACCAATAAGGAAATTAACAGAACACTGCCATAAATTGTGTGAAAGTACAACTCTTCAGCAGACTCTGCTGTTTTGGATTGTGTGTAGTGTTACCTTCTTGTCCAGAGAAGGGCCACGAGGATGAGCAGAGGGCTGGAGCACCTCTCCTATGAGGACAGACTGAAGGAGTTGGGGCTGTTCAGTCTGGAGAGAAGACGGCTCTGAGGTAATATGTGGTGGGGTGAGAGAGTTCCCTCCCCACACACAGGGAAAGAAACCACAGCTAGCTCAGTCGGTAAAGGCATAGCATCAACCGGTCACATGACCTCATTGTGGCCTTCCAGTATCTGAAGGGGGCCTACAAGAAGGCTGGGGAGGGACTTCTCAATCTATCAGGTAGTGATAGGACTAGGGGGAATGGAATGAAGCTGGAGGTGGGGAGATCAGGCTGGACATGTGGAAGAAGTTCTTCCCCATGAGAGTGGTGAAGCCCTGGAATGGGTTGTCCAGGGAGGTGGTTGAGGCCCCATCCCTGGAGGTGTTTAAGACCATGCTGGATGAGGCTCTGGCCAGCCTGATCTAGTGTGAGGTGTCCCTGCCCCATGGCAGGGGGGTTGGAGCTAGATGATCCTTGTGGTCCCTTCCAACCCTGACTGATTCTATGACTCTATGATTCTATGATTCTATTCTATGATTCTTCAAAGAAGATAGTATGGCCATGGAGAGTCACAAAAATGAGACATTTACTTCATGAACCTTTCTCCAGGGGCTTTGCCCTTAGATTATAAAAATGAGAACAACTACAGTGAGGGCTGAGCTACACAAACAGTACTCAAATTGTAGCTACCAATGTTTTATTGTCAAGATGGAAGCAATATCTTTGGAGACTTTGTGGCTGCTCATCCTGGGTTCTTAATTTATGTAAAATGGCAATAGGAAGATGAAGTAGAGAATGTACTTATTAAATTCTCAGATGAAAAAGTTATGTGAGAATGTGAAAACACAGGGAGATTGGGAATGGCATTTGGGGTTATATGGATAAATAGGAGAACATTTATTAAAATAGATAGAGATTCTGTATCCAGAAAGGACTCACAGGGACATGAGGATGATCAGAGGGCTGGAGCACCTCTCCTATGAGGACAGACTGAAGGAGTTGGGGCTGTTCAGTCTGGAGAGAAGACGGCTCTGAGGTAATATGTGGTGGGGTGAGAGAGTTCCCTCCCCACACACAGGGAAAGAAACCACAGCTAGCTCAGTCGGTAAAGGCATAGCATCAACCGGTCACATGACCTCATTGTGGCCTTCCAGTATCTGAAGGGGGCCTACAAGAAGGCTGGGGAGGGACTTCTCAGGCTATCAGGTAGTGATAGGACTAGGGGGAATGGAATGAAGCTGGAGGTGGGGAGATCAGGCTGGACATGTGGAAGAAGTTCTTCCCCATGAGAGTGGTGAAGCCCTGGAATGGGTTGTCCAGGGAGGTGGTTGAGGCCCCATCCCTGGAGGTGTTTAAGACCATGCTGGATGAGGCTCTGGCCAGCCTGATCTAGTGTGAGGTGTCCCTGCCCATGGCAGGGGGGTTGGAGCTAGATGATCCTTGTGGTCCCTTCCAACCCTGACTGATTCTATGACTCTATGATTCTATGATTCTATTCTATGATTCTTCAAAGAAGATAGTATGGTCATGGAGAGTCACAAAAATGAGACATTTATTTCATGAACCTTTCTCCAGGGGCTTTGCCCTTACATTATAAAAATGAGAACAACTACAGTGAGGGCTGAGCTACACAAACAGTACTCAAATTGTAGGTACCAATGTTTTATTGTCAAGATGGAAGCAATATCTTTGGAGACTTTGTGGCTGCTCATCCTGGGTTCTTAATTTATGTAAAATGGCAATAGGAAGATGAAGTAGAGAATGTACTTATTAAATTCTCAGATGAAAAAGTTATGTGAGAATGTGAAAACACAGGGAGATTGGGAATGGCATTTGGGGTTATATGGATAAATAGGAGAACATTTATTAAAATAGATAGAGATTCTGTATCCAGAAAGGACTCACAGGGACATGAGGATGATCAGAGGGCTGGAGCACCTCTCCTATGAGGACAGACTGAAAGAGTTGGGGCTGTTCAGTTTGGAGAAGAGAAGGCTCCGAGGTGACCTCATTGTGGCCTTCCAGTATCTGAAGGGGGCCTACAAGAAGGCTGGGGAGGGACTTCTCAGGCTATCAGGTAGTGATAGGACTAGGGGGAATGGAATGAAGCTGGAGGTGGGGAGATTCAGGCTGGACGTGAGGAGGAAGTTCTTCACCATGAGAGTGGTGAAGCCCTGGAATGGGTTGTCCGGGGGGGTTGTTGAGGCCCCATCCCTGGAGGTGTTTAAGCCCAGGCTGGATGAGGCTCTGGCCAGCCTGATGTAGTGTGGGGTGTCCCTGCCCATGGCAGGGGGGTTGGAACGAGATGATCCTTGTGGTCCCTTCCAACCCTGACTGATACTATGATACTGAGATACATGCTTAATGAAAATGACTGGCAGAAACACAGTTTGAGTACCATTTCCACCGAAATGGACTAAGGGTTTTCCCTATTTTTTAGGATAACCACGAATCAATATTTTTAGGCTACTGCAAAAAAAAAATTTCCAAACATCTGATTAAGACAAAAAAAAGGGATGCCTAGAAATAATCCTTCTGCTTAGAGTCTTTATTTTAGGCCTCTGTGTTTTGAGAAAGGCATGGAGAAGTAGCCAAAGATTTCTAAGTGATTTGACCTAAGACAAACAGATGAAAGGATTGTGATTCTTTACACCAGAGAAGAAAAAACAAGGGGATGATATGAGAGCAGTCTCATAGAAAATGAGTCTCACGGAAAATAGAGTTGTAGAGGAGAAGATGAAGTGTTGTCTTTCATGTTCTGTCAACAGAACTAATAAGGAACACTGGGATTTAATTTCAGGGAATTCAAATTAAAGACAGACACTCTAAGGCCTTTTCCACAGTGAGAATTAATCCCACTCTCAGCAGCAGGTGGCCTGCTGATAATGCCTGGTACAATCCCAGAGCAGAGACACGGAAAAGTCTAGTTTCTGACAGTGGCATTTGCTCCTGTTTATAACTATATCCCAATACAGACAACTTATTTTGGCAACCTTGGACTTTTTCTTTTCAGTTTTAAGCCATTTCACTTCAGGAAAATGACCTGTGAAACTCTTGGCTAGGCTGACAATGACCACAGTACTCTGTGTGATTCTAAATTACCATAAACACTAAAGTAGGACTTTCTCAGAGGACAACCAACTCCACCTTAATTGCAGTGAAAGTAATAGTGTTGTTTTCATGCCAGGTAAACATATCCTACATTGTTCACTGAAGTGATGGATCAAGGCAGTGAACAGCTAGCTGATCATGCCTGATAGTTACAGCATCCTCCAGCTACACTTGTTGTGCAGGGACGATGTAACCCAAAATGCTATATTGCATGTGCAGCTGATGCTACACTAAACCATTATAAAGAAGCCATTTTAAAGGGAAATTCTCCATGGAAAATAGGAGTCTTTGGTGACTTCATGTTCTCATTTTTATCTGCTAAATTAGGACAGATCCTGACAAGTTAACTCAGCAAAGACAAACAACAGTTGTTAGTCCTCAAGCAGGGGAGCCTGCAACAACACAAAGGACTGTGGCTAACTGGGGAGTTTGCAGCCAGCAGGTCAAGAAAGGCTGGGTATCAGCAGTGTGGATAGGTCAACCCTTCCTCTTAGTTCAGTATCAAACATTTTGCAGTTCCTTTCAGTTATTTTTTTTTTAACTTTCACTGCTAGCAACAGTCATGTGATACTGCTGGGAAAATACATCAAGGTGTGTGCCCTGGAGGCAACTGCGTTTTGGGGACAGCAAAACACAGAGAACAGAGAGAGACAGCAAAAATATTCAAAACCTTTTTTTTTTTTTTCCTTTTTCCTTTTTATGAACAGGAGAAAAAACATCAATACATGATTTTTTTGTCTCTTTGCCTCACTTCTCAAAGTCTGAATTTAAGTTCAGCTTTAACTTACTTAATGGGTAAAGATGAATAGTGTGCATGATTAATGCTAAGGATTTTCTCAGGTACTGCTCTGAGCCTTGACCTGAAATCTCAAGGCTTTAGCCCATGAAAATTTTAGTTTGTGCATTGCTGTTAGAGGACCATTATGTTCATGTATCATGTGGTCTTGGGTGACAGTTTGGACTTTGATGATCTTTGAGGTCTCTTCCAACCTTATTACTACAATACAATACAATACAACAGGTTGGAAGAGACCTTCAAGATCATCACGTCCAACCAATCCAACCCACCTAAATACAATACAGTACAATACAGTACAAAACAGTACAATACTGTACAATACAGTACAATAGAGTACAATACAACCCACCTAAACAACTAAAAAACTAAACCCTGGCACCAAGCACCCCATCAAGCCTCTTCTTGAACACCTCCAATGAAGGTGACTCCACCACTTCCACAGGCAGCTGATTCCAGTGGGCAATCACTCTCTCTGTATAGAACTTCTTCCTAACATCCAGTCTAAACCTGCCCTGGCGCAGCCTGAGACTGTGTCCTCTTGTTCTGGTACTGGTTGCCTGGGAGAAGAGACCAACCTCCGCCTGGCTACAACCTCCCTTCAGGTAGTTGTAGAGAGCAATAAGGTCACCCCTCAGTCTCCTCTTCTCCAGGCTAATTGATTCTCCAGGCTATTGATTCTTTGCCTACCTATATAGAGTGACTTCAGAGACTTCAATGGAAATAGCCACATATTTGAATCGGAGATGAAGCACGTAGATGTTTTCACAGTATTGTGACAGTTTTTTCCCTGTCTTACCTAAAATCAACCTTTGTATGCTTATTTCTTTGAAAACATTGTACTGGGTACCCAAGCTGGGTCATTGTAGGGATTCATGCAGAGCCTTCCTGGAGTGATGGAGAGACAGAGACAGAGGAAGCCCTCCACATTGTGCTTCTCACTCCACAACTTGACAACTTTCTGCAAAGGTGTATTTTGTTTACCTCAAAACACTACCTCTCTGCAAAGTGAGCTCAAGAAATTACTGTAGTTCCACAGAAATTAAAATCTCTTTGCTGTCACTGAGGTCACCTTATAAATCTGGCAGTATAGCAAATCTTGAGGATTGGTGAGTTTAATTTAGTGAGAATCAGACCCATGTATCAAAAAAGTAATTGTTCTGTGTGTTTGTTTTCCCTTTGCTCTCAAAGTCTATTTTTTCTGTTATTAATATAAATGATCAGGACAATGGCTGCCAAACAGAAGTGTGGCTGCAGATTCTGGTTGCATATCAGAGATATTTAAGAAGGACATTGAGATTCTTGAACGTGTCCAGAGATGGGCAACAAGGCTGGGGAGAGGCTTCAAGCACAAGCCCTACGAGGAGAGGCTGAGGGAGCTGGGATTGTTTAGCCTGGAGAAGAGGAGGCTCAGGGCAGACCTAGCAGCACCAGTAACTTCATGGGTGGATACATGCAGATTGCTCAACTGATATTCAGACATTCAAGCTCCTTATTTAAGCTCTTTAGGAATTACAAGAGATTCTGACCTTGATGTCTTTAAATGGACAGCTTCTGTCTTCAGAATATCTCCTTAAAATGAATAAAAGTCTCAAATGCTCCTTTTTTATTTCTGGATAGAATTTGCTGTTTAATTCTAGATTATAACTGTGTATTTTTCTGAGGTCTTTCACAGTTCCTTGCAGTTTACTGAGCTTTGGATAACCACAGGTAGTTGAACTAAAATAGTTCAGTTCATTATGCAAACTAGCTGAGTGCAAGTGAAGGTTGTCCCTGAAGAACTGTTCTTAGCCTGCAAGAGGCATGACAGGAAAGTGGTGCAGCAGTTGGGAGAAAATCCTTTCCCCTTTCAGGATAGTGTTGTTCATTGGCTTTTGGTTTCAGCTGGCAAAGTTCCTGGGATGCAGAATGCCTGGCCCAGAAAAGCTCAGCTTATTTTGGTCACTGGCTATTGAGTTATTTTTGTGCACAGAAAATGTTCACATTACATACAGCACATTGCATATGAGATATGGCTACCTATGCATTCTGGTTTCAAGAAGACCTCAATGGAAGCAGAAAGCAAACTCAAAACAAAGTCCCCAGAACAGAAACCTAAATGGTGGGGGGTTGCATGTGCATTTGCACAAATGTCTACAAAATGCTTCTGTTATTTCCTTTTAGTGGACACATCTGTATACGTCCTTACTGCTATTTGTTGGGGATTGCTATGGTTTGAATCAGTACAAAACAGGTCAAACCGAACCAACGCAGAAGTGAGAGAAAAGCAACACACAAAAACTTGGATTGGGACAGGAAAAAAAAAGTGAGAGAAGAATAGAATTTACTGATCAAAACCCAGATAAACATGGTACAAAATGCATAATGACTTTAGCCTATTTGCAGAAAAAGCACAGTGCAAAGCAGCATCAAGCAGAAGCAAGCAAGCCAAAAGCCCAAGGCAGATAACTACTCTGTCATCCCTCCTTGTCCCGCCTCCATGCCAGCAGGAAAGACCACACCCAGAGAATCCAGAACCCAGAAGCAGCAACTGGATCAGGAAGCGTCCCATGTTGCAATCTGAACTTCAAGCCCCATAATACTTTGCTCCAGTTAGCACTTTCACTTTTTGAAGCTGGCATGACTGCAGCGTGGTATGAATAACAGCAGCGGGTTCAACTCAGTCCTTGACAGGAATGAAAGTGTTTATGGTTTGTCTGCAGAGAATACAGCCTCAGCAGCAGCTGCTTTGTGAACCAAGTTCATCTGTTTATCAGGGACAGCAACTCTGAGAGGGCAACTCTTGTCGGGTGTTTCTAAACATTCTGTGTTTAGTGAAAGCATGAGTCAGGCCATTGAGCTGGATGCTAGTCTTTAGGAGAAGGTATTTTTCTTTCTGGACAATCTAGAAGTGCTTGATTCATGCCAAAGAGATCATAGAATCAATAAGGTTGGAAGAGACCTCAAAGATCATCAAGTCCAATCTGTCACCCAACACCTCATGACTACTAAACCATGGCACCAAGTGCCACGTCCAATCTCCTCTTGAACACCTCCAGCGATGGTGACTCCACCACCTCCTTGGGCAGCCCATTCCAATGGCCAACAACTCTCTGTGTGAAGAACTTTCTCCTCACCTCCAGCCTAAGCTTCCCCTGTAGCAGCTTGAGACTGTGTCCGCTTCTTCTCGTGCTGGTTGCCTGGGAGAATAGACCAACCCCCACCTGTCTACAACCACCCTTCAGGTAGCTGTAGACAGCAATAAAGTCTCCCCTGAGCCTCCTCTTCTCCAGGATAGAAATTTGGCTTTGAGGGGAGTGCTCTCATTTATGAACTTCTATTGCTTTTCTTTCTTTGAATCAAATTCTTTAATATCCCACAGTTGACATAAATTTTCTTTGAAATGGAGGATGGCCTGTAATACACACTGAAGCTGCTTCCAAGTCAGTCATTTGCAACCTATGTCATGAGACTTCTGAGACTACCTGCTTAAAATACATGGGGGGGTTGTCTGTAACAAATACAAAGCCCAGTTCTGTTCTTGTCCTGTAGTCAGATGAAAATCAGCATCTACTTTGCCACAGTCTGTGATTTGACTATTAAGGAACACTGTAAACATATCTTTTTAAACATCATTAATCTACATCTGGCTGCTACAAAACCTGAAATTACACTGAACTAACTCTGTTGTCTTTTACCTCCATGATTTTTATTGCATGGGCTTTTCATAGAGCTGAAATAACTTCATTGTTTTTAAAGTTGGTTTTTTTTTTAACAGAGATAAGCAAATTCTTCTTTTAACAAACAATCCACATCACACAACTATTCTGCATGCCCTGTTTATCTTGTATGTGTAGACATAGTGCATTCATTATATTTGGGATGCATTAAGTCAGTCACATGAGGTTTAAAAAGCTGATGTTAAAAGGGAACCAGTATTCCTGCAGCCTATAAATCAACACTTAAGAAAATTTGTTTTGTAAATATTCCCCCTCCTGCTCACAGTTTGGAAATAACAAGTGTTTTTGCCTTCTAAGTTGTCATAGAAATTTAAACTAAAGACTAAGTAGTACTGTCAGTTGTGTCGTATAGTAACTGCAGACACAACTCTGATACCACTGGATTCCATGGAATAAGAGCCACTGACTTTGTCTGTAAAGTATTTTAATCTGATGCATGTGCAACTGAAAAGAGATAATCTTGTAAGCTGCTGGCTGCCTTAAAACACTATTGATAAAAGTCCTGTAGAAATTTATTTGAATTAGTGACTCATGGAGTTTGGCTCTGATGGCCTGCATCAGGAATAGTGTGGCCAGCAGGAGCAGGGAGGTCATTCTGCCCCTGTACTCAGCACTGGTTAGGCTGCACCTTGAGTCCTGTGTCCGGTTCTGGGCCCCTCAGTTTAGGAAAGATGTTGACTTGCTGGAACGTGTCCAGAGAAGGGAAACAAAGCTGTGGAGAGGTCTGGAGTGCAAGGCCTATGAGGAGAGGCTGAGGGAGCTGGGGTTTCTTAGCCTGGAGAGGAGGAGACTCAGAAAAGACCTTATTGTTGTCTACAGCAACCTGAAGGCACCAGAACAAGAGGACACAGTCTCAAGCTGTTCCAGGGGAAGTTTAGGCTGGATGTTAGGAAGAAGTTCTCCATGGAAAGAGTGATTTGCCATTGGAATGGGCTGCCCAGGGAGGTGGTGGAGTCACCATCACTGCAGGTGTTTAAAAAGAGAGTGGATGGGGCACTTGGTGCCATGGTTTGTTGATTAGATGGTGTTGGGTGATAGGTTGGACTTGATCTCAAAGGTCTTTTCCAACCTGGTTAACTCCCTTCCCTTTCTGCCCTTTTTTCCTTCCCTTACCTTCCCCCTTCCCTTCCTTCCTTTCCCTTCCACTTCCCTTTCCATTCCCTTCCCTTTTCCCTTCCCTTCCCTTCCTTACTTCCTTTCCTTCCCTTCCTTCCCTTCCCTTCCCTTCCCTTCCCTTCCTTCCCTTCTTCCCTTCCCTTCCCTTCCCTTCCTTCCCTTCCCTTCCCTTCCCTCCCCTCCCCTCCCCTCCCCTCCCCTCCCCTCCCCTCCCTCCTCTAGAGATAACTACCTTGAAATTGCTGGTATATGTCACAATTGGTTTTAAATTTGAAGCTATGGTAATAGTCAGGTTTTCAGGCAGACATGTAAAACACCATCTGTGCAAAATATTTGTAATTATTTACAAACAAAAAAGATATGAGGGAAGTTTTTTTTCACAGCACCAAAGTGACATATTAATTTAGCAGAATTCATCCCCCAGTCCTGTCCATATGCTGATTCCTTTTAGGTCAGTGACATCTTCTATAGTTCCTGGCTGCTTTGTTTGGAGGTGCAATTATTTTGGTTTCACGAGCAAACAAAGTCCAAAGGACTGTGCTAACCTGTATGCAGCACATGGTCATCCCTAAATCAGTGCTCTTCCTTCATCCATGCAGGTGTTCTTACTCTCTAGGCAATACAAAGTTGAAGGATATGTTTACCCTTGGAGTGGCTAAGGATCTCCCATATCTAAATATCTAAAGGGTGGGTGTCAAGGGAATGGGACCAGCCTGTTTTTACTGATGCCCAGTGATAGGACAAAGGGCAGTGGGCACAAACTAGAACACAGGACACTCCACCTAAACATTAGGAAAAAACTTCTTTACTTTGAGGATGACAGATCACTGGAACAGACTGGCCAGAGAGGCTGTAGAGTCTCCATCCTCAGAGACTTTCAAAACCTGCCTGCATGTGTTCCCATTCAATCTGCTCTAGGCAAACCTGCTTTAGTAAGGGGGTTGGATTAGATGATCCCCAGAGGTCCCTTCCAACTGCTACAATTCTGTGGCTCTGAACAGTAAAAAGCATTCACATGCCAACGTACAAATCTCATCTTGTGGTACAAGTAGATCATGAAGCTACATCTGTCCAGGAATTAATTGCATTGAATATTTCCAGATGCATAAGGGCCAGTGACCCATCTGCTGACCTGTTTTCTTCTGCCAGGTTGGCTCTGGATCCAGCAGGATGTACCAAATGCCACAGGGCCCACAGGCACCAGGAGGGCTGAAGGAGGGCTGCAGCAGCCTGCATTGCTGATCCATCATGTAGTCCTTCGAGTTGTGAATTCTTTTCCTCCACTTGTGTTGGCAGAGGTAAGGAGACATCCATAGTCTGATCAGCCTGCGCCGGTTTCCTCACTGCAAGCTGCCACTCAAGGAAGGGCAGCTGGAGCCCTTGGCTGCAAAATCATTACTGAATTGTACAACTGCCTGCAGTAATTTCCCTGTGCTGTGGGCCCAATCCAAAGCAAGCAGCACTCAGTCATCAGGAGCCCCAGAGTGAATCATGCACCATCTGTGCTTGTGGGCTGACTGTTTGTGTATGTAAAGTGTTGAGTAAATATCTAGCCACAGCACAGAAAGGCAAGTCCCCCTCACTTGTGTGTGGAGGGGCAAGGGCTTGTACCCTCTTCATGGGTCTGAACAGGTAGGGCAAGTTGTGATGGGGTGAGGTGTGTTGCTACCCTGAAAGCTCATAGGTGCTGCTGATGGGGCTGGATGTTAAGAGATGTATTTGTGGTGCTGGCAGCAGTTATTGGTGTTTCTCACTAAAATCCCATAGTAAACAGGAGGGGCATTAGAGCCAAAGTTACTTCTGGGCTACTCTCAGAGGAGGGTGGATGAAGAATCCAGGTACAGAGGAAACTAGCTTACTTCAAAGCAGAATATGGAGCAGGAGCAGAGGAAGATATGTCTGGTCTCTGGACCCCATCTCTGATCTACTTAGCCCACTTTCTGAGAATGCAGATATCTGTAAGGTGGTCTCTTGGTGTTGGAACTTTGTTTTGACAGAGGAAGCATTATGATGAGACAGTATTGAGGGGAAAAAAACAAGGGGGAAGGGGCCTGCAGCCATCTTTATGGAGAGCGGACTGAGGCACTCATGATATGAGCTGGAGAAATGCCAAGAGGAGGTGCATACTGCCTGGGCCTGTAGTGGACTAGTGCAAAGGTATAGAGATGACCTCATAGTGGTTTGACTGAGGCACATATAAGACCATAGGAATTACTCCTGTACTTGAAAGAGGAATCTGAAGGCCTCTCCAGTGTGGAGGTGAGCCAGTACACCTGCAAATACGGGTGACTCTGACAGAGAACACTGACAAAGCTTCCCTAAGTATTCCGCTGCTTTTAGCACTATGCCATGGACTGATCTCCACTACGCAGCAATAAAAGTTTCCTTTTATTCCACTACATCACAGGTGGGTCACCAAAGGCAAGCACAAATATCTGAACAATTTTCTGTGCTACTCCACCATAAACATAGGAGCTGCCAAACAAGGATAGCAAAGTAAGTGAACTTTGAGAACACATAAGAAAGCTAAATGTATTCTTTTTCTTTCCATCTGGAGTCTTCTCTTACTTGATTTACACATCATGAGGCCATGGATAGCTTTCAGGATGAATGATAGCAGTTCTGGGCCCCTCGGTTTAAGAAGGACATTGAGACACTTGAATGTGTCCAGAGAAAGGCAACAAGGCTGGGGAGAAGCCTCGAGCACAAGCCCTATGAAGAGAGGCTGAGGGAGCTGGGGTTGTTTAGCCTGGAGAAGAGGAGGCTTAGGGGAGACCCTTATTGCTGTCTACAACTACCTGAAGGGAGGTTGTAGCCAGGAGGGGGTTGGTCTCTTCTCCCAGGCAACCAGCACCAGAACAAGTGGACACAGTCTCAAGATGTGCCAGGGGAGGTTTAGGCTCAAGATGAGGAGAAACTTCCTCACAGAGAGAATTGTTAGCCATTGGAATCTGCTGCCCAAGGAGGCAGTGGAGTCACCATCCCTGGAGGTATTCAAGAGGGGATTGGACATGGTTTAGTCATGAGGTCTGTGGTGACAGGTTGGACTTGATGATCTTTGAGGTCTTTTCCATCCTTGGTGATTCTGTGATATGGAGTTTAGCATACCAAAGTCATGGGGCTAACTATATCAATGACTTTGTGACCCAGTTAAAACAGGCTTCTGTCCATTTCCTAAAAGATGTATATATCACTGCCTCAAAACCTAAGTATGAATTGCATACAGACATTCAGAGATGACATCTAGAAAGGACACATTTGAGATATCTATCACAGACTGGTCAAACTGAATGGGTGTAAAAGCAGATATACTGGTTTTCTGTCAAATTCATTGGCATTGGATGTGGGATGACAATATGGATATGGGTTTACCAGAAAGGGCTTAAATTCTAGGTAGAAAAGCATATTGGAAATCATTAAATATATAAAATCCTCTGTGACTGAGAAAATAATTCCCTGGAAAGACTACTGGACACACTGGGATATTATTCTGGGGAAAAAAATACTTTTATATATGTTTATTGGTAATTACATCCAAGACAAGACACGAGCTAAAATGTGTTGGTCTCACTCAGTACAATTACAATTCTTATGTTGTTAGACCTCCTGGAAAGAACAGCTCTGTGTTACAGCTGAGGCAAATTTGTGGTAGGTGGCCAAAAGAGCAAGACAGCAAGTCCAGATGTTGGATCTGGTACACAATGCAGTTAATCAGGCACCTGCAGGTGGAGTGGGTAAAAGGAACTACTGAATGCAGATGAGCTGGGTGAGCGGAAGGGAAGAACCTGGTTTGCTTTGCTTTTCTTTCTTTTTCTTTTTTTTAATAAGGTGAGAACAAATCATGCAAATGGTGCTTCCCTGCAAGCAGCTTGCCAGTCTGAGGCAGGAGTGGAGTGAGTTATCTTCTGCAAGTACTGCAATGGCATGGTGCAGGGCACTTGGGACAAATCATATTGTCAGCTCCTTTTGCTCTGCTCCCTGCTGGCTGGAAACATATGTAGATCAAATCCCTGTGCTACCAGAAACAGCATAGTCACTAGGGCAGCCATAACTTCTGCTACAGAAGACCTCCGTGTAGCCTGTGGGCACCTACCTTGTCAAATCCTCCCACAGGTAGTCTAGGACAGTTTCTCCATCCTGCCTCCCCTCACTCTGGCCCAGACCCTCAGTCTCCATCCCATATGCACCCTCTCACTACCTGCCTCCCAGACAGACACCCCTAGGAAACCCCAGCAATAGTGCTCTCCCAGATGTGGGAGCCCGCTGTGGTCTTTTTAAGGCAGCTGAGCACTGCACCTACCTTCACACCTCTGGATATGTTCTTCAGCAGACTTTGGCTGCTGAGAGCAGCACTGCATCTCTCCTGGTCCACCCAGTTTGCAGAGAAGCAAAAGATGCTGTAACCAGGGGTGGGGTATATAACTCCAGTGGCTTAGGGGAATGCATCTTCTGGACTGCAAAGGCTACAGGATTTCCATGAGCAAGAAGGCATCTCAGATCCTCCTCTACTTCAAGCCTGAGTAATTTTATGGCAGGACCCATGGTTGCGCTCTCAGTAGGATCCCAGGTGTGCAGTAATCCAAATGCAGTTGGGAGTTGGGGATTAGGAGGGCAAAGACTGAAGCTGCAGTCTCCTTTGTCTCACCAAGAACAGAAGGACATGTTGCCTGGGAACAGTCTGTTTAAACTGAGGTGAAGCATGTTCCTGTCATTCTCTTGGGATTTTCTCAGCTTCTAATTGAATGCACATTTATTGACTTGTGAAATAAGGAGAATTCCAGCCTCTGGGCTTCTGTCACTAAACCATTACAAATAAATATACTGTACAGACAGCAAAACATTAAGAGGTAGTTATTTATTCTTGTATCTGGATTCTTTCTCTTTTGCTGGGTGGATTTCTGTCTGGCTACAGGCAGTAATTGTGGAGCATAGGATAATGGTAACAGTAATAGAGAATAACATAAATACAGTGTAAAAGACTAGCTATGTCCATATAAAAAATTGCCTGTACTTCATTCAAGTTCACTTTCAAGTCATCAGAACCTGAGAGATTGCAGATTTTCCTCCTGAGAGTTATTCTTCAGTTGGGAAATTTTTTTCCCAATTTTATTTCTAAAGTCCTGTTTGTTTAATGTCCTCCAATTTCTTCAAAAGTCTTCTCTAAATCAATTTCTCATGATTCTCTTTATTCAAATTCTCTGGATACTTGCAAGCACAGATAATGATGGGGACAGATTTGTCAACTCACAGCCCTTAACTACTTGACTGTTTCATTTACATTTAGTTTTGTTTGTGGTTTTCTTCTTCTTCTTTCTTCTCGTGCCAAATGTCACGGGAGAAACTGGAAGCTGTGCTTTGGAACGGGCTGCCCAGGGAGGTGGTGGAGTCACCATCACTGGAGGTGTTTAGGAAGAGACTGCATGATCCCATGCAAACAGGACATCTAAACAACTACATAGAATAGAATAGAATAGAATAGAGTAGAGTAGAGTAGAATAGAATAGAATAGAATAGAATAGAATAGAATAGAATAGAATAGAATAGAATAGAACAGGAGTAGAATTGAATTGAATTGAATTAACCAGGTTGGAAAAGACCTTTGAGATCATTGAGTCCAACCTATCACCCAACACCATCTAATCAACTAAACCATGGCACCAGTCTCTTCCTAAACACCTCCAGTGATGGTGGCTCCACCACCTCCCTGGGCAGCCCATTCCATAGTTAGTGTTGGGTGATGGGTTGGACTCAATGATCTTGAAGGTCTTTTCCAACCTGGTTAATTCTATCCTATCCTATCCTATCCTATCCTATCCTATCCTATCCTATCCTATCCTATCCTATCCTATCCTATCCCATCCTATCCCATCCTATCCTATTCTATTCTATTCTATTCTATTCTATTCTATTCTATTCTATTCTATTCTATTCTATTCTCTATTCTATTCTATCATTGCTCAGCCATTCAAAACAGCAGGTTTTGCACTAGAAACTAATCACTAGATTTAATCATGCCGTAAACTCCAGAGCTGTTCATATATCTACCACTATTTTCAGAACTATGTCATCTGCATCTTTTCCTAATTTCCTGAGTCAGCATATACCAGTGACAGATGTGTAAAGGTTACTCCTTTCTCACAGATACAGTTCTCACTTTTCTTCTTTTCCTGGACTAAGTGAAAACATTTACAGGAATTACGGCTGTAGAAATTCTACTGAATGTGAAGGCTGTAAAAAGAGAGAGAGTGAGAGAGAAAAAAGAGGTCAGTATGCAGTAACATTACACAGGCTTGGTTTGCACATCAACATTTGAACTTTTGATAATGTTTTACTTTGCTCCTAATTTTAATCCATAAATTGGAACTTACATTCCTGACATTTTTCTCAACGTGGCAACCTCTCAACTCGGTAGTCTAAGTGAAAAGGTCATTATTAGATTAGAAAAAACCAACACTGACAAGAGAAAGAAGGCTTAATCCTTCACTCCCTTTAAGACTTTCATCTTAGTGGAACTTCATAAAAGTCATAACACATAATGTTAAGACTAGAAAGCAAATAAAAGTATTGCTTAGGCAGCAAGCAGCTGAAAAAAGTAGACCAACCAAACAAAAATGACATGGTGGGTTTGTTTGTTTTTTTTTTCACAAGGCACCTATTTCACTTGTGGAGCTCAGGGATGCAATGAGTTCCAAAACAGATGGAGCCCACTCAGAGGGAAAGTCAATTAGGGCTATAAAACACACCACAACAGTAGTACTGTTCCATTGAAAGCAGAGCACTAAGGGACGTGGAGGTAAAGGGAGATGTCTACTTTTTATTAATGTTATTTATTTCTGAATTCAGTTGTTTGGATTGTTCAAGATGATTGCATGCAGGTGAATCAAAAAGCAGACTGAGCTGAACCCGGTGCAGAATGAAGCAGTGGGCAATGGCACACCAACTCCAAAGCATATCGCTTTAAGAGAGCAAGGTTACTGAACCTGTCCCAGTAGAACTGTACAGCTGATTCACTTCAGACTGGAGGGTAAAGGTCAAAGATCTAAAAACAAATATACAAAGTCAAAGATCTTGTCCTTGTTCCCTTTTCTATTCCCCTTTCTTCTATTCACGTTTTCCCCCTATTAATTCTTTGAATTAGATCCTTACAAAGAGCAATACTGTCTGTGCTTCCCTCAAATCACACTACTGCTGGCTACAACTATGTACAATAAGCAGAAAGCACTGCATAATTTATTGTTTTGAAGCAGATTTTCTTGTAGTGGCTGTAGTACTGAGACTACCTTGCATCAGAGAGAGGAATCTGTCCTTGCCTTTTTAATTCTTCTTCCTTATTTTTGTTTTGGTTTGGTTTGTTTCTTTCCCTCCACTGTATAGACCATCTCTCAAATTTACTGAAATTAAGTCCCAAGGTGCTGAATATCAACCTTTGATCACAAAAGCTGGTGAAATTTAAGTTTCTTGTCAAGTTGTTTACTTTCTTGGCTAGAGCAACTGCTTGGGAGATTTTTAATGAAACCTCCTTCTGCATTGTTATTTCCCTATTCACCTACTCAATCCAGTTAAAGGGAAACACTGCATGCTCTGTACCATCCCTTCAGCTCCTGCTTCCCAGAATTACAAGACTCTGGGATGCTAGAGAGCTGTGTGGAGAAGATCACAATGCATAAGCTCCTCCTCATTGACAATTATTCTCTAACTGTACTTGGCATTTAAACACTGTGGAAGTAGGCATATTGCTGATGCCAGGAACAGGCAGAGGAGATTGGCTGGGGTAGTTGATGCTCAGTGAATCCTACAACAATTAGAGACACCTGCAAGCAATGGCTGGAGAGTGGCACAGAGTTGCCCATCAGAATTCCAATACTGGCAAAGCCACATTGCTGATGAGTCAGTCCTCTAGAGTAACTTGAATCTGTGATTCTGTGAAGCAGTCTCCAGTCTCTGAGTTGTTTTTCCTATAAGCAAACCATGGTGAAGATCTTGGTGCATGATATGGAAGCCAGGTCACTGTCAAGCAGCAGTAGCATAATTTATTATTTATCATGTGCAGTCATCACACCAACATGCAGCAGTGGAAATGAGACTAGAAAAATTCAGATGTTATTAAACCTCTTATTCTTTCAATGATTGAGTAAAGCTGAAGCCTGGTTATGACACTTCTGGGTTTTTCAGGGTTTATTTCCTCCAAAATATTTCTTTAGTCTAAGATGTTTCAGTAAAGATTTTATCTTCTTTTTCCAGAGGAATGTGAAATTAGATAGTTTATGAGTATTTTTTTCCCCCTGATGAGTCTCATGTGATCTGTGAAGCTCAGTAGAGAAAGGCCAGACAGAATTCATCCCTCAGGTGTTAACTGCCTCCAATCCCGTATAACTACCAGTCCTGTTTCTGACACTGCCTGTTGGTCTGCCAGTTAGTGCCTTTGTGGATGGCAGAGGTAAGCATCTGTTTAGGGACATTTGATAGAGGCTATTGACTCTTTCCATGCCTGCTGAATAATGATGCATGAGGAACAAATTCTTCAGGTTGTGTAGGGCAGAGTTGCAGACAGGCATCCCGTGTGTTTTCAAGAGCAACTAGGTCTTTTAAAGTATTACTGGAAACCCATAGGATATGAAATTGGTATTATTGGGATCAAAAAAATTACACTAAGAACTTCTCTATGAGTTTTAAATATTAAATTCCTTGAAAAAATTGCCTCCAAGTAATTTCTTGGGGGGATTAAATCCAAAGATACAGACCTAGAAGATTCATTGCTTTCAAAATAGATCTCCTACAGGCCTTAGAACTCTTCACTCTGCTGTCTTGCCAGCCTCCAAAGTAATCTGTACACAGCTAATGGCATTGCATTTCTTTCTATAGGAACAGCTGCTTCTGAGAAAAAAAATACTAAGAAATAGAATGAATTCAATTATGTTCCATGGATGACCATTCATGTCATATCAGCTAATTGAGTCTGCAAACAGCGGTGAATGAGTTTTCCTGTCTTTAAGCATGAAGAACCTCCCTGACAATTACAAATAAATACAGGAATATTGAAAGGAACACAAATAGAAATCTGATCTAGGAAATTACTTCAACATATCTTTTTTGTGTACCATGATAATTCATGAATACCTGTCTAAAAGGGTATTTCATAGATGCTTCGAAATATGACACAAGCTGTTACAGTGTCTCCTTTTCCAGCAGTATTCATTGAAGAAGCTCTCAGACAATATGAAGATTCTTTAGAAAAAATCTGTTCTATGATAGTTTCTCAGACTGCTTTTTCAATGAAGCAAGAAGTGCTTTTCTGAAAGGGGAAGCACAGCCTTAGGATCAACTTCCTGAGGATGAAGCCACAGCTGAAAATCAGGTGATTCAAGCCAGAATTAGGGATACTGTTTTAAAGATACTCCTTTCCCAGTGACTCTCAGATATCCAGTGTGTCTAGATCAGTGGAGCCTTTTCTGCTCTTTTCCAGCTTAATGATAAAACAGAGATTCCCACTATCCCTGAAGATGCTTCTACTCCCATCCCTATAAAATGAAAAGTCAGCAAAGCTACAAGTGAGTTAACTCTACAGAAAAAGGGTAAGCACATTTTTTAACCTATAGAGACTTATGCTTTATTTTGATGTCAAATTTTGGACCTTGTTCATGTGAGACATGTAGGTGGGAATGAAAACACCTTCATTTCCCAGTATGGCTTAGAATTATCTCTGAAGCCAGCCTATACAGAAAAGCTCAGGTGAAACTTCATCCACTTACAGAGAACCAGCATAAGGAAATACATCTAGAGGAAAATACAATTACATAAAGGCACTATGGAAATATCATTCATGCCACAAAAATAAGTCTTCTGAATATAATGCAAAGGGATTTACAAGCTGCTCTTTGCATTTTGGAGATCCTCATGTGCTGCTTTCAATTTTTAAGAGAAGTTTTGCCACAAAGGGAGAAACAGGATTTTTGGTCAAGTGCCAGAAGTCTCATTGTGGTGGGGTGAGAAAGTTCCCTCCCCACACACAAAGAAAGAAACCACAGCTAGCTCAGTTGGAAAAGCAGATGAAAGCTGTATTTACAGGCACAAATGGAATGCAATGAATATGTACACAAAATATACAATATTTACAATATATACAGAAACACACAGCAATGAACGTAATGCAGAAAAGCCTTTTCCCTCCAGCTGGCCAGGGGGGTTCCCTGAACCCCCCTCTCTCCCTCCCCACCTCCCCTTTTCCCAAAAAGGGTTAGAAGGAGAGAGAAAGGCAATTAAGGAGAAAAATTCTGTTAGTTCAAAGCAAAATGCAAGAATTAGTTTTCTTATCTGGTTAGCTTTGTTAACCAAGGTCACTCCTGCTTCAGAAAGAGAGAAGCCGTCCAGCCCACAGGACAGAGAAGCACAGACTGCACCCAGCCTGAACCCAGACCAGATTGAACTAACAGAACCCAAACTTAAAATTGCATTCTACAATCTACCAATGAAATTAGTTTAGACTATCTTGGTTTTGTTTAAATATCAAAAACATTCAGCCAGAGTGTTCAGCAACTGTCTCTTTCTTAAAGGCATAGCCTAAACCGGTCACACTCATGCAGGCCCATCGTATGTCTATGACTCCAGAAATGGCAAGCCACAAGAACATTCCTTGCTTTTCCTCTGTATTGCAAAAGAAAACAGAATCAGATCTGCAGTGAACAATATAGCTGCAAACTCAAACACAAAGGTGTTATTACTTCTCCATAGCAAATGTGAAACCCCAATGTCTAAAACATTGGATGTTGTTAAATTCTCTTGTTCCATCTAGCAACATACATGATGACATTATGTATTTTGTGAGTGTAAAACGTTTTAATTCCTTTTCCTACTGCAGATGACTAATTCATCCCTTTGGCAATTAAAAACATCTTGTTTTTCTTACTTGGATTTTTAAGTGTGAGGAAGCTGATGGCAACAATTGTATTTGAATGTTGTGCTCTGCATCATTGTGGTGGTTTGAGCCTTCACAGGGATTTAAGAGCTCAGATGGGGGGCAAGAGTGAGAATCCCTCCCCTGCTTCCCCCCTCCTCTTTTCCTATCGAGACAAAAAAAATAGGGAAGGAGCAAATCTACTGAGAAATAATTTGGAGTCGATTTGAAAGTAGAGAGGTAAAAAAAAATTTCTTTAAACAATATATATATATATATAAATCTATATAAAACAGCAACAGGAAGGGTTCACAAGGATAAGGAACAAGGATGGATGGGGAAAATATGTATACAAAACCAGTCCTTTGAAGAGGTGTGGATATAGCAGGTTGGAGGAGGACCAGGCCTGACCACGTGGAGCTTGGAAGTCAGCAGCAACTCTCTTTCGTCCCCACAAGGCAGAAGTAAAAGGGCAAATGGCTGCAGTGTCTTTTTATAGGCTTGCTGGACAGGGAGGGGTTGTTGAACAGACTAACTCAGTTCCCCAGGGGGAAAACACCCTCCAGGGAGAGCAAGGCTCTCACAAGCCCTCCCCACCTTGCTTTTAGGATGGGCATAACCCATCACAATCATCTGGAAGAATCATCCAACAACAA
>CM037631.1:1683761-1731123 GCA_015227895.2 Colaptes auratus
GGTGAAGGCCTGGAATGGTTGTCGAGGGAGGTGGTTGAGCCCCGTCCCTGGAGGTGTTTAAGAGCAGGCTGTGCGGCTCTGGCCAGCCTGATCTAGGGTAGAGTTGTCCCTGCCCATGCCAGGGGGGTTGGAACTAGATGATCCTTGTGGTCCCTTCCAACCCTAACTGAAACTATGAAACTATGAAACTCTGAAGCTGAGTACAAGTGTGGGTGGAAAAGTCATTCTCTAGAATGGAGTTGCCATGACTCAGTAGTTCAGGGGAAGGTACCTAGCATTTTGCAAACTCTTTGTGACCTTGAGCAAGTAATGTCAGGGGAGCATGCTGGAGCATGTACTGGATCAGGCACTTGGCCATCAGTTAGAATTTGGGTGTGGATCCTACCTGTGCTTTTGAAAAATTTTGCCCTATATATATCTATCTAAATAGCTTCAATTCCCCTTGTCCAAACTTGGAAACTCATATTTCTTCTTGTCATCTATAATTATCCTGTCTGCTTACACCAGAATCTTTGCAGACAGAGGTTGCCTCTACCTGTGCACTTCTGGAGCTCACAGAGCAACTCTGAGACCTCTGGAGCCATCATTGTAGAAATAAATTTGGACACAATGAAGAATATTTCCAAGGTTCCTGAAGTACGACCTTCAAACTCCTTTTATTTCTTTCTAGCTGTATATCATTCTGGGCAGGCAGCAGAGAGCACAAGAGAGTGCTCTGCCAAGTCTGTGGGATCCCTGTCGTCTCCTCCAGGGCTGCAATATCTTGGGCACCACTTCCAGGCTATGCATCCACTACAGCTAGAAGGTTTGAAGTCCTGGAGGTCCAGAAAGATCAAAGTATTTGGCACAGGGTTTTTTTACCCCACTTAGAAACAAGAAGTTCATAAGTCGTTACTGGTTGATAGTAGGCTGAACATGGTTAATATTAGGCTGAACATGAGCCAGCAGTGTGCTCAGGTTACCAAGAAGGCAAATGGCATCCTGGCCTCCATCAGGAACAGTGTGGCCAGCAGGAGCAGGGAAGTCATTGTGCCCCTGTACTCAGCACTGGTTAGGCCACACCTTGAGTCCTGTGTCCGGTTCTGGGCCCCCCAGTTTAGGAAAGATGTTGAGTTGATGGAATGTGTCCAGAGAAGGGCAACAAAGCTGGGGAGGGGTTTAGAACACAAGCCCTATGAGGAGAGGCTGAGGGAGCTGGGGTTGCTTAGCTTGGAGAAGAGGAGGCTCAGGGGAGATCTTCTTGCTCTCTACAACGACCTGAAGGGAGGTTGTAACCAGGAGGGGGTTGGCAACCAGCACCAGAACAAGAGGACACAGTCTCAAGCTGAACCAGGGGAGGTTTAGGATGGATGTTAGGAAGAAGACCTTCATAGAAAGAGTGATTGGCCATTGGAATGGGCTGCCCAAGGAGGTGGTGGAGTCACCATCCATGGAGGTGTTCAAGAGGGGATTGGATGTGACACTTGGTGCCATAGTTTAGTCATGAGGTCTGTGGTGACAGGTTGGACTTGATCTTTGAGGTCTCGTCCAACCTTGGTGATTCTGTGATTAGATAGTGTTGGATGATAGGCTGGACTCGATGATCTTGAACGTCTCTTCCAACCTGGTTAATTCTATTCTATTCTATTCTATTCTATTCTATTCTATTCTATTCTATTCTATTCTATTCTATTCTATTCTATTCTATGATGAAAATACAAGACCAGGCTTGAGACAGGGCAGCTCATGGCCCAGATACATGACCATACACATGTTCAGAACAGATTATGCTAGGGAGAGGCAAACTGAACACTGCATGTGGGGGCAGATATGGCACATTTTTTTGGAAACTTTTGTATTCTTAAAACTAATTTCAGCATCATTTCCCAATTCAAATAAAATCTGTAACCTCACCTCTTCACTGCAAGTCCAAAGGCCAGTGCAAATCAAGGCTGAATTGAGCTACAAGGATTTCCCCCAACAATACAGTGTCAAACCCAGATTTACAGTGCCATGAAGGACAGGAGACTTGGATTTCAACAGTCATGACCTCATCCTGGCTATTGCTTTTGGTGGCTGCTGTAGTCTTGGGCTCACCCTGTAGCCTTTGGCATATGCAAAGAGGGGCTGCAAGCAGAACAATAGCAGCTCGGTGACTTTTCATGTTGGGATTTTCCTTCTAACCTTTGAGGGGTGGTGATGCCATGTCCACACCTCTACTTGCAGTGTCACATTTGTGCTCTTGCTTGGCTCTGCTCTGCAGATGCTTCATGGTTTCTCCTGATGACTGTGCAATGGCCACAGCAGCCAGAGCTGCAAGTACACAACCACAAGGGCTGTACTGGAGGTGGGCTTTGGGGCCACGAGTGCAGATGGTTGATCAGGGATGACAAAATAAGAGATGGGGTTGTGGCAGAGCTTGCAGCTCCCACCATCCATGGCCTAATACCCTTGATTGTAGATGCCATTACCACTTGGTATCATTGATAGTGGATGCTAACCCCATGCGGGGATGGTACCAGGCTGACCCTCCCCTGACATTTCTGCCTAATGGGCTGCAGCCACAAGTTGGAATAAGGGTTTCTGCAGCTCTGCAGGGCCTTGTCCTGCTCCCTTACCAATGTGGGGCACAATCACAGGAGCACAGGGTGTTAGGGGTTGGAAGGAACCTCTGGAGATCTATGAGTCCAACCCCAATGACAAAGAAGGACCATAGAATCTAGTGTAGGTTGCACAGGAATGCATCTAGATGGGTCTTGAATGTCTCCAGAGAAGGAGACTACACAATCTCTGGGGAGCCTGTTCTTGGGCTCTGTGAACCTCACAGGGAAGAGGTTCTTCCTCATGTTGAGGTGGAACTTCCTGTGCTGTAGTTTACATCCATTGCCCCTTGTCCTATCATAGGGGACTCTGCTCCCAGGACTGGAGCTGCACTGTTGTGCAGTGTGAGGACATCAGCTGTGAACCTTTCTCTCCAGCTTGAACACGTACAAACCAAAGAACACATATTGCAAAGCATTATACTGCGTAACAACTTCAGACTCATAAAAGTTGTTATTCACAGATGTTAATTATTGCTTTTCAGTGACAGCAATGTTCACATTTGTGTGTTTTCTAGTATCTATGCAAATGCCAGTAATCTGTATAAACTCCAGTAACTGATGACAGGGGATGGCACCAGAAGCCATCATCCATAGAGCAACTTATTCTGTTGCAAGTTGATTCATGCAGCAAAGCAAATATCTTATTCTAATTTATTAGCTAATATTCCAGCCAACAAGGCACTATTTCTCTGTGATCCTTTGATTGCTTTTGCTTTTTATTTGCTTCATAGCATCATTTCCATCTTCCCGCTAGTAATCACATTTCCTTGCATTTGGCATAAATAAGCAAGCAATAATATCAGTGTGAGATTCTAGTGCAGCAGAATGGCAGTACTGAAATGCTTATCTTTTCTAGGCTTAGTAAGTCGTACTGCAGAGATCTTTTAACATTGCTCCTTAATGCTTTGCTGCAGCTTAGACAGAGAAAGAGACTTCTGATAGCTGGGCTCTTCAATACTATGAAAATTTGGTGTCTTTACCTTCCTTCTTTCCTTCTAAAAGAGATGTTGAGTTCTACATGAAATCATTACTTGACTTCTAAAATGTCATTCCATTTTGGAGCAGCTGCTCTGTCTCTGTGTCTCTGTGCTCCAAGACTCTTAGGGCCCATAGCCAACAAGCATAATAAATCTTGACTTTAGTGCCCCCCTGGCAGGATGTAAATGCTTTTCCTGTCTTCCCTGGAGCACTTTTCCCCTTGCCGTTCACCAGTACCCATGGCTGGGCTCATATTGTGTGACTCATATCCTGAAGTTTGCTGTGGATAGGACAGTCTAGCAGTCTTGTTTGTATTCATGTTGTGGTGATTATTACAGGCGCCTCAGTGAGATCTGGTCCTTCCCCCATGCTTGAGCACCCTCAGCAAGTGCAAGGAGATGCTGCATGCAGGACATACACAGCTCCAAAGAACAAAGCTAGCATTTAGTAGCTGACACACACAGGATAGGTGGGACTTGACCAGCCACCCAATTGAACACAGGGAGCTCACCACACCAGCAAGGCACCCCAGTGCATTTGCTAACTGCACAGAGACCACCTCAGATGGAGAAGAATTTATCACTGCGGCCCTAGGACATATCCCCAGTCATGTTGAGTTCCCTTATTTCACCTCCTTGTTTGCTTCTTGAGGGTTTTATACCTTCCCTGAACCACCCCACCTCTGCCTGTGGTGCCACTTTTGTGTCCTTTCCTGGCTCTGCTCTACAGATGTCTCATGGCTGCTCCTGATGACTGTGCAATACCTGCAGCTGCCTAAGCCATGGACAGTCAGTCAGGGATGTTATGTCAGAGCTGGGCTTTGATGTGCTTGAGGCTAAGACTGTTGGCTTCAAACAGGTAAGGAGGTGACAACTGAGATTGAGGACTGAGGTTTACATCCCCAGTTGCTGCTGGAGACAGTGCAACAGCCACAGGTCAGGTAGCTCTTGTGATTTGCCACTCTTCATCACTTTTGCCAAATGCTGGCAGACAGGAGAGGTGCCTGAGGACTGGAGGAGAGCCACTGCCACTCCATTCTCAAAAAGGGCAAGAAAGAGGTTCCTGGGAACTGTTGACCAGTCAGCCTCACCTCCATCCCTGGAAAAATGACGGAGAGGCTCCTTCTGGAGGGCATCTCAAGGCACTTGGAAGAGGGTTATCAGGAGTAGTCAGCATGGATTCACCAAGGGGAAATCCTGCTTGACTAACCTGATAGCATTCTATGATGCTGTGACTGAATGGGTAGATCCAGGGAGACCAGTAGATGAGGGCTACCTTGACCTTAGCAAGGCCTTTGACACCGTCTCCTGTGACATCCTAGTGAGCAAGCTCAGGAAGTGTGGGATGGAAGAGCAGACAGTGAGGTGGATTAGGAACTGGTTACAAGATAGATTTCAAAGAGTGGTGGTCAATGGTGCCAGGTCCAGCTGGAGAGCTGCAAGTAGTGGAGTCCCCCAGGGATCAGTGCTGGGACCAGTGCTGTTCAACATCTTCATTAATGACATTGATGAGGGGACAGACAGACAGAGTCTGCTCAGCAAGTTTCCTGATGACACCAAACTGGGAGGCTTGGCTGATACAGCTGAAGGCTGTGAGACTTCAACAGAGTGGAGAGCTGGGCAAAGAGAAACCTAATGAGGTTCAACAAGGATTAAGTGCAGAGTCCTGCATCTGGGGAGGAATAATAAACTGCACCAGTAGAGACTGGGAGGTGATCTGCTGGAGAGCAGCCCTGTGGAGAGAGACCTGGGAGTCCTGGGGGATAACAAGTTATCCATGGGACAGCAATGTGCCCTGGCCAAGAGGGCCAATGGGATCCTGGGGTGCATTAAGAAGAGTGTGTCCAGAGGGAAGTTCTCCTCCTGCTCTACGGTGCTCTGATGAGAACTCATCTTGAGTACTGTGTTCAGTTTTGGGCTCCCCAGTTTAAGAGGGACAGGGATCTGCTGGAGGGGGTCCAGCAGAGGGCAACGAGGATGATTAGGGGACTAGAGCACTGCCTGATGAGGAGAGGCTGAGGGACCTGGGGCTTTTTAGTTTGGAGAAGAGACTTAGAGGGGATTTAATAAATGTTTATAAATATCTGAGGGCTGGGTGTCAGGAGCGAGGGGACAGGCTCTTCCCACTTGCTCCCTGGGATAGGACAAGGGCCAATGGATGTAAGCTGCAGCACAGGAGGCTCCACCTCAACACAGGGGGGACTTCTTTACTGTAAGGGTCACAGGCAACTGGAACAGGCTCCCCAGAGATGTTGTGGAGTCTCCTTCTCTGGAGACTTTCAGGGCCCATCTAGATGCATTCCTCTGTGACCTGAGCTAGATTGTATGGTCCTGCTCTGGCAGGGGGGTTGGACGTGATGATCTCTTTGGGTCCCTTCCAACCCCTGACATCCTGTGATCCTGTGATCTGCTTCTTAGTTCATGCAAACCAATGGGTGCTGCTGACAAAAGGTTTCCAGGAGTGCTCTGTCTCCTGATTCCAGAAGCCTCAGTTGCAGGAGGGGTGCTGTGGCCCACCATGCAAGCTGTAACGCACCGAGCAAAAACCTGCACTGGTGAAATTCTTCACTCATGCACAGAACAAAAAGGTTTCTTCAGAGCAAAAGAGCTGGCAGTAATTGGGGTGTATCAGCAGGATATTTGAGCAGCAGTGATTATAGGAGTGCAGTAAATAACAGGGCTGAGTTCCAGTGGTGCAGAGAGAGCTGTGAGTTGTATGTTTTGTCTGTGTATGTAGGATGGCACATGGCTTTTTTTGTTGCCACAAATCAAGCCTATCTGTATGATTTACCGTCTCCTCCTACCATCTCCCTTTATTAAGTTAAATGAATCATGCCACAGCTCTGTGGTTTATGGCTGTATGTTTTGCTGAGAATGTGTCACAAGGAGAAAAGCTGAAGTTTTGATGTATTAGTAAAACCAAACTAGGCTGCTAGGGTGAGATTGGAAGAATTTAGTTTCTTCTTGGATGATTTCTGACAAGTGAAACAAATTTCCTTCCTTCCTTCATCTTCTTCTTCCATATTTCATACCTGGCCTCAAATAAAAGCCTTGAAATTCTCCTCACCTCGTGCCTAAACTTCCCCTGGTGCAGCTTGAGACTGTGTCCTCTTGTTCTGTCACAGGTTGCCTGGGAGAAGAGACCAACCCCCTCCTGGCTACAACCTCCCTTCAGGTAGTTGTAGACAACAATGAGGTCTCCCCTGAGCCTCCTCTTCTGCAGGCTAAACAACCCCAGCTCCCTCAGTCTCTCCTCATAGGGCTTGTGCTCAAGGCCTCTCCCCAGCCTTGTTGCCTTTCTCTGGACACGTTCAAGAGTCTCAATGTCCTTCCTAAACTGAGGGGCCCAGACTGCACACAGTACTCAAGGTGCAGCTTAACCAGTGTTGAGAACAGGGCACAATGACTTCCCTGCTCCTGCTGGCCACACTATTCCTTGATGCAGGCCAGGGTGCCATTGGCCTTCTTGGCCACCTGGGCACACTGCTGGCTCACGTTCAGCCAGCTGTCAGTCAGCACCCCCAGGTCCCTTTCTGTTAGGCAGCTCTCCAGCCACTCTGACCCCAGCCTGTAGCACTGCATGGGGTTGTTGTGACCAAAGTGCAGCACCTGGAACTTTGGATTTGTTAAATGTCATCTTGTTGGACTCTGAACATCTGTCCAGCCTGTTGAGGTCCCTCTGCAGAGCCCTTCTACCCTCTAAGGTTGTACTTGATGATCTTTGAGGTCTCTTCCAACCTTGGTAATTCTGTGATTCTGTGAAACAGGTGGTGGCCAAGGCCTGTTCTGGCACAACTTTGACCTGTGCAGTTTAGGCTTGAGGTGAAGAGAAAGTTCCTCACAGAAAGAGTGATTGACCATTGGAATGTGCTGCCCAGGGAGGTGGCAGAGTCACTGTCCCTGAGGGTGTTCAAAAAGGGATTGGATGTGGCACTTGAAGCCATGATTTAGTTGTCATTGCTGTGCCAAAGCTTAAGGAAACACAAATATTTGCATATGAGATGTATCACAGTATCACCAAGGTTGGAAGAGACCTCAAAGATCATTGAGTCCAACCTGTCACCACAGACCTCATGACTAGACCATGGCACCAAGTACCACATCCAGTCCCCTCTTGAACCCCTCCAGGGACGGTGACTCCACCACCTCCCCGGGCAGCACATTTCAATGACAAATGACTCTCTCAGTGAAGAACTTTCACCTCACCTCGAGCCTATACTTCCCCTGGTGCAGCTTGAGACTGTATGTATGTATGTAGGAGTAGGTGGTCCTGGCTCTGGCAAGAAGGTTGGACTAGATGATATTTCTAGGTCCTTTCCTACCACTAACATTCTGCCTGTGTCGGTGTGTGAGGCTCCTGATATGGATACTATTTTAAATACAGCGCTGCTTTCACAATAATTTTACTAAGCTATTAAGAGAGAGAAAGAATCACTGGGAAGGACTCTCAGGAATCTTAAAAAAAAAAAAAAAGGCACCATAAAACATTTTGTTTTAAATAAAAGGAAGTCCTATTGTGGCAATACCATGATCAAAATGCCATGAAAAAGCTTTGATAAACATCAGAGATATCATAGGTATTTCTTGCTTTAACGACCACTGACTAATTATCATGTGGAACTTATGCTGAATGTTTAGGCTGGATGTTAGGAAGAAATTCTTCACAGAAGGAGTGATTGGCCATTGGAATGTGCTGCCCAGGGAGGTGGTGGGGTCACCATCACTGGAGGTGTTTAGGAAGAGACTGGATGAGGCACTTGGTGCCATGGTTTAGTTGGTTAGACGGTGTTGGGTGATAGGTTGGACTCAATGATCTCCAAGGTCTCTTCCAACCTGGTTAATTCTGTATTCTGTATGCAAAACATCATGTTGTTAGGACAAATTAGGAATTCTGCCTCAGGGCACTAGATGCTGTACTCCTGGTGCTGCAGTGAACAGGTGTGTGTTAAGCAATGACAGGATCTGATGCAAAATGCTGAAAGCAAACCAAAGCAACTGCAGTTGCTCGCTATGTAAGGTGTCCTAAGGGCTTCATCTGCAGGAGGAAATTTCAGGTTTGTACTTGCCTCACAGCACAGCTGTACCAGTAGGCTAGGTGAGAGTTAAGTGGTAGGCACAGAGAAGACATTTTAATTCTAGAATCTCTTGCCACCTTTGGGTAAGGTTGTGGAAGATGATGCTCAACAGCCCTGCATCTGGTTTGTGGCACCTTCCTTTTGAGAGGCTGACAGCACCTGCAGTAGTGCACACATTACAATACAATAACACAATACAATAAATCCAGGTTGGAAGAGACCTTCAAGATCATCGTGTCCAACCTATCAACCAATCCAATCCACCTAAACAACTAGATCATGGCACCCAGTACCCCATCAAGTCTCCTCCTGAATACCTCCAATGATGGTGACTCCACAACCTCCCTGGGCAGACCATTCCAATGGGCAATCACTCTCTCTGTAAAGAACTTCCTCCTAACATCCAGTCTAAACCTGCCCTGGCGCAGCCTGAGACTGTGTCCTCTTGTTCTGGTGCTGCCTGCCTGGGAAAAGAGACCAACCTCTGCCTGTCTACAATCTCCCCTCAGGTAGTTGTAGAGAGGTCACCCCTGAGTCTCCTCTTCTCCAGGCTAAGCAACCCCAGCTCCCTCAGCCTCTCCTCATAGGGCTTGTGTTCCATTCCTGTGCACAAAAGCACTTCTCAAGAGCTTGAAGAGACTCAGGCACTGTTTCTGGAAGATTGTGAGCAGGCTGTGCTGTGCAATTTTCTTAGCTCGTTCTGAAGCTTATTTAACTGCCAGTATTTCCACACCACACCTCCCCTGCCCTGCTCCAATTTTTCACTGGCATTGTGCTGTACAACACCACTGGAAATTTCAGAAAATATTCAGAATGAAACCAGCAAAAGCAATGTATCAAATTCAGGGATTAACCTAATAATCTGTGGATACAATTTAGTTGTTTGCTCACACAGAGACCCAAGAGCTATTCATGGTCTATGACCATGTAGCTTCGTCCTCATGCCCATAAAACTTACAGAAGTCTCAAGTTCCACTTCTGCAAACCATTTTTTCATCCTATGAAAATCACACAAGTTCTTCTATTTTCTTACCATGCAGTTGTAATGAGCAAGCCCCTTTAATGTTATTGTCAATGGGCAGAGTTCAGACTGTAGTTCTGTTCTCCCAAGTATTGTCATAGTGAGGCATGGCCCCTGCATACATCTCATCAGAAATCTTACTTTATTAAGAAAAAGAAATAAGCTCTTAACTTCTTCATTTAACTAAAGTCCCCACTAAATAATTTTGACACATTAAGCAGGGTGAAACTCTTTCCTCCCTGTATTATAATCTGACTTACTCTCTGCACTTACTACTGACCAATGTGTCTTTTCCTTCCCTTAGGTAATTTTTGGTGTAGTCTCTAGGTGATGATCTTTCTCTGATGACAAAAATACCTTTTGAAAGAGAGGTCACTTTGAGGGCACATGGGTTATGATTGTGTTATTATACTCATTCAAACGTCATCAGCACTTCAGTGAGCACTGCTGAAAACACTTCTTCTGCCTGTGCCTCAAGCCAATGTACAGTAAGAGGACAGTAGGGTAAGAACCTTTGCCACAAGCAACCACCACAATGGACAGCAACTGACCAAAGGTATATTCTGTAACATGTTGCCCTGATGATTAATAAAAGCTGAGGGAAGAAGAGAGGGGAAGATAGTTGGTTGGAGTGATAATGTTTGTCTTCTGAAGCAACCATTACATGTGATGGAGCCCTGCTTTCCTGGAGAGGGCTGAACACCTGCCTGCTGTAGGAGCATGGTGGATTAATTCCTTCTTTTGGTTTGCCCTCTGTGCACAGCTTTTGCTTTACCTATTAAACTATTTTTCTCTTAATCCACATTTTTCCACTTTTACCCTTCTGATTCTCTCCCCTATCCCACAGGAGGGGAATGAGTGAGTGGCTGCATGGTGCTGAGCTGCCAACTGGAGTTAAACCATGACACTTGGACACCTAAATCAAACAGTATAGCTCCGCTTTTCCCTCCCATTTTCATCAAGGGTTTGTTTTATTCCATATACTTGGAGGTACCAGATTTCCATTGGCTCAACACACTGAATGGGCAGGGCTGACTGCTGATCTGATCTCTGCACATTCATGAATATAAGGACACTGGAATCCCTGTCTACAGCTGTCAACAAACCTCTGAGTCTAATGTATGATCATTTTAACTGTCAGCAGCACAGATGGATGCAGAGAGAGTGGCTACTGTCAAAACACCCAAGCAGAACTACAGACTCTGTTGGAAGATGTAAATGATCATAAAGCAGCATCTGCTGCCATGTTGCAGACCCTTGTGTGGCCTGTGCAGAGCCATGGTGACACAGAGCTTCACACAAAGCTGTTGATTTTCTGTACTGTGGCTGCACTGTAACACACAGCAGGGAAAAAAAATATTCTGTGCTTTGGGTTGGCTTGGAGCAGCAGACAACAACTGTGCCACACAGTAGGTAAAGATCAACAATGAATTGCTCACAGATGAAGCTAATACCTTTTCAACCAACACAGGCTGGCAAGCAGTAGCTTCCTTAGCATGTCAGCTTTCCCAAGTGCATCCCCCAAGGTGTGTGGCTGAGTGGTCAGCATCATACCATCTCTCTGGGCAGGGGTAGGAGTTCAGCCAAACTTTTCTTAAGCACTGGGCAGGAGTCTGACCAGTTGTGCTTGATTTCCTTGAGAGATCAAGTGAAGGTGACTTTAGTGACTTCAGGAACTTCGATGCCCAGTTACAAGACAAGAAGCAATGGGTGGAAGTTGAGGCATAGGAAGTTCCATGGAAACAGGAAGAAGAATGTCACTGTGAGGGTGACATAACACTGGAATGGGCTGCCCAGGGGGGTTGTGTGGTCTTCCTCTGTAGAGATATTCAAGACCCACCTGGATGAGCTCCTGTGTGATCTGGTATAGGTGATCCTGCTCTGGCAGGGGGGTTGGACTAGATCTTTCGAGGCCCCTTCCAGCCCCTAACATTCTGTGATTCAAAATCTGTCATGAAGTGCCTTAAAGCCAGCACTTGACCTATGTAAAACTATGCTAGTCTGGGCTAGTCTGGGATATATTTAGGGCTCTAAATATATAATATTTTAAAAAAAAATTCTTATTTTTAAGTAAAAAAATTGTCCAGAATATCAAAATATATATAAAGCAATTACTTTACAATTGCATCCATCAGGTTAGCTCAGCAAGTGCTCTCCTGCAAAACTCCTCTCTTCCATGCATCAAAAGGAAATAGAGACCTCTGTTGCTGTAAGAAACCCAGAAAAAAGAAGATCAATACTTTGAGTATCCAAGTTTGCTGCAACATTTCTCTAGTCTGCAGTGTTTATGCTTTAATATTTGTTCACTTTCACTTTGTAATCTTTGTGTTATTCTCTTAAAGGCCATATGCTTCTCTTCTAAGGAGGAGCTACTGCTGTTTAGTCATTGCTTTTTTGTAGAGATTTATTCAGGCAGTCAGTGACCTTTGCTGTACCCCCTATTGACTGTCTGGAATGGCTTCTCCTGAGAAGGTGAAAATAGCTGCAGTGGTTTATGGTTTCTAGTACTTGTTTATTTACCTGGTTATGCCATACACTTATAGACTGCCTGGCTGATTTATTGCTGTTTTGTACTGCTGCTGGCATCCTTCTGGACAGCAGGACTGGAAAAGCACTCTCCACAGATGAGTGTTTATGCCAGTGCCCATGCATTAACAAACTGCATGTAAGGCATTTCGTTCAAAACCATCCCTTGTAACTCAAGGCTGTCCATTTGCCCAGAGTTTGTGACTGCAAATCTAGGCTTATACCTGCTGTCAGACTGCCAGCTGTCAGTATAGTGAGTTACTGCTGAGACAGGCTTGTTTCAAAAGCAGTATAGATGGGAAAGGAAAAAATGTATTGTAAAACATAGGGGAAAGCCACTAACTTCTGTCACCACTGTGTGACAGAAGAGCAAAGTGGTTGCCAGGACAAAAAGCCATGTCTTCCTCCAGCAATGCTTGTTTTCTGGGATTATTCTATCCAGGCCTAGAAAAGTGATCACAGCTAACTGGAAAGAGCAGGAATTTATGGACAAAGTGTGACTGCAAAGTGTGACTGCATAAAGGAGACCTTATGTTGCCCTGGAAATCCAAGAATCAAACAGTTGATAACCCAGAAGCAACGGCATGGTTTTTTAACTTTCCAGCTAACCTGCTACAGAGGATCCATATGAGCAGTATGAATCCTTTGACAAAAAGTGAGTGACAGTGATGTCTGGCCTGTCACAGGGCAATAAGCCAGTCAAGCACTGTTGCATGGTCTGCCTCAGGCACTGGTACGCAGGAGCAGATGGTGGCCACTGGAAGAGCAGAGATCCATGTGGAAAAAAGGAAAAGGAAAGTGAGAAAGAGTTAGATTTGGAATCTGGTGACAGGGCAGTACTAAGCTTAGAGATGCTCATGCTCCTCTCTTAGATCAGGTGTCTTTTCTCACCATTTCAGACAAGAAGTTATCAACTCAAGAAAGAATAAACTTCCTTCCGCTGATGGAGTCACTGTGATATTCTGAAACATATCCATCATCAGTAAATTTGCGGATGACACCAAGCTTGGGGCGGGAGTTGATCTGCTGGAGGGCAGAGAGGCTTTGCAGAGGGACCTCGACAGGCTGGACAGATGGGCAGAATCCAACGGCATGAGATTGAACACATCCAAGTGCCGGGTTCTGCACATTGGCCACAACAACCCCATGCAGTGCTACAGGCTGGGGTCAGAGTGGCTGGAGAGCGGCCAGGCAGAGAGGGACCTGGGGGTACTGGTTGATGGTAGGCTGAACATGAGCCTGCAGTGTGCCCAGGCAGCCAAGGGGGCCAATGGCATCCTGGCCTGCATCAGAAACAGTGTGGCCAGCAGGAGCAGGGAGGTCATTCTGCCCTTGTACACTGCACTGGTTAGGCCACACCTTGAGTCCTGTGTCCAGTTCTGGGCCCCTCAGTTTAGGAAGGATGTTGACTTGCTGGAACGTTTCCAGAGAAGGGCAACAAAGTTGGTGAGGTGTTTGGAAGACAAGCCCTATGAGGAGAGGCTGAGGGAGCTGGGGTTGCTTAGCCTGGAGAAGAGGCAACTCAGGGGTGACCTTATTGCTCTCTACAACTACCTGAAGGGTGATTGTGGCCAGGCAGAGGTTGGTCTCTTTTTCCAGGCAGGCAACACCAGAACAGGAGGACACAGTCTCAGGCTGTGCCAGGGGAGGTTTAGACTGGATGTTAGGAGGAAGTTCTATACAGAGAGAGTGATTGCCCATTGGAATGGTCTGCCCAGGGAGGTGGTGGAGTCACCATCATTGGAGGTGTTCAGGAGGAGACTTGATGGGGTGCTTGGTGCCATGATCTAGTTGTTTAGGTGGGTTGGATTGGTTGATGGGTTGGACACGATGATCTTGAAGGTCTCTTCCAACCTGGATTTATTGTATTGTATTGTATTGTATTGTATTGTATTGTATTGTATTGTATTGTATATGTATGTGCACTGACCCACATCTCTCACCTGTCTTATATCACCTGGGGGGTGGTGAAGACATTCAAGGCAGGCTTGATTGGACTCTGAGCAGCCTGGTCTAGTTGGGGATGTCCCTGTTTACTGCATGGGGAGTTGGATTGTGATTCTATTCTATGATGCGAAGCTGTGGATGGTGCGTATGGAGGTACCATGTTACTCCCTTGGCTGAAACTGCATGTAAATGTAATTAATTGTAGTGTAATTAATCATAGTGAAGTAACATTACATCTGGGATGACTGATCTCCAAAATCATTCTTAAAGATGCAGATCATACCATCCCCTTAGTGGCTGGAACCAGAAGCCTGGAAACACTCAAGGGAAAAGCTTCCTCTGTCTGTTAGCACTAATTAGGTAAAGAGAAGAAAACCTCAGAGGAAGAACTATATCCCACTAGGGGTGTCTAGTTCTACCAGAGAAAGTCAAAGTCATGGTGTCTGTGGAAAAAGGTGGTTTAAGGTCACAGTTCAATCAGCAAAACCCAGGCAAGGACAATCCAAGCACAGGACTTCTGAAAAACAAAGAAATCATCTGGCATGATTTTGTGGGCCGTAAGGAAAGTTGTGGCTACTTTATCAAAAAGTCTGTGTTTTAAGAAAAGACCTAAGGTGGAGTTAAGGGTACAAACTATTTAGCAAAGTTACTTACAATTTGTATCTAGAAGACCTGGAAGCGCAGCAGAATGTTCAAGTGGAGAAGAGGAAACTTCTGTTGGACAGAGAACACTGTGGATGGCTCCATCTGTCAGAACAGAGGAAGTAATATGAAAGAACTAAGAAAAAGGGGATCAGGAGGTCTTCAGAAAGTGGGAATTATAGCCCCTAATATTGGAAACACCCTAATTCAGACACTGAGTTTCAGAAGAATCTCCACCTTTGTTACTGCTCAAGTGTTTCCTCATACTCTTTTATATACACCCTTTCTTGACAAGGGTGTAATCATTTGCTTCCATTTCAGCAGCTTTGGTTTCCACTACAGGTGACAGTGTGCCTGGCTCCTTTCT
Source organism: Colaptes auratus (assembly GCA_015227895.2). Lineage (NCBI taxonomy): Eukaryota > Metazoa > Chordata > Aves > Piciformes > Picidae > Colaptes > Colaptes auratus. Next base: position 1,698,899 of record CM037631.1, read on the forward strand.
CTGATAGATGAAATGCAGAGCAGTTGCACCAAACCCAGGAAAAATAGCACTCTGAAAGGGCATGGTATTTCAATACCTCGACACTTCTTCCCTAAGACATCTGTGTACTCATACCTCTAGGAGTGGCTTTACAGCTGTCTTTTAAGATCAAACCAAAACTGACGTAGGAAATGGATATAAATCACTGGATATAAATCTGAAGCCAAACTAACCTGCTAGGCTGAACATGGCCTGAGTGGCATGTGTCATAGTGGTAGCTCAGCTCAATTCAGGAAGAAATACATTGGCATAGCAGCCTGTACAATGAATGGAATGGAATGGAATGGAATGGAATGGAATGGAATGGAATGGAATGGAATGGAATGGAATGGAATAGCATAGAATAGAATAGAATAGAATAGAATAGAATGGAATAGAATAGAATTAACTAGGTTGGAAAAGACCTTTGAGATCATTGAGTCCAACCTATCATCCAACACAATCTAATCAACTAAACCATGGCACCAACCTCCCCATCCAGTCTCTTCCTAAACACCTCCAGTGATGGTGACTCCACCACCTCCCTGGGCAGCCCATTCCAATGGCCAATGCTACCAACATCAGAGAGGAGACAAACCCCTCCGGTATCTGCCAAAATTAGATGTGATCTATCTAGGATAGGAACATTGGGAAAAAACAATGGACATTAGGAAACATTTCTTGGGCATTAGGAAACATTTCCTCACTAAAAGGGTTGTCATGCCCTGGAATGGGCTGTTCATGGAAGTGATTGAATCATCGTCCCTGGAGGTATTTAAAAGACCTGTTGACACGATGCTTGGGGACATGGTTTAGCAGTGGGCTTGGTAGTGTTAGGTTAATGGTTGGACTCAGTGATCTAACTTACAGGTAAACAATTCTTTGATTCTATGTGTTGTGCTGGGGCAGGTTCATGTTTAGGGGGGACTGGACCATTTTGGACTGTTGTCAGTATCATCCACACCTGATTCTGTGTCAAGTTGCAGGTTGTCACTAGGCCATCTTTACTTTACCTAGTAACAGTTTTTATATAAAGAGGTCATAACATATTCTTTGCACATTTCTCCCCCCAACCACTATTTGCACTATTACTTCTCCTGTCTGCAGAACCACACTTGCCCTGCTCAGTGAACTGAATGCCCTCCAAAATGTTTAATGTGGCTTGCACTTCTAAAAGAATGAAGCTAGGACTCTTACTCTGCATCTCCAAGGTGATGCTCTCCATTTAACTTCAACCTGAGTCTATTACAGTGCATGCTCTACAGGTGATGTAAGTGTTCACACATTGGATTTAAGGCTATCCATAAGGATATATTCATATCCATAAGGATAAGGATTTACACACTGGATATAAGCTGTGCCAGGGGAGGTTTAGGCTGGATGTTAGGAAGAAGTTCTTCACAGAAAGAGTGATTGGCCATTGGAATGTGCTGCCCAGGGAGGAGGTGGAGTCACCATCACTGGAGGTGTTAAGAAGAGACTGGATGAGGCACTTGGTGCCATGGTTTATTTGATTAGATGGTGCTGAGTTATGGGTTGGACTTGATGATCGTGAAGGTATTTTCCAACCTGGTTAATTCTATTCTATTCTATTCTATTCTATTCTATTCTATTCTATTCTATTCTATTCTATTCTATTCTATTCTATTCTATTTGTCATCAGAATGGGCATAATTTATATATCAGAAGATCTGAGCCTATTTCCTGTGACCTTCTGAACTTTAAGCTTTTCCTGTCAGCATGAGTCCTAAAGTCCATTTGGCACAAATAGAAGCACTGAATGGTGTCTCCCACAGTCACTCTCTTCACATTTTTTCTCTGGTGAAAGCATCAGAGAAAGGATGATTTTTTTGATGAACAGATGTAGGTGGAAGTAGGTTGGAAAAGACTCCTGCCTAAAGCATACTTCTGACTAATACATGGGAAAGGTGGTAAAAGATTTTAAATCCTTTGAAAAGATTTAGTCCACCTGAAAGACATGTCACTTATTGGGAATGGAACCTATCTATTAATTTTTTTGGCTATGAATGGACTCAACACCTCACAGATTCTCCCTGAGATGCCCATTTCCTTCCTCATAGTATTGCCAGCATTCCTCACATTGGCATTGTGACAAAACAGCCTCTTCCTCATTGCCAAACATGGTAGATCACAATGCGGTGAGCCCAGAAGTCACATGGAAATGGGAAGAATTAGGGAGAGAAACCACAGTGTTCAGTGAAGGACAGTGCCTGGTTGTGAGGACCTGTTTAGCCTGGAGAAGAGGGAGACCTTATTGCTCTCTACAGCTACCTGAAGGGAGGTTGTAGCCAGGAGGAGGTTTGGTCTCTTCTCCCAGGTAACCAGCACCAGAACAAAAGGACACAGTCTCAAACTGTGCCAGGGGAAGTTTAGGCTTGAGGTGAGGAGAAAGTTCTTCACAGAGAGAGTTGTTAGCCATTGGAATGTACTGCCCAGGGAGGTGGTGGAGTCACCGTCCCCTGGAGGTGCTCAAGAGGGAATTGGATGTGGCACTTGGTGCCATGGTTTAATAGTCACGAGGTCTGTGGTGACAGGTTGGACTTGATGATCTTTGAGGTCTTTTCCAACCTTAGTGATTCTATGATTCTATGACCTGTAGACAGGAGGGCCCCATCATCCTCAATGTGGAGATCTTCATGCACAGGTTTGAGTTCATGATACATCACTCCACTTTGTCGTGCAGTGAATCTGCTCCAGCCATATTTCCACACCGAGAGGAGAATAACTTGAGCAATCTCTAGTTAATGTAGATATTAAATACCTAGCTGCCCACTCATAGGCATTTTCAGGATAATTGATCTCAATCAGCACTTGAAATTCAACCCCCCCTAATCTGCGGATTCCTGCCTGCACTTCGGTCTTAAGGCAGTGCATGGTCACAACAGGTCTGGCAGTGAGGTCAGAGCTGCAGAATATGCGCCAGGGGTATTGGTCAGCCTCCTGTGATTTCTCGTGCGTTTGCCTTTGCAGCGCCTCTTCCAGTCTTTCAACACTGGGTGGCACCATCAATATAAAGAATCAGGACCACATCGCCAGCATTTCCTTGTTCAAAGAGCTGTGCTCCTGAGAGAGGTGAGGTGCTATCAGTTTGTTTGTTTACACTCTTGATGCAGTGAATGTAAGAAAAACATTATTTTTGCAAGAGACCTCAGGTAATGATAGGATTAGGAGCAGGTGAGAATATAAGATAGGAAGAACTGTCTGTAAAGTTTGATTATTTCTGCTGCAGAACCATTTCAGCTGCAAACCATCCACCTGTGATTAAAGTATGGGGTGTTGTTTTTTTAATCTTGTTGTCAGGAAGAAATCTTTCCCTCAGTCATAGAGGAAAAAAGAAAACTGAAAAGCAGTAGAGAAGTACTTCCAGTCTCAGGCTCTGGACCAGTGTTGTCCATATCTCAGAGACTGATGGAGCCAGGAGTAGCCTTTGCAGCTCCCCTGTTCCTTCCATCTTTGGCCACATTCCCCTATGCACTAGCCAGGAAGGCAGGATTCAAGTTAAAGGAGGAGCCCCTCCACCTGTGAGTTATTCTTTTTTGCACTTCTCATTTCAGAAAGATGAAATCTAGGTGAAAGTTGCCACCTATAAGCTGATTCATCAACTGGAGAGCCAAGGAGGACAATCAGCAAAACTCACTCCCACTTTAATAGTCCCATATGGCCAGTGCAAAAGTCTCATGGGTAGGGAAGACTAACAGTAAACTACCGTGGCCTGAATGAAGTCAAGCTGCTGCTGAGGGCTGCTCTGCTACGCATGCTAGAGATGGAATGGAATGGAATGGAATGGAATGGAATGGAATGGAATGGAACAGAATGGAATGGAATAGAATAGAACTAACCAGGTTGGAAAAGACCTTTGAGATCATCGAGTCCAACCTATCACCCAACACCATCTAATCAACTAAACCGTGGCACCAAGCACCCCATCCAGTCCCTTCCTGAATACCTCCAGTGATGGTGACTCCACCACATCCCTGGGCAGCACATTCCAATGGCAAATCACTCTTTCCATGAAGAATTTCCTAACATCCAGCCTAAACTTCCCCTGGTGCAGCTTGAGACTGTGTCCTCTTGTTCTGGTGCTGGTTGCCTGGGAGAAGAGACTAACCCCCACCTGTCTACAACATCCCTCCAGGTAGTTGTAGAGAGCAATAAGGTCTCCCCTGAGCCTCTTCTTCTCCAGGCTAAGCAAACCCAGCTCCCTCAGCCTTTCCTCATAGGGCTTGTGCTTAAGACCCCTCACCAGCTGCACTGCCCTTCTCTGGACACATTCAAGTATCTCAATGTCCTTCTTAAATGGAGGATGTCAGAATTTGACACAGTGCTCAAGATGTGGCCTAACCAGTACTGAGTACAGGGGCAGAATGCCTTTCCTGCTCCTGCTGGCCACACTATTTCTGATGCAGGCCAGGATGCCATTGGCCTTCTTGTCCACCTGGGCACACTGCAGGCTCATGTTCAGCTGGCTGTCAACCAGTACCCCCAGGTCCCATTCTGCCTGGCTGCTCTCCAGCCACTCTGACCCCAGCCTGTGAATAATAATAATCCTTCTAAAGGGTGGTTTTGCATTAAACCAAAAGAAGGTCAAGGGGCCTGCACAGACGATCCATTTTTAGAAATAAATATCAAGATGGGCATTGGAACCCAATGGATGTGATCAACAAGACAGCAGTTATGTCTCCACCAACTAGCAGACAAACTTTCTCAGACATTGCACAAACTTTCTTAGATATTTTTTTAATTATTCCCCACCAGGAATTTTGGAAGTGATCATGGACTGAGCAGAAGGCAAAAATTTCAGAGTATCACTAGAGGAGCAGCATGCTGCAGAGACCCCATTGTATAATGAACTACCAGAAAATGAGATGTAATATGCTCTGCTCACTGCTGGATCCTGTCTTAGTGTAGGAAAACATCAAAGTGAACAGTTGCTGAGTGGAGACCCACACAAGAAGTCACAGAAACTGCTGAAGGACCAGGTGAATTGAATCAGTTTACAGAGGTAAAAGGCCTCCAGCTGGCTTTAGGGATTGCTGAATGATAAAAATGAGCAGTACTTTATACTGACTCATGGATGATGGCAAATGATCTGTGGGGGTGGTTGCAGCGATGGAAGCAGACCAACTGGCAGTGTGGAGGTAAACCTATCTGGCCTGCTGAATTATAGCAAGACATTCCTGCTTGGATAGAGAATCTGGTTGTAAAAGCACGTTATGTACCCACATACCCAAGAGTTGAGCCACTGAAGAGCAAAACAACCAGTGGGTGGATCAGGCTGCTAAGATTGAAGTGGCTCAGGTGAATCTGGACTGGCAACCTAAGGGTGAATTATAGCCTGATGGGCCCATGACACCTCAGGCCAGCAAGGAAGAAATGCAATCTGTAGATGGTCTTGTGCCTAAGGCATAGGCTTGATCCCACCTGAGTGAGGGGCAGTGGGAGGGAGTGAACAGCCGTGTGGTGTTTAGCTGTGAGCCGGGTTAAATGACAACACCACCTCATCCAACAGGGGATGCTAAGGGCGTCCCTTTAACAGATAAGGCAAAGTTCTTTGGGAAAAATATTCTGTGTGCAATTTTATTGTGGGAGCTTAAGAGACAGGGGTTTCTAGATGCCGAACTGGAGGACTGCCATGTGCTTGTTAGTGACTACAAATTGCTGGCTAGGATAAATTCCAAGAATGTAGCAACACAGAGCAGAAAGTCGTGAAGGAGCTACCGTCTTATGAAATCCTTTGTATGCCTTCCTTAACATCTGTCATTTGTGACCAATGCCACTGAAGGCAGTTATCCAATAAGATGCCAAGCTGTCAGCATTTCATTAAAACATGCTGCAGGGAGTAGTATAATAAACTACTTAGCATGCCAAGTGCATAGTATATGCCAACATATTTATTGTATAATGTTCTTAAGAGCTGCAAGCCTCTATTCATTGGGAGTAATCAATTCCATTTTCATATGCAGTGGACCTTGAACCCTGCTCTGCACTCACATTGCAACAATTTAATTTTTCCAAGGGATGATCAGAGTAAGTAGATGCAGTACTTTTATCAGGAGCTTTGGAAGTAAGCTTTATTGATATGCTGGGCTAAAAAAGCCCCATGGATCTCTGAACACTGTGGAAAGGATCTAAAAATACATACTAAAAGCATGATTAGTACAGCACGCATCAAGGTAAAAACTTGACAATGTAAAAGCAACAAAGCCAAATAAAGTAACTTGGCAACAAGGGAATTACACTTGGACTTATTGTAATATGAAATAAAGGACACACATTTTTGTGAGCTGAAAATAATCTACCTCAGTGACTGGTAATTAATAGTTCAAGGAGACCTTCAGTCCCCTGTTCAAGCTTTGGATTGCCTCATTAGACATTGTCAGTTTCTGGGATATGCAAATCCCATGTGTCAAAAAGCACTGGCTTTCATACACTAGGTGACATTTCTCATCTCTTGTATCCCTTCTTTCCTTTCTGTCTGACTACCCCAAAGTGCTTATAGAAATTCTGTTCCCAGGCAATGACTTGTTGGGCAGCTTTTTCACAGCTGGAAGAGACTCTCTTGTCTGATATTGAGAGCTAGGCAGGAGTTAGTTAAGCCAGGACTTGTTAAGCCAGGACTTTTTTATGTGTTCAGCAGCCCTCTCTGAACTTTCTCCACAGGAAGCCTGATTCCTGGGCCCTGGGGTTTTCATCTTTACTCTGTATAAGTTGTTGCCAAGTAGCTGTAGACAAAACCCAATGCCAGCAGAGAGGTATTGGTACTGTGTCCAGTTCTGGGCCCTTCAGTTTAGGAAAGATGTTGAGTTGATGGAGTGTGTCCAGAGAAGGGCAATAAAGTTGGTGAGGGGTTTGGAGCACAAGCCCTAGGAGGAGAGGCTGAGGGAGCTGGGGTTGCTTAGCCTGGAGAAGAGGAGGCTCAGGGGAGACCTGATTTCTCTCTACAACTACCTGAAGGGAGGTTGTAGATGGGTGGGGGTGTTGGTCTCTTGTTCCAGACAACCAGCACCAGAACAAGAGGACACAGTCTCAAGCTGCGCCAGGGAAAGTTTAGGCTGGATGTTAGGAAGAAGTTCTTCATGGAAAGAGAGACTGGCCATTGGAATATGCTGCCTTGGGATGTGGTGGAGTCGCCATCACTGGAGGTGTTTAGGAAGAGACTGGATGGGGTGCTTGGTGCCATGGTTTAGTTGATGAGATGGTGTTGGATGATAGGTTGGACTCGATGATCTCGAAGGTCTCTTCCAACTTGGTCTATTCTATTCTATTCTATTCTATTCTATTCTATTCTATTCTATTCTATTCTATTCTATTCTATTCTAGTCTAGTCTAGTCTAGTCTATTCTATTCTAGTCTAGTCTATTCTATTCTATTCTTTTGCCCCTAACCCTTCCCATTCCCAGTAATGGATTCCAGTGCCCTGTTCCTGTCTCTTGCTAGAGCAGACAGAAAATGCCTGAGATGTCACCTGTTTCTTTAAATTCTAAAATGCCACTCTGACTCTATAGCAACACTAAAAGGCATCATCAGTTTTGGTTATTTTTTTATAGCTGGGAGGCTCACAGAGGCCATACTGCAGTGTTTTGCAGCTACAATCAGTATCAATCAAGAACAGTTGCAATCTAGAAAGGTAACATCTCATCTCTTACACCTCTTGTATCAGAAACAGTGTGGCTGGCAGGACTTGGGACATTATTTTCCCCCTGTACACACATCCACACAGAATTGCCTGATTGGAAAAGATCTTAAGTTCGTTGAGTCCAGCCATAACCTGCCATTTCCCTGTACATAACTCGTAGGCCATGTCCTTAAGCTCCTCATCCAAATGTCTTTTAAACACCTCCAGGCATGGTGACTGCACCACCTGCCTCAGGCAGTGCCTTCCACTGCCCAATGACCCTTTCAGTGAAGACTTTTTTCCCAATATCCAATCTAACCCTCCCATGGTGCAACTCAAGGCCATTTCCTCTTGTCCTATTAGTTGTTACCTGGGAGAATAAGACAACCCTCATGTCACTAGAACCTTCTCTCAGGTAGTTGTAGAGAGCAATGTCTCCCTTCAGCCTTCTCTTTTCCAGGCTGAACAACCCAGCTCCCTCAGCAGTCGTGAGGCTGAAGCTCAAAGACTGTGCTCAGTTTTGGGCTGCTCACTGCAAGAAGGACATTGAGGAGCTGGAGGGTATTAGATAAGGACAGTGAATCTTGTAAGGGTCTAAAGAAAATATCTTATGAGGAGCAGCTGAGGGAACTGACATTATTTAGCCTGGAGAAAAGGAGGTTTGGGGGAGAGCTTACCACTCTCTACAGCTCCCTGAAAGGAGGCTGTAGCAAGATAGATTTTGGTTTCTTCTCCCAGGCAACAAGTGCTATGACAAGAGTAAATGGCCTTAAGCTGCACCAGGAGAGGCTTAGATTGGCTATTGGGAAAAATTTCTTCAGCCAAAGGTTCTCAAATGTTGGAACAGGTTGCCCAGGGAAGTGGTTGACCTACCATCCCTGGAAGTGTTTAAGACTTGTAGATGTGGAGCTGAGAAACATTGTTTACTGGTGACTTGGCAATGCTGGGTTAATGGTTGGACTTGATGATCTTAAAGATCTATTCTTTCTATTCTATTCTATTCTATTCTATTCTATTCTATTCTATTCTATTCTATTCTATTCTATTCTATTTCTCCCAGACCATGCTCCTGGGGGGTTTATTTCACATCTCAGTGAGATCTATAGAGAGCTTTACAACCTTGAAATTCAGACTGCATATTAGGTTCCCAAAAGAGATTTTGAAACCCAGCTGTAAGATTGAAAAATCAATAAAATGGGACATGTAGAACACACTGACACAGAAGACTTGCAGAGACTATGCATATATGCAAACATCCTCATAAAATCAGGCAAGGGTTTTTTTCCCCCAAATGAACATCACTTCAGGATGAGCTTTATGAAAAGGAAGGTGTGGAAGGAAAGGAGGAGGGAGGAAGCACAGAAATACATTGAGTGTGCACAGAAGGACTAAGGAAACCTGTAAAGATATCCAGGGTGATAAAATATGACTGAAGCCAAAGGCTTTTCAAGATTTGAACCTGCAAGCAGAGCTGAAGATGAATAAAGACTTTGGATCTGGGTGAGATAGTTAGCTTTGTGCTTGTACCTCCTGGCACTTCTGTCTGTTCCCCTGAGGCAATTGGGCTTGTTTGCTGCTGTAGAAAAGGTAGTGGCCCAGAGTGCTACCTGGAAAGCATCTCCTGTGCTGCTGCATAGCTCTGATACATGTGGAATAAAAGGTGTTCTTCAAATAGACACAGGGCTCAGACTGGCCAGACTGTATGCACCAGGCCAGATGGTCACATTAAACATATGTTTAATGCTTTGCCCAGATTTACAACATCCAAGCCCAAATTACAAATGCTGCTTCTTGTCTTTCACTGTCTCCTGACTTTACATTCTAGATGCACTGTCTTGGCCCTGCAGCCTGAGAATACATGACAGTGGTACCTTGTGGGGATGGAGGCACCACGACCCCTACCCAGAGCTGAGAGGGGAGGCTCAGACCTCAGTTCTTCAGGGGTGAATAGGAGTGGTCAGCTCATATTGCAATCTTTTTCATAGCAGAAACATAATGAATAAATTCTTCTCCTGCTGCATTATGTAAATCGTTTTCTGGGTTGTGTCAGCTCTTCTGAAAGTGAGAGCTTGTTTTAATCACTTGAGAGAGGATCTGACTGACACAGAGGCAGATCTGCTGAATATAGGAGTACTATATTCTGTAGCATTCAGGAGAGCTGTTTTTCAGAGCAAAATTTTCAGAGTTTTCCTTTATTTCTGCTTGCTGTTTTGTTTCATACTTTCAATACAGCAGACATGACAAAGAGTCAAAGCCTGGAGAAAGGACGATTGCATCAGACTAAGACTATATTTAAAAGGCTGTGTTTACTTCACTGTCACACACATTCTGGACAGTTTTTAACAGGGAAATTGATGGTTAATAATTACATGTCACTGGTAATTATTTTCTGTTAATGTTAAAGCCTATTAGGGCAAGAAGGTTTGGGTTTTCTTTAAATTATGCTGCTTACTGATCTATCTATGACACTGTATAACACACAGTTGTCTTTAGTACAGTAATTCCTTCCTTGCTTCCTGCCTGCCTGCTTTCCTGCTTTCCTGCTTGCCTGCCTTCATTCCTCCCTACCTGCCTTCCTTCTTCCCTGCCTTCCTCCCCTTCATTTTTGCCTCCTTCCCTCCCTTTCTATCCCTTCTTTTCCTTCCTTTCCTTCCCTTCCTCTCTTTCTTCCTTTCCTTCCCTTCCTCTCTTTCTTCCTTTCTTCACTCCTGCTTTCCTTCTTTCCTCCCTACCTGCCTTCCTTCTTCCCTTCCTTCGTCCCTTCCTTCCTTTTTTCCTCCTTCCATTCCTTCTCCCCTTCCTCCTCCCCCCACCTCCTTTCCTTCCTTTCCATCCTTCTTTTTCCTTCCCTTCCTTTCCTTCCCTCCCTTCCTCTCTGCCTTAATTTCCTTCCTTCCTTTCCTTCTTTCCTTCCTTTCCTAATCTCTCTGTGCCTCTGCCTCTGTAATGTGCTGACACAGGTACCAGTTGCTGTGAACTGGCCAACTTTGTGAGTTTGACTTCATCTCAGCTTTTGCTACTGGCATGGCACTCACAGAGTGCTGATACAGTCTCCTTCCTTATTGAGTGTCTTTCCCAATCAGCAATGGCTGCAGTTGCCAAAGGGCTACAGCACAGTCAGAAGGGGAAGAGCAATAACAATGCAGCTGGGAACATCTCCATTTCCTGCTTCACACTTGCAGAAATGTTAGTTCCAGAAGAGAACACGGGGTCTAGGAACACCTTTGAGTTTGCAGGCTTGTAAAAGTATTAATATTTTGGCCAAAAATGATGGAAGTTGCCAGGCTTTTGCACCAAGATTTTTGGGGCAGGCCCTTTTGTTGCTGCTTTTTAAACTAGTTTTGCTTCTACCCAGTAAGGTTTGTTTGTATTCTTTTGTTTTGGTTTGGCTGGGAGTGGGGGGGTTGAAATTTTCTGACTTTTTGTTTGGTTATTTGGTTTGGTTTGCAGACTGTGCCCATTGTCATGCAAGGAACTGTTTCTTTTGTAGCTCTTACCAGTTTTACAGACTGATTTTTCTTCCCAGTGGGTCAGCCACACTTTTTGTGGCCTGGGGAAGAGAGACATAAGAGAATACAACTGTCACCAGTAGGGCTGGTAGTGGAATGTAGTGGGGGGGGGCAGTGTCTGAAACTCTGTGCCTCCTGGTCCAGCCAATCAGCTCTGCATGGCATTTGCTCACCACCTAGCAATGCTTCAATAGCTTGCACTGAATTTATTTATTGGTGAGTGTCCCAGGGAGGCAGACGTGGCATTTATCAGGTGCCAGTTAGCAAACTCTGCTACCTTTGCCAGTAAATTGAAGAACCACTACTGTAGTAGGGAAAAGATATTCTATACAGAGCACCTATCAATAGTCTTATCTTGGTCTACAGTGAATTGGTGTGAAATGCTCAGGCTTCTACCCAAACAGCAAATTCAAAATGCTGTTCAGGTTGAGCAGAGCACAGGGCCGAAACCCAGCTTTGTGCAAGTTCCCAATGCAATGCAGCTGCAGCTATCCACGCTGAAGCTCCAGGTGATAAAGATTGCTCCCAAACATATCCATCAGTCTCTGCACTGCCTGACATTGCTGTCCTTCTCCAAGCAATGGCTGTTCTCTTTTGCATTGCAGGTTGGAGGATATGGCTGTTCTCCAGGAGGTGGGTTTTGCCCTCCCACTGACAGACTCTGCTTTGTACCTTTCTCCTACCAAAACCTCCTTCCTACCTGCTTTGTATTCCAGTTCAACCATTAGTGCTGGTGGCATTAAATGCTGTCTAGCCATCCATCACAGGACATTCAGGGCATCCATTATTATATGATTCATTTGAGCAATCTATGTTTGTTATTAATCTTTCCTCACTGCAGGCTAAAGTAACCCTGGCTTGTAAGGTCTCCGTTCTTTTCAAAGCTAGCTTTACTATAATTGCATTTTCTGCTCTACCTGCTTGCTTGTTTCTTAGTGCTTTGCAGGGTGTTGTCCCTTTTCATACCTTCTGAGCTGTGCCATTTGTCCTGGAAAATGTTTATTGATGATTAATATGCAGTCAGTCACCGGCATGCTTTCAGCTTCAGAAAATCTGCTTTGGCATATAGCTCATCCCTTCCCCAGGCTGAAGGGGTTAAATACATGTTCTTTCTTAAGTTCTCACTCTCCTGCCACCCAAAATGGAATTTGGATCCTTAAAAGGACAGGGTTTGGTAGGCTGTGGGTTTTGAATCATGTGCTTTTTAGCATCAATTCCACCTGGTTTTCACACTGATTATCCAGACATTGCTGGGTGCACAGCACTCTTGAATGCATTTGTGCACCCTTGCAGGTTAGCAATTATTCAAGGTTAGCTCCATTTTAACCCTCAGATACAGCAGGAAATTTCATGAGATTAAGTCACATCTGTGCCTAGCTACTGCACTGGGGAGAAGCAAGGTGCAGGAAATCTCTATTTCCAGATACTGTTGCTAAGAAGGGGACAACAAAGTCAGGTGATATTATTCAAAGAGTATGACAAGGAGATGAGCTGACCCTAGGCAGCACATAGGACTCCTTCTAGTCAGGGACACTAAATCCTGACTATCTATTGTGATCTTCAGTAGTATCCTAGGGGTAAGAGCGAATAAATATGCCATCAAATTGTCACAGGTTTGCTACCAAGCCCTGCTTGATTCCTTCAAAGCAAGGAAGACACATTTGCCTAACACCTCTCAGACCTGCAGAAAGTGAAATGAATTGAGCCTCTCTGCTCAAAACACATTCTGCCTTCCAGAGCACAACAGCTTTAACTCATGCTCCAAAACAGTAACAGCAAAGGCTGGACAAGCCTACAACAACAACTCAAATTTGTTAGAAAAAAATCTTTGGATTATTTATTTTTCTTCAAGCAGAGTGGAATAGCCAAAGGCCAGTACATTCTGTTGTATTCAGGCTTGAATCACTCCATCAGTGGTTTGATACAGCTACCAACAACTGATTACAAATGTGGCCAAATGTCAACAAGCAATATATATTTCTATGGGACTTTTATAGTCTGTGATCCTATATATTTCAATATCTGTAGGATTCATTTTGGTTTTGAGAGCTAAGCTGTCCCTTCCCTGCAATGCAGAATCAGTGCTGTGGAATTTTGATCCACCAAAGAGCAAAAGGAACATTAGGTCCCTTTGAGTCCATCACACTGAAGGCAACTGCATTTTAGATTTTAGAGATCGGGTGCAAGCTGCAGTGACAGAACTGAAAGTGGAGGAGCTGGGAATAAAATGCAAGCAACTCTCAGGAGAAAAAAAATGAAGGGACTACATGGAAAACTTCTGCTTGGCTGCTCTGATGCTTCTCTTCCCAGCAGTGCCCTTTCTAATCTCAGCACACTGTGCATGCTTTCGCTGCTTTCCTCACCAACAATTTCCTTCAGGCCCTCAGATCAGTCAGAAGAGGCAGCATGGGTAAATGAATAACAACCAAATCACTTGGAAAGTCATGGCTCTGCCAGAAACTCACTGTTCACCTCCTATCCACTTCCTTTCCCATCTTTGTCATCTTTTTTCCTGGGGTAGTGCCCATGGTCCACATGCTTGTTGAGGCCTCTGTATTTCACATGCTTAAGAATGCCACCACAAGGTACAGATTTTCCACTCACATAGCTGTACATCTGCACATGCTGCCATTCAGGTCATCAGTGACCCCAACCACCACCCTTTCACAGTAAATCTTAAGATAGAATAGAATAGAATAGAATAGAATAGAATAGAATAGAATAGAATAGAATAGAATAGAATAGAACAAACTAGGTTGGAAGAGACCTTCAAAATCATCGTGTCCAACCCATCATCCAACACCACCTAATCAACTAAACCATGCAACCAAGCACCCTATCAAGTCTCCTCCTGAGCACCTCCAATGATGGTGACTCCACCACCTCCCCAGGCAGCACATTCCAATGGCCAATCACTCTCTCTGTGAAGAATTTCTTCCTAACCTCCAGCGTAAACCTCCCCTGCTGCAGCTTGAGACTGTGTCCTCTTGCTCTGGTGCTGGTTGCCTGGGAGAAGAGACCAACCTCTGCCTGTCTACAACCTCCCTTCAGGTAGTTGTAGACAGCAATAAGGTCTGCCCTGAGCCTCCTCTTCTCCAGGCTAAGCAACCCCAGCTCCCTCAGCCTCTCCTCATAGGGCTTGTGCTCCAAACCCCTCACCAACTTCCTTGCCCTTCTCTGGACACGTTCCAGCAAGTCAACATCTCTCCTAAACTGAGGGGCCCAGAACTGGACGCAGTACTCAAGGTGTACTCAAGTACTCAATCTTCATAAGGAATATGAGAGATCATCTAGTTCATCTTCCCACCAGAGCCAAATTGTTGTTCAACATCTTGGACTACATATGTGCCAAGTGTAATGTAAGAGAAAGCTGGTCTGAGTTGGATTCAATGGATGCTGCCCTCTGGAAGGGGCAAACAATAATAATGAGAGTACAGCCCACACACCAGGATGTTGTAGGTCAGGTATATAAACTTGGACACTCTTTGAATATTGTGGTTGTGGAAGCCATGAAGGAGCACAGCAGCTCCCACAGTTCAGCTACTGCAACTTCAATCTCTTAATAAGAAAAATTGTACCTTGACTATGACACAGCATTTAGTAGGCTTCTTTCCTTTTTCAGTTGATAAAATGGCCAACTCTATTAAAAACCTCTCTGTAAGATGATAAGAGCAACTCACAGAATAAAGAGAATAGAATAGAATGTAAATAGATTGCAACACTGAGAAGAAATACTGCAGATATCATACAGAGAGTAAGTGGCATGGCAATTGCTGTAGGTTAAAATACTGTGTTATTTTAGCAGGTGAATTCCTAGAAGATGATGGGGGAAGCTGTTACAACCTCATTGAGGTCATCACTGAATGATACCTGAAGAAAGACTGTGATGTATCACCTCTACAACCATAAAATGGAACTAGATGATCCTTGTGGTCCCTTCCAACCCTAACTGAAACTATGAAACTATGAAACTATGAAAATCTATAAGCAGCTTTCTTGTATTTAACATGCTCTGACCTGAGTTCCAGCAACACCTTGTTTAGGGTAGGCAGTGTGCCCTCTCTGTGTGACTGGAATCCCAGCTTGGAAAAGTTCCCCTTGTCTTTCATGGATGACAACCTTCATTTGAAAGGCATTAGGTTCACATTAATCACCCCTCTTCAAGTGCCTGTGCCCTCACATATTGAAATCTTCTTTTCATAGTATCATAGTATCAGTCAGGGTTGGAAGGGACCACAAGGATCATCTAGTTCCAACCCCCCTGCCATGGCCAGGGACACCCCACACTAGATCAGGCTGGCCAGAGCCTCATCCAGCCTGGTCTTAAACACCTCCAGGGACAGGGCCTCAACCACCTCCCTGGATAAATCATTCCAGGGCTTGACCACTCTCATGGTGAAGAACTTCCTCCTCACATCCAGCCTGAATCTCCCCACCTCCAGCTTCATTCCATTCCCCCTAGTCCTATCACTCCCTGATAGCCTGAGAAGTCCCTCCCCAGCCTTCTTGTAGGCCCCCTTCAGATACTGGAAGGCCACAATGAGGTCATCTCTGAGCCTTCTCTTCTCCAAACTGAACAGCCCCAACTCCTTCAGTCTGTCCTCATAGGAGAGGTGCTCCAGCCCTCTGATCACTCTTGGGGTCCTTCTCTGGACAGGTTCCAGCACCTCCAGATCCCTTTTGTAATAGGTGCTCCAGAACTGGAGGCAGTACTCCAAGTGGGGTCTCACCAGAGCAGAGTAGAGGGGGAGAATCACCTCCCTTGACCTGCTGGCCACACTTCTCCTGATGCAGCCCAGGATCTGATTGGCTTTCCGGGCTGCAAGTGCACATTGAGAGCTCATGGTGAGCTTCTCGTCCACCAGCACCCCCAAGTCTCTCTCCTCTGGGCTGGTCCCCAGCCAGTCCCTGCCCAGCCTGTATTTGTGCCTGGGATTGCCTCAACCCAGATGCAGGACCCTGCACTTGGTCTTGTTGAAGCTCATGGGGTTGGCTAGTGCCCACCTCTCCAGCCTGTCAAGGTCCCTCTGGATGGCATCCCTTCCCTCCAGCGTGTCTGCTGCACCACACAGCTTGGTGTCATCAGCAAACTTGCTGAGGGTGCACTCAATGCCACTGTCCATGTCACCCACAAAGATGTTGAACAAGACAGGTCCCAGGACTGATCCCTGAGGGACTCTGCTTGTCCCTGGCCTCCACTGGGACATGGACCCATTGACAGCCACTCTTTGGGTGCGGCCATCAAGCCAGTTCTTTATCCATCTGGTGGTCCATCCATCAAACCCGTGTGTCACCAGCTTGGAGACCAGGATGTGGTGCGGGACAGTGTCGAAGGCTTTGCTCAAGTCCAGGTAAATGACATCAGTTGCTTGCCCCTCAGCTATTAATGTTGTGACCTTTTGGCTAGTTCAGTTGGCGAGGAGAGCACATCTTCCAGATGACAATAGCTGTAATACACACACAGAGCCCCTGCTGTCTTGAGAATGCTGAAATCAACCCCAGTGCCAGAGCTGCTCTTTAAAATATTAAATACACAAATATTTTACAAATAGTATTTTAGCTGTGAATAGTAACCTGGTAGTGTCTGGGAAAGGCAGGCAATTTACATCCTCCCTTTTCATAGTAGCTGTTTTGCTGTGACTTCCAGATGCCAAGTAAATTATTAATCACGTCTGAAAAACACACTGGAGCCTCCCTTCCTGAGAGGAATGGTGACACAAATCTCCAGATGGATGTGGCAGGTAAGCCACATGGCCACTGAATAACTGATTGACATCATTCACCACCATTTTATTGCTTTAGACCTGTCTAACTTGGAATATGTTGCAGATGTGCATTAATTCCTCCTTCTGCAGTGCCACCTCTGGTGATGTACATTTGCCCCAGTGTGGGCACAGTGATGCATGTGGATGCAGTCTACATTAGAAAGCACAGGAGAAAATTTCTGTGTAACTTTATGGCTTGGGATGTGGGGTGTTTTTATTGTTTGTTTGTTTGTTTCCAGTTGAGCTATGATTAGTGACTGTGTCGTGTCACAAACAGTTAGAATAGAATAGAATAGAATAGAATAGAATAGAATAGAATAGAATAGAATAGAATAGAATAGAATAGAATAGAATAGAATAGAAGGAACAGAATAGTTTAGAGTAGAATAGAATTGAAAGGAATAGAATAGAATAGAATAGAATAGAATAGAATAGAATAGAATAGAATAGAATAGAATAGAATAGAATAGAATAGAATAGAATGGAATGGAATGGAATGGAATGGAATGGAACAGAATAGCTTTTCCAACCGGATCTGTTCTATTCTATTCTATTCTATTCTATTCTATTCTATTCTATTCTATTCTATTCTCCCCTCCCCTGAGCCTTATAAGGGAGCCCTTATTGCTGTCTACAACTACCTAAAGGAAGGTTGTAGCCAGGAGGGGGTTGGTCTCTTCTCCCAGGCAACCAGCACCAGAACAAGAGGACACAGTCTCAAGTTGCACCAAGGGAGGTTTAGACTCAAGGTGAGGAGAAAGTTCTTCACAGAGAGAGTTGTTGGCCATTGGAATGTGCTGCTCAGGGAGGTGGTGGAGTCACCATCCCTGGAGGTGTTCAAGAGAGGATTGGACATGGCACTTGGTGCCATGGTTTAGTCATGAGGTCTGTGGTGACAGGTTGGACTCGATGATCTTTGAGGTCTCTTCCAACCTTGGTGATTCTGTGATTCATCATAGAAGACACAGAGGACACCCATTTTTAATGGGATCAGGAGTACAAAACCCCATAATTCAGAATGGATCATGAGCAAACTGTGCAGGTAATGCTACCACAGCATTCAAATGTCTGTTTTGTACAGGTGATTACTTTGCCTGTGTTACATGGCATGCAGCTATACTAAACAACGAGTCCTCTCCACTGCAATATTGTTTTCTGAACATGGTTTTCCAAGAAGGCTGTGGATTGGCACATCTGACATATAAATGTGCTTCCAAACAGAGACAGAGGGAGAAACTTCCTGACCAGAAACATCTTGACCATTCTTATTTCAGGGAATATGATACTCCAGAAAGATTCAGGGGTGGTGGGGGTGGTGGTGAAAGTATATATATAGATAGATAGATAGATAGACAGATAGATAGATAGATATAGATATAGATATAGATATAGATTAGATATAGATATAGATATAAAATTGAGGTTTGTAGGCATCTCAAAGACCATGGAAGTGAGTCTCAAGAACAAGACTTGATGCAGTCTTGACAAGATTCTAGTTATGTGATGACCTTGATGACAAAGCAGCACAATAAAAGCAGCAAGATGCAAACCCAGCATTTTGTTACCATGACTTTTTATTTGGTAGGATATACAGCAATTCTGGGAAATACTCTTCCCATAATTGCTCACACAAGGGAGGAGCAGCAGTCTTGTAGAAGCTGCAAGGGAAATATGTGGCAATATTTTTGTTTTTGAACAGCTGGGTTTGGAGGAATTTAACAACAAGTTTAGTACTCAGCATTAATTTAGTAGGACGATTTAGGGGGTTGTAAACTTCACAGTATCACAGTATCACCAAGGTTGGAAGAGACCTCAAAGATCATCGAGTCCAACCTGTCACCACAGACCTCATGACTA
Source organism: Colaptes auratus (assembly GCA_015227895.2). Lineage (NCBI taxonomy): Eukaryota > Metazoa > Chordata > Aves > Piciformes > Picidae > Colaptes > Colaptes auratus. Next base: position 1,717,684 of record CM037631.1, read on the forward strand.
GACCATGGCACCAAGTGCCACATCCAATCCCCTCTTGAACACCTCCAGGGACGGTGACTCCACCACCTCCCTGGGCAGCCCATTCCAATGATGAATGACTCTCTCGGTGAAGAGCTTTCTCCTCACCTTGATCCTAAACTTCCCCTGTTGCAGCTTGAGACTGTGTCCTCTTGTTCTGGTGCTGGTTGTTAGAGAGAAGAGACCAACCCCCACCTGGCTACAACCACCTTTCAGGTAGTTGTAGAGAGCAAGAAGGTCTCCCCTGAGCCTCCTCTTCTCCAGGCTAAGCAACCCCAGCTCCCTCAGCCTCTCCTCACAGGGCTTGTGCTCAAGGCCTCTCCCCAGCCTTGTTGCCCTTCTCTGGACACGTTCAAGTGTCTTGATGTCCTTCCTAAACTGAGGGGCCCAGAACTGGATACAATACTCACCTACCACCTTCCTCTTCCCTCTCTCCACTAGCACTGCCTGCCTGTCTGAGCTTGCTCTGGACCCGAACATATGGGCAGCCCTCTGCTCATTCAGTAGCTCTTAAGGCTTGGGCCCACTGAAGCAAATGGAAAAACTCTTACTTCAAGGCAATTTGGACTGAGTCCCTTGACTATCCTCACAATAGAGTTCTCCTTGAAGAGGTTCAAAGTGAAATGGTGTCTGTCATGGCCTCCCTGCTCTCATCTGTCTATTGAACTGGATTGCAATCATGCACAGACATGCACCCTTGGAAGCATCCATATGCAAATTTTACAAGGAAACTTGAGTCTTATGTGCTCCACAGCCTTGCCTACTTGTCTACAGGTTTTGAGCAGAATTGATTCAAATCTAAGCTGAAGGCTCTCCCTGTGCCTATTAATCACCTTTCCTCATGCTGCCTTTTTGCAGCTGCCACCACATATACTCCTTGGGCACCATGCCACTGTTTCACACCTCACAGAGTCACACCATAATCTCTACTGTGAATTTTTTTTATCCTAGGTAGTAGGACAAATCTTCTAAGGCAGCTATAAATAATAACTAACATACAAAATTATCCTGAAACTTCACTGCACTCTCAGTAAGTCAACTACTGATTTATAGTGATACTTTAGTAATATTCAGATCAACACATTTTCTACCTAAGATCTTTTTGTAGACAATAAAACCAGAAGGAGACATTGTGATCATCTATTCTGACACTTGCAGAAGGCTAGGAGTCAAGACCTGAGCCCCAAAAGAACTACACTGAACAAAACCGTCCTCTGTTTGCAATGATGGGTAACTGCAAGCCCTGGGAAGTGGATCCAGGTGGGCAGGTGTTGATCTGTTAGAGGGTAGGAGAGCTCTGAAGAGGGACCTTGACAGGCTGGACAGATGGGCAGAGTCCAACAGCATAAGATTTAATACATCTAAGTGCTGGGTTACACACATTGGCCACAACAACCCCATGCAGTGCTACAGGCTGGGGTCAGAGTGGCTGGAGAGCAGCCAGGCAGAAAGGGACCTGGGGGTAGTGGTCGATGGTAGGCTGAACAATCCAGCAGTGTGCCCAGGGGTCCCAGAAGGCCAATGGCATCCTGGCCTGTTTCAGGAATAGTGTGGCCATCAGGAGCAGGGAGGTCATTGTGCCCCTGTACTCAGCACTGGTTAGGCCACACCTTGAGTCCTGTGTCCTGCTCTGGGCCCCTCAGTATAGGAAAGATGTTGAGTTGCTTGAACATGTCCAGAGAAGGACAACAAAGCTGGTGAGGGGTTTGGAACACAAGCCCTATGAGGAGAGGCTGAGGGAGCTGGGGTTGCTTAGCCTGGAGAAGAGGAGACTCAGAGGAGACCTTATTGCTGCCTATGACTACCTGAAGGGAGGTTGTAGCCAGGCAGGGCTTGATCTCTTCTCCCAGGCAACCAGCACCAGAACAAGAGGACACAGTCTCAAGCTGCACCAGGGGAGGTTTAGGCTGGATGTTAGGAAGAAGTTCTTCATAGAGAGAGTGATTGGCCATTGGAATGGGCTGCCCAGGGAGGTGGTGGAGTCACCATCATGGGAGGTGTTTAGGAAGAGACTGGATGGGGCGGTTGGTGCCATGATTTAGTTGGTTAGATAGTGTTGGATGATAGGTTGGACTCGATGATCTCAAAGGTCTCTTCCAACCTGGTTAATTCTGTTCTGTTCTATTCAAAGGTAGTCAGAAGAGGGGCTAAGATTGGATGATTTTGTGTGAAAAAAATCCTCTTAGATTTGTAATTACTATGTGATTTGAAACATCTGTAAAAAGAAAGATAAAAAGGAAGCATTCATATGCATGGGGAGTAGCACATAAAGAATGTAGTTTCCTTTTATATCCCTATTACTGTGTTTGATCCTCTCCAGCTTTTATAATTGCCCTCTGTGTGATTATTTTCAGCAAAATACAGTTGTGTTTTTTTAAGCCAGTGCAGACTAAAATTGTATTGTAACACAGTGGCTGCTTTGTCTCCAGGAGCTCTTTACCAAATCTGTGGTCAGCAGCAGTGCTATTTGGTAAATAATCCAAACCCAGGGCAGGTTTGTTCAAAGCAGGGAAAGCCTCAGGGTGACCAAGGTGCAAGAAACAGCTCTGAATGAGCAATTCAAATGGAGGAGGCATTTAAATAATTAACTTCCTCTTGATAGGATTTTCCTGCTGCAGCAGAAGGATAAACAGTTAACAAGTGAAATGCTCTTTCTTGCCTGAGCTTTCCCTGACTGTGTGACATAATGGGCTTTACTCCAGAGGAAGAATGGCACTTGGAATATCTTCATAGCTTCATAAAGAAGGACGAAAGGGGAGGTAAAGAGACTGTAGGCTGTGTGCACGGGAGGGTGTGGGCTGAGTTGGGCTGTTTTCCTGCTGCTTACTATTTCTCCTTGCTGCTGAGGCTGGAGTGGCATCGAAGTGTGAGGCTGTGCCCAGCAGGACCACTGCAGGCAGAGGGAACCCATTCAGGCAGGTACCACCAGTGAGAATGGGGTGACACCACAACACCCTCACCATCTTTGAGCTGACACCTGCCCTTGCCAGCCGTGGTACTCAGCTTCTGCTGTGCTGCTTCAAGACTGTCCCTTGGCAATTGATGTCTTCCAGGAGCAGGGCTGAGATAAGGGCTGGAGCTCTTTCAGACAGAACAATAAAACAGATATAAATGAGAAGAGAGGGAGAGGTGGATGGATAGCTCAGCTGCAGTGTGAAAATGTTTCAGAAAACTTACCAATAACAGGCAGCAGCAGTCTCCAGTGCCAGCCTGCCTACCTAATTGGTCACAATACACATGGGATGTAGTCACAAGACTGCTGCAGAAGGCCACGTTGAGACACTGCTCAGTTATGCAAACAGGAGATATCCGTCCCCTTAAATACAAATGGTATGGAACTGTATAGTATCATCCAAAAATAGGCTAAGCCCCCAAAACTGCCTTTTGAATTGTCTTCTGCTTGATTCGAAACTGGGGGAGGAGCAGTAGGCTGTGCAGCAAATGCCTTTTGCCGCAGAGACCTACAGAAAAACCATTCCATGACCCATTTACACAAATCAAGCCACATGGTAATACCCAGCCTTTTCTCCCAGCACTGCCAATTAAGAAACTGCTTTTGACCAGTTGCTGGGTACCACTTCAATAAATAATCCTCATCTCTTATAAATGCCAAGCTGAGAACTATAAATATCTTCAGTATACTGCTGCTGCCTGCCTCAATTTCATCCCTGTCATTTGCTTTTGGGGGTTTGCTTTAAAAAAAAAAAAAAAAGATCAGGAAAAGGACAAAGTATCCTAAGGCCCATGGGTGGGAATAAGACTCGGAAAACATTTTGATGAGAAATGCTGGCCACATATTTGTTCACTGTCACATGTCTAGCAGTACATAACTGAATGGTAGTCCTGGTTTCTTTAACACTGCAAGTACAGCAGCCATTCTAGAAAAGCAAATACATATGCAAACATACACAACACACACACGTGTAGAATAGAATAGAATAGAATAGAATAGAATAGAATAGAATAGAATAGAATAGAATAGACCAGGTTGGAAGAGACCTTCAAGATCATCGCATCCAACCTATCAACCAATCCAACCCACCTAAACAACTAAACCATGGCACCAAGCACCCCATCAAGTCTCCTCCTGAACACCTCCAATGATGGTGACTCCACCACCTCCCCAGGCAGCCCATTCCAATGGACTGTATAGAACTTCTTCCTAACATCCAGCCTAAACCTCCCCTGGCGCAGTCTGAGACTGTGCCCTCTTGTTCTGGTGCTGGCTGCCTGGGAGAAGAGACCAATCTCTACCTGGCTACAACCTCCCTTCAGGTAGTTGTTGAGAGCAATAAGGTCACCCCTCAGTCTCCTCTTCTCCAGGCTAAGCAACCCCAGCTCCCTCAGCCTTTCCTCATAGGGCTTGTGCTCCAAACCCCTCACCAACTTCGTTGCCCTTCTCTGGACATGTTCCAGCAAGTCAACATCCTTCCTAAACTGAGGGGCCCAGAACTGGACACAGTACTCGAGGTGTGGCCTAACCAGTGCAGTGTACAGGGGCAGAATGACCTCCCTGCTCCTGCTGGCCACACTGTTCCTGATGCAGGCCAGGATGCCATTGGCCCTCTTGGCTGCCTGGGCACACTGCAGGCTCATGTTCAGCCTACCATCAACCAGTACCCCCAGGTCCCTCTCTGCCAGGCCGCTCTCCAGCCACTCTGACCCCAGCCTGTAGCACTGCATGGGGTTGCTGTGGTGAATGTGCAGAACCCGGCACTTGGATGTGTTCAATCTCATGCCGTTGGATTCTGCCCATCTGTCCACCTTCTGAAAAATAGCCCAGTCTGAAGAAACTGGAGCTAAAGGGAAGTGGGGAGCTCAAGAGAAGGGAAACTGTAGGAACTGACTGGGCTTGTCAAATTTTCATGGTGCTTTTCTGGTCCTACGTCTCTGGTTTATGTCTGATTATGACAATGAGTTTTCAGTAGTGTTTCCAATTTCTTCCACAACTTCCAAGAGGCTTTCCTGGGCAAAAATAGACAAAACTGTACCTTGTTTCTTTGAAATCTGGAGGACTGTGTATCTGGAAAGGGAAGTTTTTTTTCCAGGAGAGGAATATGCTTAGGTCAGTCCTGCCCAAGAGACCTTTATATGGTTATGACTGAATCCTTCCCAAGAGAAGAAAAGATTCAGCAGCACCAGGGTCTAAAGATCCAGAAAGGATGGCACATGTGGCACGGGCAAGGAACAGGTGATGAGTGTTTCAGCTGTGGGGAGGAGGAAGAATTTAAGAACTAATATCATATTTGCCTTATTGATTGTTCATAAATCATAATCCTAGCAAATACCAAAGTTGATCTTACATGTACAGTTCACTGGTTACAATTAATTAGGTGACATTAAAAAATTAAAATTGCTTTGATCCTCATTTGATTAAAACCACTGAGCTGAGCAATTCTTTCCCATGACAGGGAATAGAGGAACTCTTAGAACAGAATAGAATAGAATTAACCAGGTTGGAAGAGACCTTTGAGATCATCGAGTCCAACCTATCATCCAAACCTATCTAATCAACTAAACATGGCACCAACATCCATCAGTTTCTTCCTAAACACCTCCAGTGATGGTGACTCCACCACCTCCCTGGGCAGCCCATTCCAATGGCCAATCACTCTTTCTGTGAAGAACTTCTTCCTAACATCAGTCTAAACCTCCCCTGGCACAGCTTGAGACTGTGTCCTCTTGTTGTGGTGTTGGTTGCCTGGGAGAAGGGACCAACCCCACCTGGCTACAACCTCCCTTCAGGTAGTCATAGGCAGCAATAAGGTCTCCCCTGAGCCTCCTCTTCTCCAGGCTAAGCAACCCCAGCTCCCTCATCCTCTCTTCATAGGGCTTCTGCTCTAAACCCCTCCCCAGCTTTGTTGCCCTTGGTTGCCTTATGGAAAAAGACAGAGTACAAGCTTCCCCAGGGCTGCCCACATCTCCCACAGGGCTTAGCAGAGGCAGCTGAGCTCCTTGATCACATCTGCAAGCAGTGTGTGGGTAGGTCCCAAGTTAGGAGCATATTGGCTGACTTGGGTTGAGGCTGCATGAGAAAGAGAGCCATCATGGCTGTCTGGGACTGGATGGGACCAGCTGCATGCCTGCCACTCACTCCCAGGAATCATTCCAGCTGACTCCTTGGAGGAGCATGGTGTGGACCTTTCAGTTCTTACACACATGCAGAAATTGGTGTCTCAGACCCACAGATTGCAGTACACTCTCAATTTGCACTGCAGCAGGACAGACAGCTGTGTGTAGGGGAAACATTTATTTCATCGTGTGTCCTGTGCTGTGATCTAGTGAAGATATATATTGACCATTACAGCTCTGTTGGTTCAGACAGAGTTTGCTCCTTGTCCTGTGATGAGAAGATGTTGGTGAGAAGATACTTGTTTTCATTCACATCCATGACCCAGATGGTTGTCCATTCAGGTCAGTTTGGGGACTTTATCTCTCCTTGGGCCCATATGAAGTCCTCTAGCAGGCTTCAATCTAGTACAGTTAATTCCCATCTTATGAGGAATAGGCACCCAAGATGTGCTCACGCTGGCTTCACTGTAGTTGTTACTAAAGGATGAAGAAAGCTTACAGGCCACACTGAAGCATGCAGAGCTTCAGTGTGATAAAAAGATGGGTGCCATTCCAGTGGCTGTTCTTGCAACCCCCTTTGCAGACATTCATCACTGAAGATATCACCAGGCAAGTTGTCTCCTTTCTTTGGCTGAAATGAATGAATGTGATGAGCGATTCTGCCCACGCTCTGCCTGAGAGAAGTGTTTCAGTAAACTCCACCCTTTGCTGACAGGACATGACTGAAGAGCTCTTTGGCTGAGCTGGATCTGCTCATCCTGTGCACCTTCTGGAGGCAGTCACAGTGTCAAAGTATCACAGTATATTAGAGATTGGAAGTCACCTCAAGAAGTCGTTGGGTCCAACCCCCCTGCCAAAGCAGGATCACTTAGGGTAGTCTGCACAGGAATGCATCCAGGTGGGTTTTGAGAGTCTCCAGAGAAGGAGACTCCACAACTCCCTGGGTAGCCTGTTCCAGTGCGCCATCACCCTCACGGTAAAGAAGTTTCTCCTCATGTTGAGGTGAAATCTTCAATGTTCAAGCTTATACCTATTATTTCTTGTCTTATTACTATGCACCACCAAAAAGAGCTTGGCCTCCTCCACATGGCACCCACCCCTCAGATATTGATAGACATTGAACAGATCCCCTCTCAGTCTTTTTTCTCAATCTCAATATCCCAGGGCTCTCAGTCTCTCTTCATAGGGGAGATGCTCAAGTCCCTAATCATCCTCATGGCTCTCTGTTGAATTCTCTCCAGCAGTCTCTGTCTTTCTGAACTGGGGAGCCCAAAACTGGATGCAGTATTCCAGGTGTGGTCTCACCAGGGCAGAGTAGAGAGAGGTAGAAGAACTTCCTAGACCTGCTGGACACTTTTCTTGATGCATCCCAGGATACCATTAGTTCTCTTGGGCACAAGGGCACACTGCTGTCCCATGGAGAACTTGCTGTCCACCAGCACTTCAATGTCTTTCTCTGTGGAGCTGCTTTCCAGCAGGGCAGCCCTAACCTGTACTGGTGCATATTGTTACTCCTCCCCAGATGCAGGACCCTGCAGATGCAGGACCCCTCATTAAACTTCATGAGGTCCCGGTCACAGGGATTGCTATGAGATGAGCAGCCACTTAAAAAGGGAGGTAAGAAACACGATTGTCACTGCTTTTTTGTAGGTTCCTTGAGTCCTCTGGTCAGGAGCTCTGCACACCTGGCAAACAAGGTACTGCTGGCCATAAAGTCCTTGTGCACTGCTCTGACAGCAAGGGAACGGACAGCTAAAAACAAAGCAGCCAACAGTTCTTTGAAAACTTGCAGTGTCTAGGAGGGAAAACTCAAAGGAGTTTGTGTTACTGAATGTTTTCTGCCAATTTCATTTAGGTCTATCAGACCTTGAATGGCTGTGCTTTGGTTTGCAGCTCGTGGAGGACTGGCTTCACTTTTTCCTTGGGATGAATTTCCTGTCAGACAGGGCAAAATTGCTGAGCTATGCCACATTACAGAGGGCCTGGGTTGCTGCACCATCTCCACAGCCTCATAACTCACACTTGACCTTGCTTTTGTCCTACAGCTTATTTCTGCAAAGCACTTACATGCAGATTACAAGCTGACATTTATAAGACTACAAGTTAAACATATGCCTATGAGTCTTTAAATGGGAATATTGCTTCCTTCCACCTCCACTGACCTCAACCAATGTTCAGCATTAGAAATGATTGAGTTTCTGAAGCATCCCACACAAAAAAGAGAGACGAGGGAAGGGAAAAAAGGCAGACAAAAGCCTTAGGAGCAGCCACATGCAGGAGATTATGACAGAGATGTTTGTGACAGTGGGATAATGAATAACTTGGGGGGGAAAATGAGAATTTTTACAAGTTGGATGTGAAAATAGCCTCTGATATTTTCCTCCCAGATAAATCACTCAGCGCCCTGACATGAGTAGCAGTTATGGTTTCTTCTCACAGTCCAAAGGAAATGGTGTGAAGAGGATGCCCTACTCTGGGTTGAGGCAGGGGAGTGGACTAGGCTACAGAAAGCTGAGATGAAATGAACGTCACTTGTTAGAGACACTTTGAAAAGCAACCTGTAAATGATAAAGGGGAGCAATAAAGACAACATATATCTCTTTCAGGTTGGTGCTCCTGTCCACAAATGGGGCTTAGTTTCTGCAAGCCTGATGTCTGCAGTGTTAAAGAGACGCTTGTACCTAATGATGGTTACATGAAGATTGAGATGGCTTTTGGGCAGCTGTCTTCTATCACACACTTTAGACAGAGGTAGGGAAAAACTGAAACTCTTGTCTGAGCAATGGGGACTTTTTCTGATAAGACAGTTCCATCTCAGTGGTAATGACTGTGGAAAATACGTTAAAGGGTTCATATGCAAAGAGCAAAGCCTGCAGGACGGCTCACCAGAGGCCTAACTAAATGAAGGTAGTCCCTCAAGGGAGCTGCTGTGGGCCCCCCTTTAGCTCACTTGTCCTCTGAGGTGGGATCTCCCATGAACACACAGGGGCTCACTGTGGGTTTCGGACCACTGAGCTATACACCCATGGGTATATGCAATCAACAGCTGATATCCACAAAGGAGGAGTGTTATCTCTGTCTGATATGGTCTCCGTAAGACCAACAGAGAGAATCAGGGGCCACAGGGAGCAATTTGTCCTGTCTGTGCCTTTCAGAAAAGGCCCCTGCTACAGTTTCTCATTAGGTAAGAACTCTACTGAGCTGCAAAGGGAGCCTGGGTTGCAGGGAGCCTGTAGACATACAGGCTTAAGGAAAATTATCTTTCCTCCTGTCTTGCCTTTCTTTGAGCTGAGTGAGGAAGCAGGACTAACGGCAACCGTCAGTATTTCACCTTGTACAACATGCTGTGAAAACATCTACTCATAGCTCCTCACACATAGACAGGCTGGAGAGAGGAGAGGAGAACCACTGCCAGGACTTGCCCACAGAGCTAGCTGGTCTGTGGTAGACTGGCACTATGAGTTTCAGGTCAGTGACCACTTCATCAAGTCCCATACTCTGCCCCATAAGCAGATGTGGTTCTCAGGCCTTTTGCTACACTCCAGCAGGCACACATGTTTGCAGGTACATTCCTTGTTGCAAACATGGAGGTCTGTAGCTCCAAGGTTCTTCCAGGGACTGCAGGGAGTAGCCCTGTCCTAAAGCTTTCTCACTGGAGAAGATGAAGAATCCAGCTTTCATACATAACTGCAAATAGTCTAAAATTAAGCCTTGGGCTTATAAAGTTATTTAAATAATTACCATTTCCAGAGAGCTTCCAGTACTGGCACAACAGATTGGAAGAGAGCAGCCCCTCTCCTGCCTGGTGTCTTACCAGAGCAAAGCACATGTCTGCTACAGATAACAAGCAGAAGATGCTGCTGCCCTGTCTGTCCCTGGGGAGTGATGAGCAGGGCCACCTCAGACATGATGTGCCTCTGAAAAAGTTATATCTATTTAAACATTATTCAGGATGTGATTCAGTTGTCTATGCCTAGGCATTGATCATTTTGGGCTTTTGTACAGAAACAGTTTTGGGGGTCTTTCACAAAATGTAACGGAGGAGCAATGTACACCCTGTTGCATGTTTGTGTCCATCCATCGGATCACAGAAGACAGCTGCCAAATTCTGGGAGAACACCTGTATCTGCACCCGTCCCTACTTACTCAGGGGGTTATCTGAAAATCCTTGGGAACAGGGAGGAGGAATGAAGGGAAGGGGAAGATATAAAATAGCTGAATAATGTATTAATGAGATTCATGGAATTTGGGGACTAATATATCTATGAATAATATTTTCATTCTTTTCCCAGCTCCAGCGCTACCAGCTGATATGAATAATGATTGAGGCAAAGACTTGAGTTATATGACAATGATATTGAACTTCGGAAGCATGAAGCGAGGTGACTCTAGTTCTGCCTGTCATCAGCTTGAGGCATGCAGTCTCCAAAATGGTGAAAATATATCTGACACTTTGGCCTTTCTCACAGAAAGTTTGTGCTCAGATTACCTGACAATACAAATCAATCAATCACTTGCATGCTGTTTCTCTCCCAGAAAATTGCTAACAATTGCTTTCTCTCAGCGCTTCGGAAATGACATCCCTGGAGACGCCAGACCTCTCGTGGCTGCAGTCCTCTCTCACTGTGGGGCAGCATGTTCTTGTCACTGGAGTGGAAACTAGTTTCTTTGTGGCGCTGCAACCTGCCACTGTCCTGAAGCAGCACATGTTGACAGCCCCTGATGCTGTGACACCTTTCTCTCTAGCAGCTGTGCACTAATCACAGGGACATGCCACCAAGGCTCTTCCCCTCCTTCTCAACATCCACTGGAGGTGCAAGCTAAATGTGTTCTCTAGACACAAGGGCAAAAGGAAGAGTAACTAGGCCCTGAAGTTTAGCCATGAATCCAAGCTGCAGTCAGATAGGCTTCTACAGTTGGCAGAGCCACTGACTTCAGCATGTGGTAGCTAAGGATCTGTTCCAACCTGAATGCAGAAGAATCATAGAGTCATAGAATCAATAAGGTTGAAAAGACCTCAGAGATCATCAAGTCCAACCTGTCACCCAAGACCTCATGACCACCACATGGCACCAAGTGCCATGTCCAATCCCCTCTTGGACTCCTCCAGGGACAGTGACCAACCACTTTGGGCAGCCCGTTCAATGGCTAACAACTCTCTCAGTGAAGAATTTTCCTCACCTGAACCTAAACTTCCCTGGCACAGTTTGAGACTGTGTCCCCTTGTTCTAGTGCGGTTTGCTGGGAGAAGAGACCAACCCCCTCCTGGCTACAACCTCCCTTCTGGTAGGAAAATAAAATCAGTACTTCCTAATAAAATCAGAACAATCTGACACTTTATTACTTGGGTGGATTTTAACCCTAAATACTCCTGTCTTTGACTTAACACAGGAGCTGAAGAGTCAATAGACATTTCCCATCTGGCCTAAGAAGTTGTGGCTGAACTATAACATGTTTGATGTATTAACAGCCTGAGCAGATTGAACAACTCCAAACAACATGGAACCTACTGCATCTCTGCCGTGCTATGAGTGTCATTCAGTTCTGACAGGAAAAGGTAATATGGATCCCTGGTATCAGTTCGCTGACACCAGCTGCAAAATACCCTTTGACATCAGTACTGAAAAATCACACTCAAGAAAACCAGACAATAATTTCCACTCTCCAAAATCTCAATCTAACTGATAACTGAGCTTGGTCCAAGTGACTGACAGTCATTCATCAGTAAATGTTGAATTCATCAGCTCCTGGAGGGCCTCTACTCGCAGAAGTGAACGTGGTTCATATACATATTTAATTCTAACTTTTGAAAGTAGAGAGAAAGTAACAGAACATTAGAGAGTGATGAATAAATTATAATGGTATTAATGAGGCTGATGCATATATTAAAGGGAAAAGTCCAGAGGGTTCAGGGAGCTCCAAAGTACTAATAACTTATTAATTTTGAAGTTGATGGTAGATAAGAAATTAAACATTCTAATATGAGTATGCACTGTGCTTTCTGCTGCAGAAGAGAAAAGTCTTTTGGCATATTATGCTTGAGGTATAATTTATAAAGGCCAGAGAAGCAATTATTCTTTTTTGTATGCCTTTAGGAAAGATTGAAGTTGGATAGCTGTCTACATTCTCAGGAACTCAGCTGAGGAGGATACTGACAAACCAGAATAAATTTGAGAGATTCCAGCTATGTGCAAAGAAAATGATAAAATGCCTCTGATAAAAAGAGTAGGGGACAAATCCTCTCAGAAATGTGGGAAGAACTAGATATGAACAGGAGAGAAACCTGATGGGAAATTATATGAAACTCAGAAGAGAAAAAAAATTGCAGCAAACAAGTCAAATAAAAGTCATAGGAAAAAATATTTCTTTACCAAATAAACGTGGGAGACTGCTGTCACTTCCTACCTGAAGTACAATACATGTGGTAATGAATCAGAACAAAGCTCCCAGAGAGTCAGGACCTCTTCAGAACCTGCATGTCTTCAATTTCTTAAGTTGTGCCCCGAAGCTTCTTGTCTTTACTTCTCAACTTAAGATGGCAATTGACAAATATTTACACAAGCAAGTTCTTTGTGGCCGTGAGGTTCTCAATTCATTCAGCAGATTCTGTGCATGTGAATGACCTGACTGGTCTGCTCAGGGGTGACACAACCGCTTTATACTTCACTGCCAGCACTCCCAGATGCATTTTGCTGTCGGAGTAACTCTGGGGTTGTTAATTTTCCCCAGTGCCTTTCTGCGCTTCATCTGACAATGTTTCAGCATCACTCTGGCACAACCGTCCCATGTCAATGAGCAGCAGAACTGGTATAAATTGCACATGCTATGTATTTCCAAGGAGCTGCTGCTGCAGAGAGACACATGTATAGAAAAGAGAGAACGGGGAAGAAAAGGGAGCACAGATAGTCACCAACCTCTGCTTAACTGAAATAAGCAGCAGTAACTAATGCCAGAGGAAGGGAGGCCAGGCTTGGCAGCACACTGGGAGCTGTTTTGCAGAGCACAGCATGACGACAGTAGGGGTGAAAACAAATAAACAAACAAGAAACGCTGTAATCCTTTGACTTTTAAGTACCTGAGAGTGCTGTGGGCCTTTCGACTTCAGTGAGGATTTCGTCGTCATCCGAAAAAGAGAGATCCTTGAGAGTGGAGTATGCAATATTTACATTCACCAAGAAGTTTACATGAGTCTCCATGCCCAAACTGCAAGGCATCTGGGGACTGCTACAACTTCAAACTGAAAAAAACACAATGCAAATGCCAAGCACAACCCCAGTTAGGATGTTATAAGACTGCAATGAAATACTGTCCCTCTTACAGGTGAAACAGCTGTGTAATGGAACATCTATA
>CM037631.1:1731133-1840533 GCA_015227895.2 Colaptes auratus
CATCTAATATGAGTATGCACTGTGATTTCTGCTGCAGAAGAGAAAGTCTTTTGGCATATTATGCTGGGAGGTATAATTTATAAAGGCCAGAGAAGCAATTATTCTTTTTTGTATGCCTTTAGGAAAGATTGAAGTTGGATAGCTGTCTACATTCTCAGGAACTCAGCTGAGGAGGATACTGACAAACCAGAATAAATTGAGAGATTCAGCTATGTGCAAAGAAAATGATAAATGCCTCTGATAAAAAGAGTAGGGGACAATCCTCTTCAGAATGTGGGAAGAACTAGATATGAAACAGGAGAGAAACCTGATGGAAATTATATGAAACTCAGAAGAGAAAAAAAAATTGCAGCAAACAAGTCAAATAAAAGTCATAGGAAAAAATATTTCTTTACCAAATAAACGTGGGAGACTGCTGTCACTTCCTACCTGAAGTACAATACATGTGGTAATGAATCAGAACAAAGCTCCCAGAGAGTCAGGACCTCTTCAGAACCTGCATGTCTTCAATTTCTTAAGTTGTGCCCCGAAGCTTCTTGTCTTTACTTCTCAACTTAAGATGGCAATTGACAAATATTTACACAAGCAAGTATCTTTGTGGCCGTGAGGTTCTCAATTCAGTTCAGCAGATTCTGTGCATGTGAATGACCTGACTGGTCTGCTCAGGGGTGACACAACCGCTTTATACTTCACTGCCAGCACTCCCAGATGCATTTTGCTTGTCGGAGTAACTCTGGGGTTGTTAATTTTCCCCAGTGCCTTTCTGCGCTTCATCTGACAATGTTTCAGCATCACTCTGGCACAACCGTCCCCATGTCAATGAGCAGCAGAACTGGTATAAATTTGCACATGCTATGTATTTTCCAAGGAGCTGCTGCTGCAGAGAGACACATGTATAGAAAAGAGAGAACGGGGAAGAAAAGGGAGCACAGATAGTCACCAACCTCCTGCTTAACTGAAATAAGCAGCAGTAACTAATGCCAGAGGAAGGGGAGGCCAGGCTTGGCAGCACACTGGGAGCTGTTTTGCAGAGCACAGCATGACGACATGTAGGGTGAAAACAAATAAACAAACAAGAAAAGCTGTAATCTGCCTTTGATCTTTTAAGTACCTGAGAGTGCTGTGGGCCTTTCGACTTCAGTGAGGATTTCAGTCGTCATCCGAAAAAGAGAAGATCCTTGAGAGTGGAGTATGCAATATTTTACATTCACCAAGAAGTTTACATGAGTCTCCATGCCCAAACTGCAAGGCATCTGGGACTGCTACAACTTCAAACTGAAAAAACACAATGCAAATGCCAAGCACAACCCCAGTTAGGATGTTATAAGAACTGCAAATGAAATACTGTCCCTCTTACAGGTGAAACAGCTGTGTAATGGAACATCTATATGTCCTTTGGAAGCCAGAGACAGATGAAAGCCTTCACTATGCCTCAGGGTGCAGACTTCGTACAACAGCTGGCAGCTGCACACTAATGAATGCTTTATTAAATGGCTATTGTTAGATGCAAAGTGTGTGTTGCTCAGTTGGGGCCCACTGTTCGAATTAAGATGATTAAACAGAGAAAAGGTGCTGTACTTGTGTCACCATAAAAACAGCAGTTAACTTATCTGCACTTACTAACAACTTATTTGCCTCCTGAACCAATCTAAGATAGGGGCTAATGCTACAATATATTTCTTGTAAACATTTTTTGTGTCAATTAGCTCCAGCCTGCAAACTCCTTGGATAAAATTACTGTCAGTTTCATCTGTTTGTTCCTATCTATTGAAATGAATGATGCAAACAGTTGATTTTATAGTCTATTTTAATTACTTTAAGTAATAGCTGAGTAATAAAATAAGGCTATACCTACTTTTTTTGCCAAACAGCAACAGGATTCCATACCCAAAAGCCTGAGTGAATAATTTGAGAGACAGCTTTCAGAAATGATTACATATTGCTTCTCATCACACTATAAGCTATTCTACCACTCTACTATGCTGCTGCTTATTTATATCTGTCTCTATTCTATCCCACACTTTTATCTGTATTTCTTTTCAGAGAAAATCAGTTTCAGAAAATTTTTCTTGTTCTAGGTGAGAAACAAGTTCTGCACTAAACCTGGAAATGTATAATGACCCTATCGTCATCTAGTCAGTTTGCTCTAGTGCTAAGGGAACCAAAAAATAGCCTCATGTAAAATGAAATACAACCAACCAACCAACCCACACCAAAAAACACCTGCAAAAGAGTTAGTTTGTCCTGTAAAAATGAAACAAGCTATCTACAGTGTTATTATTTTGTCTCGTGTAGCAGGCTGTTATTTTCTGAAACAATATTAATCTGTGAGACGGGAGGGAATTCCTTCCAGTTGCCTTCATTCACAAAGATGCTAGCTGCCTGGACTGTCACACAGCATTTCCAGAAGGAGCTTTTGCCCTAAACTCAGAGTGGTTTCCTATTTAGACAGGCTTCTCTCTCTTCTCTGACAGCTGGAAACTCTAGTCAACTCAACTGAACTGGATGACTTACTTTTAGACAGTTTGAATTGCACTATGAGGAAGTGTAAAATTCTGCCTATACCCAGGAAGCTTAGTTCATAAGAAGAGTAAAGTGTCATTAATATAATGTGAAAATGACACAGCAGAGAATATAATCTATGGCTAAAATCTTACAAATACTGAGGGTGTATAATTTAACCCTTGAGAAGAATCCTACTAAATGATCTCAAAGGTCACTTCCAACATGCTTTTCAATTCAATTCAATTCAATTCAATTCAATTCAATTCAATTCAATTCAATTCAATTCAATCCTATTCTATTCTATTCTATTCTATTCTATTCTATTCTATTCTATTCTATTCTATTTATTCTATTCTATCAGGAGGAGACTTGATAGGGTGCTTGGTTGCATGGTTTAGTTGATTAGGTGGTGTTGGATGACAGGTTGGACATGATGATCTTGAAGGTCTCTTCCCACCTGGTCTGGTCTATTCTATTCTATTCTATTCTACTCTACTCTATTCTATTCTATTCTATTCTATTCTATTCTATTCTATTCTATTCTATTCTATTCTGTAAAATTAAGCCCAAGAACAGAGGTCAAAGTACAAGTGTATGCAGTTACATGGGGCATATGCAGTAAACACTGGGAAATTGTCTTTGCATTTACATTTTCCATCAGAAGAGACCTTGATATGAGGAGATAGTTTCAAACTCTAAAACTTAATTCCATTGTACCTAGACTGAGCAATTTGAGTTGGAAAAGATGAACACAAGGTTATGCTTTACACACAAGGTGTCCTCTTCCAGTTAACCAAATGAAAGAGAGAATGCCATTGTATGATTAACAGCTAAACATAATGTGGTGATGCATAAATAACCACTATATATATAGCTATCTCACAGCAGGGGAGCCTTAGCACAAATAACAGCAGGCTAGCTGACAGCCAGAGAGATTACAGTATTTCATTTTCAGGCACAAGTCTCAGACAGAGTGGCTGTGGTCAGCAAGAAACTGTTTCTAATTTGTTTGGCTAGCCCTTGAATTTAATCTGTTGACTGCTGCCAGATTTACCAGGCAGGCTTTAATGCTCCATCAATTTTAATGGACTCCTAATGAACACAGCAGATTATAATTTGGAAGGCCAGGAACAGAGAAGCAAGACCATACAGGGAGCAATGGTTTGATGCAGACAGCAATGATGGGAAATAGATATCTCAGTTACATGTAAAATATTACTATTATTTTTCCACACCATCTGAGCATAAAGCAAGTAAAACCCCCAAATATCTCTTTATAGCTGCCTACAGCAGCAATATTTAGCCCCCTTGCCTCCATCAGAAATAAAACTTCCTCCGTGGTTTTAGGTTGGCCAGGAAAATACAGACTGAAAAAAATGAGTTACATACAACTGTCCTAAAAATATACAGGTAGAGAAGACAGGCCACAGTAGATAAAATTCAAGGTTGTCTGCTCAGAATGCTCTGCTTGCCATCCCTGCAAGTGGAATTCATTTGTCCAGGTCCTCTAAAGCGAAGCACATCATTTACACCTGTCTCCAGCCTTTGTCCTGGGCCAATTTCTTCCTGAGAAGGAATTATACTGCCAATCTCCAACATCTCTTCTGGAGGTAAACGCACTTTCCCCCAAGGTCTGAGTAGGTAAGACCCCCAGACACTTGAACCCTTCGGTTTTTGAAGAGAATTGTCAAATCATTTAAATCAGAAAAGGCCTTTAAGTCCAACAGTTAATATAATGTTACCAAGTCTAAACCATGTCACTGAGCGCCGCATCTACATGTCTTTTAAATTGATCAAAAGAAGATTTATAAAACCTGGTCTTGTGAACTTGGTTACAAGTCTCTTTACAGTAGGCTCTGACAGGAAACTAATGAAGGTAAAAACAGGCATGTGCCAGTTTCAGACACCTCACCATGTCCTCAACCGTATCAGGGAAGCAGATGCTTTTCCTGTAAAAAGATCTAAAATGTTGTCTAGAGGGGCACTATAGTATGGGAAATACAGCACTGCAAAAGCCATGTGCACTTTGTACCCCGTGTGCATATTGGTTTTCATGTTCAAGAAAGATAAATTCAGCCTGGCTCAAGTCCAGGTTATAAACCTAGGTAAAGTGGAAAATGCAGGGATGCTCATACAAGATATGACAGGCAGAATTTCACTTGTTTAACACAGGGAAGTAAAGGCTGAGAAGAGAAATGGATTTGATTTATGTATAACATCAGAGGGTAGACATCTGCTTGGTAGTGCTATGAGAAGAACAAATTAATATAGCGATGAATAGGTTTCAGAAGGAAACTGCAGGTCCCACCCGCAAGAATATGCCCAGGCAACAGCAGCTCTTTGGGAATAATGTAAGGAAAAAATCCAAACTCAAAGTAATTTTTAAGATGCAATTCAGTATTTTTGAGAGGATTGTATTGTGAAGTAGCATGTGATATCATGGGACAGAGACTAATGAATCTGTAGGGCCTGTTACCTGCAGCACAGGTTGCATTTATTTGCTATCCCGAGCTTTTATTGGCATCATTCTGCTCACAGACTGACAATTTAGCACAACTTGAGCAGCAGTATGGTTCAACTGGACTCATGGCTGCATCCGTGATGGCCCTGCTTGGTTTTGCAGTTATCATTATTAGTCTGTAAAATACCTCACTACAGTGGGCACCCTGCCTGCTTCTACTCACCTTTCCTTCCATAAGTACAAGGACCTACCTTTGCCCCTAAAAGCTCACAAACAACACGAAGGACATACAAAAATACCAGGAAGTAGTTCTTCACAGAGAGAGTTGTTAGCCATTGGAATGGGCTGCCCAGGGAGGTGGTGGAGTCACCGTCCCTGGAGGTGTTCAAGAGGGGATTGGACTTGGCACTTGGAGCCATGGTTTAGTAGTCATGAGGTGTTGGGTGACAGGTTGGACTTGATGGTCTTTGAGGTTGTTATAAATGCCATAGTGGTTTGTGATTTGTGTTGCAGAATGCTGTATTCGGGGCGGTAGTGGCAGTTGGTTTGTTTTGAGAACAGAGAGTAAATGCTCAGATTGTCTTGGCTTCAGACAGAAACCTCATGCCAACTTTCTCAGGAGCCATAGAATGTTTACCTCAGATAAGTCCTGTGCTGCAGCTGTACTTGTGTGAGAAGATGTGGTCCTGCAAAGAACACAAGAGAAAGACCTCCCCTGACTCATCTGCAACCCCTACCGCAAAGAAGACGCATGCTCAAGAAGCCCAAGAAGTTGCTAGAACTCATTATCATATCCCTGCCTTCTATTAAGCATAAGCATGCCTATGTAGATGGTATAGCTACATAAAGAAAAGTTAGGATTTGTAAGTTGCTTTTTGGCAGAGACTGGAGGTATCTGTGGGGGGAAGTCTCTGTGGCCCAGGGTGCTGTTTCTCTCTCTTAATTTTTCCCTGCTGCTTGCTCGCTTCTTTTTTAATAAACAACTCTCACAAGAAACTTGGAAATTTTATTGTGTGGCCCATTTAAACAGAGGTCTTTTCCAACCTTATTGATTCTATGATTCTCTGTTTCCCTTTCCACCGTTTCCCATAGCCAGCATGTTGTGATGCAGGTTATGCCTGTGCAGAAAGGTTAGAGGCTCTGCTTTTCATGCGTATCTAACCCTTTCAAGACAGAGCCTGGTTGGACAGTGCAGAGAACAGGGACAGTGAGCTTTCTGGAAGATGTCCTTGGGAAAGCTGGGGAAAACATGAAGTTATTTTTCAAATGGAAAATGTTTCCCAAGCGTCCCTGTTTTGGAAGTTGATATATGCTGGGATTAAATTCAGCAGTTCTGCATTCAGGTCCATGGTGTTCACCTGGAGATGGAAGCAAAGACAGAGTCACTCTGGGGAGCTGATGAATCAAACACAATGCACACTTAGATCAGCAAGTAATTTCTGAGGATGCCAATGGGCAAAATTAAAAGGCTCAACATGTGAGTTCATAAAACTCCTCAATATTCTCAGTACAGTTCACAAAACCCTGGGCTTCACTACCTTAAAAAACTTATGGACACAGTCTCAAGCTGTGCCAGGGGAGGTTTAGGCTGGATGTTAGGGAGAAGTTCTATACAGAGAGAGTGATTAGCCATTGGAATGGACTGCCCAGGGAGGTGGTGGAGTCACCATCATTGGAGGTGTTCAGGAGGGAGACTTGAAGGGGTTTTGGTGCCATGGTTTAGTTGTTTAGGTGAGTTGGATTGGTTGATAGGTTGGACGTGATGATCTCGACGGTCTCTTCCAACCTGGTTTATTGTATTGTATTGTATTGTATTGTATTGTATTGTGGGAACAAGGTCTTCCCTGGATCCTATCTCCCTCAAATTGCCGCTATTGGATGAGGCAGAAAACAGTTGACCAAATGCAGTAAATTGTTTTGGCACTTCATTTTCTAATGGTAACTAGAGCCCAACAATCTGGATAAAACTGGAAGAGATTTTGAAAACTCAAACAGTCAGTGGGGTTACTCACATGAGCGTTTCCTGTGGTGGGTCTCTGGCAGACTCCTATGACTCACTCCTGGTGTGACCCTGGCAGCAGAGTTTGACACACTATTTCCAGGAGAGCTCTGATAAATACAATAATACAATAAATCCAGGTTGGAAGAGACCTTCAAGATCATTGTGTCCAACCTATCAACCAATCCAACCCACCTAAACAACTAGATCATGGCACCAAGCACCCCATCAAGTCTCCTCCTGAACACCTCCAATGATGGTGATTCCACCACCTCCCTGGGCAGACCATTCCAATGGGCAATCACTCTCTCTGTATAGAACTTCCTCCTAACATCCAGTCTAAACCTCCCCTGGTGCAGCTTGAGGCTGTGTCCTCTTGTTTTGGTGCTGCCTGCCTGGGAGAAGAGACCAAGTTTATGCAGGTCTCCATGCTGTGTGGCCCAGGCAAACAGAGGGGAGATGTCCTAGCATGGAGCAAGCCAGCTATTCCATCCAAACTCTTTCAGCTTCAGTTTTGGATGTGGGACTGGCAATTTCCTACCAAAGACTTCTAGCATCTTCACTCACTGCCCCACCTTCCAAATAATCCTGCAGAGATATTTTTTCGTTGCTCTTCTTTCCTGTTGTGCTTTTCTTATTTCTGTCCCTCATGCCCCAACATCACCCCTCTGTGATAACTGTCATGGAAGGAGCAGCACCAGATGCAAGGAGTCCCCATGGCACCATTAATATGTCACACCAAGGCTGTCCTTCATCCCAAGTCCAGAAGATATTTTAATGAAGATATGAAGAATGCTGTACAAGGACAAGATTACCCAGGTAAATTAATCATACCAAGTTTGGGTATGGATTTGGCAGAACTAGTACAAAGGTGAGAAAGGGCTTCACAAGCAGGTTGTGTAACTGGGTGTTGTTGGAGTCTGGGGAGGGATAGAATAGAATAGAATAGAATAGAATAGAATAGAATAGAATAGAATAGAATAGAATAGAATAGAATGGAATTAACCAGCTTGGAAAAGACCTTCGAGATCATCAAGTCCAACCTGTCATCCAACACTGTCTAATCAACTAAACCATGGCACCAAGCGCCCTATCCAGTCCCATCATCACCTCCAGTGATGATGACTCCACCACCTTTCTGGGAAGCCCATTCCAATGGCAAATCACTCTTTCTATGAAGAACTTCTCCCTAACACCCAGCCTAAACCTCCCTTGGCACAGCTTGAGACTCTGTCCTCTTGTTCTGTTGGTGGGAGAAGAGACCAACCCCCACCTGGCTACAACCTCCCTTCAGGTAGTTGTAGACAGCAATAAGGTCTGCTCTGAGCCTCCTCTTCTCCAGGCTAAGCAACCCCAGCTCCCTCAGCCTCTCCTCATAGGGCTTGTGCTCCGAATCCCTCCCCAGCTTTGTTGCCCTTCTCTGGACACGTTCCAGGAACTCAACATCTTTCCTAAACTGAGGGGCCCAGAACTGATGTACAAGCAACTAAAAGAAGGGTCAAGAACCAAGAAAGGAATGACAAGATAAGCAAATCCCATGATGGGTCCTGATTGACTGATGTGCCAGGCAGCCTTGGGTTTGCTAGGGGTGACTGGGGCAGGAGAGCCACCCAAAACTGCTGTCACAGCCATACTGTGAAGGTTGGGCTGCACTCACAACTGGGGAGCCAGGATGTTAGCAGTTGGGAGCTTTCCCTGTCCAGTGAGGGGATAGACAGACACAGACAGATATATTGAGAATTCTGGTATCACCATACTCATTTCAAGCCTGACAGCATTGGCAGCTACCCACAGCTTCATAATAAAAACTACTAAGTGTGTGAAATAAATATATTTTATTAGATAGAGCAATGTAATTTTTCCAAGCCTAGCAGCTTATTTAATAAAAGGATACAACCTCTACCCTCAAGTCTTGTAATGCTTTTGATGGCTTTTATAAACATTTAATGCTGTATATAGGTTGAATTTGTTTGTGGGGTTTTTTTTTTTAACCTTGGACAACTCAGAGTGTGAGTTTATCCACAGCTATTCCTCTGCTGCATAAAAGGCTCAGAAAATTGAACAAGGCTTTAAAGAAGTTTGTTCTGCCTCCACAAGATAATAAAGAAAGTCTATAAAAGGGACATTCTGACAACATAAATAATGAAAACAGTGACCAGGTGTAGAGGATAAGAAACACAAATGACAGACTGCATATTGTGGAGCATCAAACAAATTATGGATAGGATAGGATAGGATAGGATAGAATAGAATAGAATAGAATAGAATAGAATAGAATAGAATAAGATAGGATAGGATAGGATAGGATAGGATAGGATAGGATAGGATAGGATAGGATAGGATAGGATAGAACAGAATAGAATAGAATAGAATAGAATAGAATAGAATAGAATAGAATAGAATAGAATAGTTTCATAGTTTCATAGTTTCATAGTTTCATAGTTTCATAGTTTCATAGTTTCATAGTTTCATAGTTTCATAGTTTCAGTTAAGGTTAGAAGGGACCACAAGGATCATCTAGTTCCAACCCCCCTGCCATGGGCAGGGACACTCTACACTAGATCAGGCTGGCCAGAGCCTCATCCAGCCTGGGCTTAAACACTTCCCAGGACAGGGCCTCAACCACCTCCCTGGACAACCCATTCCAGGGCTTCACCACTCTCACGGTGAAGAACTTCCTCCTCACATCTAGCCTGAATCTCCCCACCTCCAGCTTCATTCCATTCCCCCTAGTCCTATCACTACCTGATAGCCTGAGAGTCCCTCCCCAGCCTCTTGTAGGCCCCCTCCAGATACTGGAAGGCCACAATGAGGTCACCTCGGAGCCTTCTCTTCTCCAGACTGAACAGCCCCAACTCCTTCAGTCTGTCCTCATAGGAGAGGTGCTCCAGCCCTCTGATCATCCTCGTGGCCCTTCTCTGGACACATTCCAGCACCTCCAGATCCCTTTTGTAATAGGGGCTGCAGAACTGGACGCAGTACTCCAGGTGGGGTCTCACTAGAATAGAATGGAATAGAATAGAATGGAATAGAATAGAATAGAATAGAATAGAATAGAATAGAATAGAATAGAATAGAATAGAATAGAATAGACCAGGTTGGAAAAGACCTTTGAGATCATCCATGAGTTGTATGAGTTGCATGTAATGGGCTCATCTCTAAAATGAGAAATAACAATGGTCCAAAGATCACTGGCAGCATCATTCCCTCAAATCATAACATAATCTTAAGGCAGGTTCAATTTTCACTTTAAATTCAACACAAGTTATCTGCTGCAGCAACCCCTCCATTTATCCAGGGTCTATTCCCCACTGAGAACTTTACCTGTAAAGGGCAGCTCTCTTAAGAAACATAAGAGAGAAATAGCTGAAGCTTTGATTCTTGTCTGTAACTGCATGACATTTGCCTGAAAGAAAGCTCTGATCAGGTGCTGTATTCACTTGGGGTCTCCAGATTTTGAGGCCTAGAAAGATCAGAAAGAAATAGATTTTCCAGTTTGTTTACTTTTGAGCCTTTGGTGACATGTCTTTTAATGACTGTCACTGTTCCACAGTAGTTTGCTTTCTTTCTGCAACTTCTGCATGTGAAGAAGAAAGCAAGCATTTTAAAAATAGCTGTACGTAACTGCAAACTCGTAATTGCCATCAGGGAAAGAGCAGCAGCTGTTTATTTGTATTCTCTCAGAAGCTTGGATTTCAAGTTGACAGCACCTCTTTAAACTAATGAGACCAAATAAGAGTCGGAAAACATGCAAATGCGCTAGGAGAAAGTTAGGAGGGCACTGCTGGCAATTAACTAACGATTATTAATTCCCTTGATACACATCATAATAATGATAATTATGATGAACTTGTTTTGTTTCATTGTGGAGGCTGTTAACATTTGATTTCCTGGGCTTTTCCTTGCAATTTACATTAATTACTGTCCACCTCCTGTCTAGTTTTCCTACTGAAACTTCACAAAGTCTTTAATGTGCTCAATGAGTCTTGTCCAACTGATGTTCAACCTAATTGGCATTGAGATCTTTTCACTGCATGTCTGCCCCATCATTGCACCTCTCAAAATTAGAGTCTTACCTTACATTGGCTTGCAGACATGCATTTTTTCACTTGATAACATAGGGATAGAAAATGATGGCATGGGGATAGAATTAACCAGGTTGGAAAAGACCTTTGAGATCGAGTCCAACCTGTCATCCAACGCTATCTAATCAGCTGAACCATGGCACCAAGCACCACCTCCAGTCTCTTTCTAAACACCTCCAGTGATGGTGACTCCATCACTGGACTGGGCAGCTCATTCCAATGGCCAATCACTCTTTCTGTGAAGAACTTCTTTCTAACATCCAGCCTCAACCTCACCTGACGCACCTTGAGACTGTGTCCTCTTGTTCTGATGCTTGTTGCCTGGGAGAAGAGACCAACCCCCACCTGGCTACAACTTCCTTTCAGGTAGTTGCAGAGAGCAATAAGGTCTCCTCTGAGCCTCCTCTTCTCCAGGCTAAGCAACCCCAGCTCCCTCAGCCTCTCCTCACAGGGCTTGTGCTCCAAACCCCTCCCCAGCTTTGTTGCCCTTCTCTGGACACGTTCCAGCCCAAATGCTTGCCATTGTACATTGCTCCAGTTTCATATTTCTGGAGTCCAGAATCCAAACTACTGCTTCCTGTTTGTTGCCTGGTGTTTTTTGTTAACAGTCATTTGCTGTAACCATCTCCACCACTATCTGCTGGATTCCCCAGTCCTTTGCCTAAATCATCTTCCTCATCAATTCTTCCTAAATAAAGTTAATGTTAATTGCTCAATTGGAGATGTAGACCATTGTCACAAATTAAGAATAGGATAGGATAGGATAGGATAGGATAGGATAGGATAGGATAGGATAGGATAGGATAGGATAGAATTAACCAGGTTGGAAAAGACCTTTGAGATCGTTGAGTCCAACCTATCATCCAACACTATCTAAGGATAATATTCATAATCAAGATATGGGAAGAGGTGTAAACTTGGCATAATTAATTACAATAGAATCATAGAATCATAGTATCAATAAGGTTGGAAAAGACCTCAAAGATCATCAAGTCCAACCTGTCACCCAACACCTCATGACTATTAAACCATGGCACCAAGTGCCACATCCATTCCCCTCTTGAACACCTCCAGTAAAGCAGTTTTCTTTCTGAAGTCCAGCAATGGCTGCCTCCTGTGAAGGTCATACCCATCCCAGCCTACACTTGTTCTGGACAATTAATACCATGCAGGAACTTCCAAATTTATCTAGAAATGTTACAACAGAAATCCCCTCCGGATCCTCATATTGCTAATGCTGACAGAGCCTGGGAAGGCTTCAGTGAGCCCTGTCACACTGACTTGAGACTTTTGAAGTGTGTTTCATCCCTTTCTGGGAATTTGTAAACTGCACTTTAAAAAATTCCACATCTTCTAGAGGCTGAAGGAAAGTCATGATTCATACTGATGTCCCCCTGGATCCATTATTTTTGCCAAAACCTAGCTCAGATTTTGGAAGGATACCAACAGCTGTCATTCTTATTGAATGCTGTGTTCAGCCCTGCTATTCTACACATTCTGAGAAGCATGCTTATACCCATAACTAATAACCTGTTCTGTATGCTGCATACCTACACAGCTGAATGCTCCTGGGAAATTTTGTATTGATTCACACACCACTGTAGTGTCCTGTTGCAGTTTTAAGCCCAGCCAAAGCCAAGCACCACAAGATCACTCACACAACTGCAAGTAGGATGGCAGAGGGAAATTTGGAGCAAAATGAGGATTAAGAAAAGGAGAGTTTAATAAAACAATACAAAGAACAAATGAACAGGAATAACAGTGGTTAAGAAGTAATGCATAAAGCGGATGTATAAAATCAAGCAACATAAAATGTGACACCCTTACTCAACACCTAGGCACCAAAAACCCACCTCACCAGATAACTGCTGTGCCAGGCCCACCTCCCACCCTTCTTATATAGTGTGTATGGAATACCCCACTGGCTGGTTCAGCTGGCTGTCTGCGGTGTGTCCCCTCTCAAATCCTTGTGAGGAAAATTAACCCTGTTCTAGCCAACAGGACCCAGGACATGTCTCTGACATGGCAGGTTCTGTGCATGCACTGCTGAGGGCTCAGGAACAGCTGTTGATAGAGTTGCCAGGTGTTTTCCATGATAAAAAAAGGGTTTTAGTTGCTTATGGAATTTACACTTTGCTGTGTGCTTTTATAGGGCTGTGAGGAGCAGGTCTCCATCTCTCAGAAGAATGAACAGCCTTGTAGTGAAAGCCTCATGCATAGTGAGCCCAAATGCTTCTGCTGAAGCCTCTATCCTCCTCCCTCCTGGGTAAGCTGTCTCAGCTATAGGGTGTTGCCCAGCCAATGCAATGGCTTTTCTGAAGTTAATTTCTGCACTGAAGTTCACTTCTGTTGGCTATTGCCATGGTGTGCACCTTACTGCCCTGATCTCTGGAAGATGAAGGCAAATTGGGAAATTCCTCTTCAGAAGGCTGGCTTGTCCTGATGGCCTTCCTATTACTGTAGCCATGGCTCAAGAGCATGTCCTGCAAGGCAAAGTTGCAGAGCAGAGTGGCTAAGCTGCAGACTGCATTGGGCCTGACAACTTTGGAAGCCACAGGATCTCAAGTTTGCAGAGAAGGGCAGACCAGAGCTATGGGCCAAGTACCTTGTACCCTTTTGGCTCCGCTGCTGGACAGTCAAATCAAGGCAGCCTGGGAGCTGTCAGAGGTCACTGCAGAACCAAAGTGTCAACAGATCCCCTTTGCAGACACAATGCATTTTTTGTACTTACTTAATCAGGTTCTCCTTGCTCTCTGGCATATCAACTGCAACTCTTCAGTGTCTTTCCACAAACAGGCCCATCAGTCACTCCAGGACTAAACCTAGTAAGCCTGTGAGAATACAGGCACAGCACATACATACTTTTGCATACCACATGGTGATTTCAGCAGAAAAACAAAAATTCCCAAGGCTCATGTAGGTGAAAAGGACAAGTATTAGTGCAATAACACTGTGGCAGTATTTGCATAAGCTTTAGCATCTCGCTACTAGTCCAACATTGGACACGGATCCAAACCATGGTTTACACCTATTTGCAATCATAGAATCAATAAAGTTGGAAAAGACCTCAAAGATCATCAAGTCCAACTTGTCACCCAACACCTCATGACTACTAAACATTCAAGTGCCACATCAAATCACTTTTTGAGCACCTTCAGGGATGGTGACTCCACCACCTCCCTGGGCAGCACATTCCAATGGCTAACAACTCTCTCTGAGAAGAACTTTCTCCTCACCTCAATGCTAAACTTCCCCTGGTGCAGTTTGAGACTGTGTCCTCTTGTTCTGGTGTGGGTTGCCTGGAACAAGAGACCAACCTCTGCCTGGCTACAACCTCCCTTCAGGTAGTTGTCTAGAGCAATAAGGTCTCCCCTGAGCCTCCTCTTCTCCAGGCTAAGCAACCCCAGCTCCCTCAGCCTCTCCTCACAGGGCTTGTGTTCCAAACCCCTCACCAACTTTATTGCCCTTCTCTGGACACGTTCCATCAACTCAACATCTTTCCTAAACTGAGGGGCCCAGAACTGGATGCAGTACTCAAGGTGTACTCAAGTACTCAATCTTCACAAGGAATATGAGAGATCATCTAGTTCTTCTTCCCACCAGAGCCAAATTGTTGTTCAACATCTTGGACTACATATGTGCAAAGTGTAATGTAAGAGAAAGCTGGTCTGAGTTGGACTCAATGGATGCTGCCCTCTGGCAGTGGTTTGCTTTCTTTGCCGGTATCATGTCTTAGCTTTCATGTTTCCTAACTCACAATGTCCCTGAATTGCTTTGGGATGTTGTAGCGTTTCAGAACTTTCAGAACGGAAGCAAAGGTCCAAGAAAGCAGTTTCCAGGGTTTGATTCTATCAGTTCATCCTCTTTAGCTTGACATCAACCTGTATTTATGGAGCCTCATACTCAGTGTTCCCAAAGCATTCTGCAAATATTGGGAAATTCCCAGGGGGCACTGTGTCCCACTGTCTAACAGCAGATGAAAAAGGAGAGGTGGGGACACATCAGAGAGAGACAGGAATATGAGGCATATTCCTGGAAGTTCATTTGGCTGCTTTAACCATTCAAACCACACTCTCAAAATGTAGCTGAAAAGCTGCACTGCTGGACAGGGACTCAGGAGCTGAGAATAAGATGGAGCCAAACAAAAATTTTACCACATATGTTCCTCTTCTGGATGGGATATCATGGCAATGCAGGTCTGATGAAAACAAGGACATTTCTTCAGTGCTGCCTTCCAGATTTTCCCTGATAGTGTTCCAGTTTCAGGAAAGCTGTACATTCAGGAAACATAATTTCTAGAGGAAACTCAGCAGGACTGAAGACAAACCTAAATGCTGAACTTGCCTTTGAGGCTTAGGAAAGTAGCAAGAGGTCAGATGCCTATTTTGCAGAGATGCTGGAGCCTTGGTTCACTACGCAGAGAAGGGAAAGAAGCACTGAGATGCTGAGATGCTGCTGGAGGAGTTGGTGCTGGGAGGCAGGCTGAGTTTTCTCTAAATAACAGAAAGGGACTGTGAGGAATGTTCTTTTTAGATAAGGGGGCAATGATTGCCCCATGTGACGCCAAAAAGAGACTGAAAATGGAGGAAGCTGTTATTGGAGAGACGCATGGGAATGAGAGAGTTTCTGAGGTTGGCTTAAAGGAAACAAACTGTGATTATTCATCAAACATTTAAGAACTTTGGGAAACAGGAGAGGAGACAACTAAGTTGTGCTATCTGGAGAAATTCAGAAAAGAAAGGGGAAAGGGGAGGTGAAATATAAATATAAGATGGGGAATGGGAGTGAAGAACTTTGCTAATACTTTCCTGTGCAGTTCATTTGTTTCTCTTGTTGTTCTCCCTGATAATAAAAATGTTCCAGATGGATGTGTTAACCAAATCCCTTGAGGAGAAAGGTTTTCATTTCCTTCCATTGCTTCCCTTTACTCTTATCAATGCTGAGAAAGGAATGGGACCACACCAAGTTCACAGAGCTATTCATCATCAGCCCAAGGGAAGGCAAATCCCTGTGCAAAGGTTTCCACTGGCAGAAGGATAAATATATGCTACGTGTCGATGGGAGTCCATTGCCTAGTCTCCCTGCATATTAATTCCACAGCCTGATTTTTTATGTTGCAAATGTGGTAATACATAGGCTGGCATCCCCACAGTGCAGGATGATATCAACATGCCACAAACAGCAGCAAGGAAAGGTTTGAAGGTAGTAAGAGAGTATTGGATATCACCCTGTCACTGCACATAAGAAGCTCTGAAATAAGCTAGTTCTGCTCCCACAGATATGAATAGGGGTTCATCTATTTTAAATTCCCAGGGAATCTCATCTGAATTTACTTTTGAATGGAGTAGCATAAACCCCTGCATGCTGAATTATAGCTGCCTTTGATGGTACAATTTAGTTCTCTCCCAAAGGAGCAGTGAATCAAAGGCTTGCATTGAAGACAGGTTGTCAAATCTATTTAAGATTAACATGGATCTTAATTCCTCCTCCTGGAGTTGTGACACCTGGGGGTGCCTGGGCAGAAGGTAGCCTGTCCCATACTGAGATTATTGTTTCCTCTGGTCCCTGAGTGAAAGAGCCAGCAGTGTGCCCAGGTGGCCAAGAAGGCCAATAGCATCCTGGCCTGCATCAGAAATAGCGTGCCCAGCAGGAGCAGGGAAGTCATTGTGCCCCCGTACTCAGCACTGGTCAGGCCACACTTCGAGTACTGTGTCCAGTTCTGGGGCCCTCAGTTTAAGAAGGACATTGAGACACTTGAACGTGTCCAGAGATGGGCAATGAGGCCTCAAGCACAAGCCTTATGAGGAGAGGCTGAGGGAGCTGGGATTGTTTAGACTGCAGAAGAGGAGGCTCAGGGGAGACCTTATTGCTCTCTACAACTACCTGAAGGGTGGTTGTAGCAGGTGGGGGTTGGTCTCTTCTCCCAGGCAACGAGCACCAGAACAAGAGGACACAGTCTCAAGCTGCACCAGGGGAAGTTTAGGCTTGAGGTGAGGAGAAAGTTCTTCACAGAGAGTTGTTGGCCTTTGGAATGTGCTGTCCAGGGAGGTGGTGGAGTCACCATCCCTGGAGGTGTTCAAAAAATGATTGGATGTGGCACTTGGTGCCAGTTTTTAGTAGTCATGAGGTGTTGGGTGACAGGTTGGACTTGATGATCTTTGAGGTCTTTTCCAACCTTATTGATTCTCTGATTCTATGAACAGATCTTGTACCTGGGTGATTTTTCTGGCACGCTGTCCCTCTTGTAGGGCAACTTGAGTTGCACAAAGCATAGATTTTAGGACAACTCAAATGTGTTCCCTGGTGGCCACACGTCCAGGCCTTTCTTTAATGTGAGCAAGAACAAGATGCGCTCCCAACGATGGCAGAGTTGGGTCCCCTGGTTAAGACATTTCGCACTGAACAGCTGCCGTGGGTCTATTTTGCCTATCCCTGTTCAGGCTGAAAAGTCCCAAGCCCATAACAAGGCTGGAAGGAGGGAAATCAGTGAGAAACATGGAGATTTCCCAAATGTTTGCAGTGATTTTTATAAACATAAATATAGTTTGTTAGCTGCCTAGATAACTGAGGTGGTGAAATTTGTTGGAGTATTAATTCATACTGCCTTCAATTTGGCACTTGTTTATTATTATTTTTTTTGTATGTAGGTGTTTTATTTTCAGGAAATTGTGACAGCCACTGAATCAATCTGATTCTCATTGCTGGAGCTCCAGCAATGTCCTTGTTTTAACTCTCTTTGTAACAACACTATACTTACAGTCTTAAACCGAACACCTACCCCACAAACCTACAATCACTTGTGTCTCAGTGTGGTGGTTTGAGCCTTAACTGGGATTTGAGAGCTCAGATGGGGGGGCAAGACTGAGAATCCCTCCCCTGCTTCCCCTTCCCCCTCCTCTAAAAAAAAACAACAAACAAATGAAAGAAAGGGGGATAAAGAAAAAAAGGAGGAGGTAAATTTTCTGAGAAATAATTTGGAGTTGGTTTGGAAGTAGAGAGGTAAAATTTTCTTTAAACAATATATATATATATATATATCTAAAACAATAACAGGAAGGGTTCACAAGGGCAAGGAATAAGGATAGATAGGGAGAATATATATATAAAGAACATATATACAACAGTCCTTTGAAGATGCAGCAGGGAGAAAATACCAGGCCTGACCACGTGGCAGAGAAGCAGGAAGCCAGCAGTGACTCAGTCCTTTCGTCCAGGCAAAGCAAAAGCAAAAGAGAGCAAATGGCTGCAGCGCCTTCCTTTTTATAGGCTTGCTGGACAGGGAGGAGGGGTGGAACACACTAACTTAGTTTCACAGGGGGAAAACCCCCCTCTGGGGAAGGCAAGGCTCTCACAAGCCCTCCACTCCTGCTTTCAGGGTGGGCGTAACCCATCACACTCAGCTACTTCATTAATCTCAGAAATATCCTGGTATTTTGCTTTCCTAATCAAACTGTTACCTGTCATGTTAGTACCCAACTGATTATTTGCAGACCCACCTAATGCTCTGCAAGAATACTGATAAAGTTTACACTTAAGTGAAATTCCATCATCTGTATCTAATAAACCCATTAAATCTAGAGCCTGAGAACTACAAACAGCCAGAACACTGACCACTTAATTTCACCCACTTCTCTGTGCTGGGTTTCATCATTTGTGTGACTTAGGCAAACTCAGAAAAGGCATTTAAACACATCAGGAAATGCAGACCCTACAATTTCCTCTGTAGTTTGATTCATAGTTTATAATCTCCCTAAAACATATTTGCAACCTTATTTCTCATTTAAATTTGCCTAGCCTAGCTTTGCATCATTAATTATTTTTACACCTTTGTCCAGAATTATGAAGTGAATTAAAAAACACTTCAGTTACCAATTAATTTTCCTCCCGAGGTCACCTTGAACTTTTCATCTCTAAGCTAAGGCAATGGCACTTGTTAAATCTCCTGAGGAACTTCCTCCAATTTCCACTGTATTTTTAGGATATTGTTGTGTTCTCAGCAACTTTTCATGTTTCTTTTAATGTAACTGCCAGAACTGCACATTATCCTAGCCCTAGTCTAGCTGATTTTGTACATAAAGGTAAAAGCCACCTTTCCATCCTTAACCATTACTTAGAAACATAGAATTGTTTTGGCTGGAATAGACCTTTGAGATCATTAAGTCTAAGCATTAACCTGCCAGTGGCGATTCACCACTAAACTGTGTCCCTCAGCACCACATCTACATGCCTTCTAAATGCCTCCAGGGATGGTGACTCCACCCTGGGCACCCTGTTCCAGTGTTTTACAAGCCTTTACATTGCCAAGACTTTCATTAACCCTCTCTTTCACAAAATGCTGAGCAGCTAATGCATTCTGACTTTATCTGAATGTTTTCTAGAATTATTTTGCAGGATCACAGAATCACAGAAGCATTCAGGTTGGAAAAGACCCGCAGGATCACCAAGTCCAACCAATAACCCTACTCTACAAAGATCACCCCTAAACCCCAAGCACCATGTCTAAATGACCTTTAAACACATCTAGGGTTGGTGACTCAACCACCTCCCTGGGCAGCACATTCTAATGCCTGACCACTCTTTCTGTGGAAATTTTCTTCCTAATGTCCAGTCTAAACCTACCCTGTTGTAGCTTTAGGCCATTCCCTCTTGTTCTATCAATAATTACCTGGGAGAAGAGATCAACACCAGCCTCTCTGCAACATCCTTTCAGGTAGCTGTACAGAGTGATGGATGAGGTCTCCCCTCAGCTTCCTCTTCCAAACTAAACAGCCCCAGCTCCTTCAGTTGTTCTTCATACAACTTGTATTTCAGGCCCTTCACCAGCTTTGTTGCCCTCCTCTGCACTCACTCCAGCACCTCCACATCTCTCTTGTATTGAGGTGCCCAAAAACTGGACACAATATTTGAGATGTGGCCTCACCAGAGCTGAGTACAAGGGGACAATCACCTCCCTACTGCTGCTGGACACAGCATTTCTAATACAAGCCAGGATGCCATGGGCCTTCATGGCCACCTGGGCACACTGCTTGCTCATATTCAGTTGCTTGTTGATTAGAATCCCCAGGTCCCTTTCTGCCAGACAGCTTTCCAGTCACACTTCCCCAAGCCTGTAGCATTGCTTGGGGTTGTTGTGACCCAAGTGCAGGACCTGGCATTTGGCCTTGAAGCTCATCCCATTAACATTGGCCTATTCATCCAATCTATCCCTCTGTAGAGCCTCCCTACCCTCGTGCAGATCAGCACTCCCACCTAACTTGGTGATGACACACTCTATGTCTTCAACAAGGTCACCTATAGAGATGTTAAACAAAAGTAGTCCCAACAGTGAGCCCTGAGGAACACCACTTGTGACCGGCTGCCAGCTGGATTTAACTCCATTGACCAGCACTCTTTGGGACTGTGTGCCCAGCCAGTGCTTCATCCAGCACAGTGTGTGTGCATCCAAGCCACGAGCAGCCAGGTTATCCTTGAGAATTCTGTGGAAAATAGTGTCAAAGGCTTTTTGGAAGTCTAGGTAGGCAAATCCACAGCCTTTCCCTCATCCAAGTCAGGTCGTTCTGTTATAGAAGGAGATTGGGTTCGTCAGGCAGGACCTGCCCTTCATAAACCCATGCTGACTGGCCTCATCCCCTGGTGGTTCCCTATATGCCATGTAATAGCTCTTGAGACGATCAGTTCCATGACCTCTCCTGGTACTGAGGTCAGACTGACAGGTCTGTGGTTTCCTGGAGTCTCCAGTCCTTTTAACCTGGATGTTAAAATTAATACTCTTTTGGTCAAAGCAAATATTTCAGGCATGCATGCATTTCATGAGCACCATCTCAGCACTGGTCAGGCCACACCTTGAGTCCTGTGTCCAGTTCTGGGCCCTTCAGGTTAGGAAAGATGTTGAGTTGCTGGAACGTGTCCAGAGAAGGGCAACAAAGCTGGGGAGGGGTTTGGAGCACAAGCCCTGTAAGGAGAGGCTGAGGGAGCTGGGGTTGTTCAGACTGCAGAAGAGGAGGCTCAGGGGAGACCTTATTGCTCTCTACAGCTACCTGAAAGGAGGTTGTAGTCAGGAGGGGGTTGGTCTCTTCTCCCAGGCAGCCAGCACCAGAGCAAGAGGACACAGTTTCAAGCTGCACCAGGGGAAGTTTAGGCTCGAGGTAAGGAGAAAGTTCTTCACAGAGAGAGTTGTTAGCCACTGGAATGGGCTGCCCAGGGAGGTAGTGGAGTCACCATCCCTGGGGCTGTTCAAAAAGGGATTGGACATGGCACTTGGTGCCATGGTTTAGTAGTCATGAAGTGTTGGGTGACAGGTTGGACTTGATGATCTCTGAGGTCTCTTCCAACCTTATTGATTCTCTGATTCTATGATCTACACAGGCCGGCTCATTGAATTCTTCCAGGTAAACATAAATTGAAGCACGAGTATTCACAGGCAGCATAAGAATGGATAGATATGAGGAATGCAAGGATTGTCGTGTTCACACAGAAGCAACAGGCCTTCTTGGTTTCAAAAAAGCCTAAGGAATTTATATGAACTCCATCATCTGGAAACCTGAGTCCCTCCTAAGTTTTGTTGTGTTTATACAGATAACATACCTGGACGCACTCAGGTTTTCACACAGGTGTCTGAGGAAGACCAAACAGTTTGGATGCCCAAGAAAGGGCTTATGTGGAAAACTGCACGCTTCCATATCCTCGGCCAAGAAATGCCCAAGATGTCACAGCATGGGCTGGCCAGGAGGGAAGACAACCCTCCAGTCCTTTGGCTAATCTTATTCTTCACTTAGTTTCATAGTTTCATAGTTTCATAGTTTCAGTTAGGGTTGGAAGGGACCACAAGGATCATCTAGTTCCAACCCCCCTGCCATGGGCAGGGACACTCTACCCTAGATCAGGCTGGCCAGAGCCTCGTCCAGCCTGGTCTTAAACACCTCCCAGGGACGGGGCCTCAACCACCTCCCTGGACAACCCATTCCAGGCCTTCACCACCCTCACGGTGAAGAACTTCCTCCTCATGTCCAGCCTGAATCTTCCCACCTCCAGCTTCATCCCATTCCCCCTAGTCCTATCACTCCCTGATAGCCTGAAAAGTCCCTCCCCAGCCTTCTTGTAGGCCCCCTTCAGATACCAGAAGGCCACAATGAGGTCACCTCGGAGCCTTCTCTTCTCCAGACTGAACAGCCCCAACTCCTTTAGTCTGTCCTCATAGGAGAGGTGCTCCAGCCCTCTGATCATCCTCGTGGCCCTTCTCTGGACACACTCCAGCACCTCCAGATCCCTCTTGTAATAGGGGCTCCAGAACTGGACGCAGTACTCCAGGTGGGGTCTCACCAGAGCTGAGTAGAGGGGGAGAATCCCCTCCCTTGACCTGCTGGCCACACTTCTCCTGATGCAGCCCAGGATCTGATTGGCTTTCTGGGCTGCAAGTGCACATTGAGAGCTCCTGTTGAGCTTCTCGTCCACCAGCACCCCCAAGTCTCTCTCCTCTGGGCTGCTCCCCAGCCAGTCACTGCCCAACCTGTATTTGTGCCTGGGATTGCCTCGACCCAGATGCAGGACCCTGCACTTGGTCTTGTTGAAGCTCATGAGGTTGGCCTGTGCCCACCTCTCCAGCCTGTCCAGGTCCCTCTGGATGGCATCCCTTCCCTCCAGCGTGTCTGCTGCACCACACAGCTTGGTGTCATCAGCAAACTTGCTGAGGGTGCACTCAATGCCACTGTCCATGTCACCCACAAAGATGTTGAACAAGACTGGTCCCAGGACTGATCCCTGAGGGACTCCGCTTGTCACTGGCCTCCACTGGGACATGGACCCATTGACAGCCACTCTTTGGGTGCGGCCATCAAGCCAGTTCCTTATCCATCTGGTGGTCCATCTATCAAACCCGTGTGTCACCAGCTTGGAGACCAGGATGTGGTGTGGGACAGTGTCAAAGGCTTTGCTCAGGTCCAGGTAAACGACATCAGTTGCTCGCCCCTCATCTATTAATGCTGTCACCTGTTCATAGAAGGCCACCAGGTTTGTCAGGCAGGATTTGCCCTTGGCAAAGCCATGCTGACTGCTCCCAATCACCTCTTCACTACTCTTCTGAGTCAGTAGTGCCTCCAGGAGGATCTGCTCCATGATCTTTCCGGGCGCAGAGGTGAGACTGACCGGCCTGTAGTTCCCTGGTTCCTCCTTCTTACCCTTTTTTTTTCTTCACTTCAGAGAGGAACAAAGGATTTGGTAATCACAAGTTTAATGTTCTAGCCAGGAATTTGGCACTTATTTGTACAGGGAGAGACTTGAAGTCTGGTCCCTTCTCTGAGGGCAATACAGACATTGAACTGGAAGAGATTTGTAAAAAGCTGGACCAGGACCAGGAATCCTAACATAAACCAAAGAGCTTACCCCAAAAGTATCCCTAGACTGTGCTTAGATTAATTTATGACAACAAAGTTTCTGCTGTGTGCAGAAATCACTTCAGTTTAAATGAACAGCAATAAAAAATTAATGATATGTAGCTTTATCTAGGGTGGAATTATCTACCACAAACCTGGATTAATTTTTCATAAGGTTTTAATTAATTTTGCCACATACATTTCATTGCCCTGTTTACAGGATTTTGTGTAGAAGGCTATTATTTGAGCTCTAGATCATTGTTTTGCTAGTGATATTTCAGTTACACACTGTAGTGGGTTGACATTTACCCCCCAACATTAACTTTGCCAGGCCAGCTCAGGTGGAAGCAAATGAAAGTTGTATTTACAGACAAAACTACAGTCTACAAGGGAGTGTAATGAATATGTACAAAATATACAGTAGTTACAATATTTACAGATATTTACAATCAATAAACAGCACAAGAACCCCCCCTGGTCAAAATCAGAGGAAGGTACTAGCATCTCCTTTTTTCTGCCTCCCCCTCACCTCCCTGTCCAAAAGGAGAAAGGAGCAGACAAAGTTGCTGTTAGACTTAACCAAAACAATGCAGACAAGGTCAAGCAGAAGCAAGTTAGTATCTCCTCTGAGCAGAGTAGTCAGAAGAAAAGAGAATAGATGAGAAGAAGGAATTGCTTTGGTACAGCCCACATTATGCAAGCCCTATGAGGAGAGACTGAAGGAGCTGGGGTTGCGTAACCTGGAGGAGACTCAGGGTGACCTTATTGCTCTCTACAACTACCTGAAGGGAGGTTGTAGACAGGCAGAGGCTGGTCTCTTCTCCGAGGCAACCAGCACCAGAACAAGGGGACACAGTCTCAAGCTGCGCCAGGGCAGGTTTAGGCTGGAGGTTAGGAGGAAGTTCTACACAGAGAGAGTGATTGCCCATTGGAATGGGCTGCTGAGGAGGTGGTGGAGTCACCATCATTGGAGGTGTTCAGGAGGAGACTTGATAGGGTGCTTGGTTGCATGGTTTAGTTGATTGGTGGTGCTGGATGATAGGTTGAATGCAATGATCTTGAAGGTCTCTTCCAACCTGGTCTATTCTATTCTATTCTATTCTATTCTATTCTATTCTATTCTATTCTATTCTATTCTATTCTGAACAGTGAAGCTACTAGCATCTCCTTTTTTCTGCCTCCCCCCCAACTCCCTGTCCAAAAGGAGCAGACAAAGTTTCTGTTAGACTTAACCAAAACGATGCAGCCAAGGTCAAGCAGAAGCAAGTTAGTATCTCCCCTGAGCAGAGAAGTCAGAAGAAAAGAGAATAGATGAGAAGAAGGAACTGCTTTGCTATAGTCCACCTTATGGTAGATATCTCCCCATGGAATTGTTTACAATTATCTTCATTTTCCTTTTTACACCCAATAGTGATTTATTTACATTTTACTACTTTTCTGCTCAAGATCTGTGAAAAATTTTAAAGGCATAGCCTAAAATTACCACACACACCATATCACCTCTTCTCCACTGCAGTCCTTCTTTCCCCAAAGAAATTGTTTCTCTCCAATCTAGCAACAGCCTCACAATCCTTTTTTGTCTGTGTGCTGGGTGGTAGGTAATTACAACCTCTAACAAAAGCCTGCTGAATTACACCAATCAAGAAATACATTTTTTTGGAGCTTTCCACTGATGCAGCTATATTGGTGTACTGAATATATACACTCAAAAAACCCCACAGGCCTCTTCACTGCTCTGTGCTAGCGATTAGGCAAGATTAACATTTCAGTGGAGCTGTGTCAGCTTAAATGTGAATGTGGAAAAAATGAGCAGAGCAATGATACTTTGCAGGGAACAAGTTTTCAAGCAAG
Source organism: Colaptes auratus (assembly GCA_015227895.2). Taxonomy (NCBI): domain Eukaryota; kingdom Metazoa; phylum Chordata; class Aves; order Piciformes; family Picidae; genus Colaptes; species Colaptes auratus. The sequence goes on from CM037631.1 coordinate 1,756,403, forward strand.
GATTCAAAATTATACCACGTTATCTTCCCTCAGATGAAACTGCAGAGGGCTGTAGATAAAATGTTGACTTTATTTTCTATATTTGAAAGGAGAATATATATTTTCCTGTACTGAAAGCTTAGAACTGTCAGTAAAGAAGATCCTTATTCACATCACACATTGGAAGCTATGAAAAGAGTAAATTCCCAAGCAATTGTCTTTATAATCTCCAGCAATGAGCAAGAGATGTGGCTTGTCCCTTTGCCCCTTTGCTGCTGTTTCTGGGTGGTGAGAGGGATGAGAAGTGCAGAGGAGTGGCTGTGGTTGTCAGCAAGCAACAAAATTGGGTATGGAATGAATGGGATCAGTCAGGTCCCCAGCCTTACATAAACCAGCTACGTCCATACCTCTTCCCTGAGAGCCTGATCTCAATGCCATCACATCCCTAAACTGTCTTGGCTTGTTATGATCCTTTTTCCAAACAATGAAGCCTTCACCTACTGTGAGGCAGAGGCCACCAGATGGAAGAGGCTGCCCCGTTCACAAGTTTTGTGGGGGCAGAAATGAGGCCTCTGTAACTCTGCCCCATGTCCAGGGGACCCCTGCCAGGCAGCAAGATAAAGACATGGGCCATGGGAAACAGAGGTACTCAGAACAATTCTTTTCAAAGATAAAAGAATGAACGTTGCCAAAGCCTCACATCTGAACAGTTAAGCATTGTCTAGTGATATTCTAGTACTGAACAGTGGCTTGTTGTCAATTTCTGGATCCTTCCAAGCTTTACAAACACAGAACCACAGATACAGAACCACAGAATCAACCAGGTTGGAAAAGACCTCTGAGATCATCCAGTCCCACCTATCACCCAACACCATCTAACCAACTAAACCATGGCACCAAGTGCCTCATCCAGGCTCTTTTTAAACACTTCCAGGGATGGTGACTCCATCACCTCCCTGGGCAGCACATCCCAATGGCCAATCTCTCTTTCTGGGAAGAATTTCTTCCTCACATCCAGAACAGAATTGTTGGGGTTGGAGGGGACCTGAAGGATCATCCAGTTCCAAGCCCCTGCCATGGGCAGGGGACACCTCACACTAGAGCAGGTTACTCAAAGCCACATAAAGTCTGGCCTTAAAAACCTCTAGGGATGAGGCTTCCACTTTACAATGATCTTTTAAGTCCTCTCCTATATCACACTATCACAGTATCGCCAAGGTTGGAAGAGACCTCAAAGATCATCGAGTCCAACCTGTCACCACAGACCTCATGACTAGACCATGGCACCAAGTGCCATGTCCAGTCCCCTCTTGAACACCTCCAGGGACGGTGACTCCACCACCTCCCTGGGCAGCCCATTCCAATGGCGAATCACTCTCTTGGTGAAGAACTTTCTCCTCACCTCAAGCCTAAACTTTCCTGGCACAGCTTGAGACTGTGTCCCCTTGTTCTGGTGCTGGTTGCTAGGGAGAAGAGGCCAACCCCTTCCTGGCTGCAACCACCTTTCAGGTAGTTGCAGAGAGCAATAAGGTCTCCCCTGAGCCTCCTTTTCTCCAGGCTAAACAACCCCAGCTCCCTCAGCCTCTCCTCATAGGGCTTGTGCTCAAGGTCTCTCACCAGCCTTGTTGCCCTTATGGTGACTCTGCAGACTTTTGCATCTAGCAGACTTCAGCTATTCCTCATCTTAAGGTGCTTTTATCTCCCTCTGACCGCAGAAAAATCCCAATATGTATATTGAGTTGTGGTAGTTTAATGCCAATAACAGTGGACATTAGGGGGGGAAATTTTCAGGCAGGCTGGTTAAACAGTGGACCAGATTGCCCAGAGAAGTTGTGGAGTCTCCACCCTTGAAGATACTCACAGCTTGTCTATATGTGTGCTGACCTAAATTTGAAGGTGCATCCAATTTCAAACCTGTCCTTGATGGCGTAATAGATCAGATGGCCTCCCAAGCCCTAGATAACATAAAATACAAGAACAGAAACCTCCCAGGAGGGCTGAGGTCCTGGCAGCAGAGGTGGTGCCAGAAGAACATTGAGATCCAGAGGAAGGCTTACAATCACACCAAGTTTTTACTATTGTTTTTTTTCTCCCACAGAAAGAGCAGTGCCTCACCTTGCCAAGAGAAAAGGCAGAGCCCAGGGCTGAGCACATTAAGAGCCTCTTCCTTCACAAGTCCAGCATGTGAAAATGAGGACTTAGTATGAGCAAATGAGGGTTTTAAACATATCATAGAGGTTGAAAACATGGAGTTTCAGCCTTAAGAACCATCCTTTCTGGAGACATTTTATACTATTAATTTTGTCTCCGGTGTCAAGGCATCAGCTGAAGATATTATTTTTATGACACATATCAGACAGGTGAGTCTCATCTAGTCTTTTCCAGCTGATGTGCCTGAATGCAACCCACGGGAGTTTAACAGGACACCCATATTCTGTCTACCTGCAAAAAAAGGCCCCAATAACCATGGGATCTCCTGTCTGCTGATGCTGGAAACATTGTGCTCAAACTATTTAAGAGTACTGCAAGAGAGTGTTTGCTGAACATTTTGTGTGGATAGAGATGACTGAAATGTTACCAAGAGTAGAAGTGTCTGCTGTTTCTGAAGGGAGAACTGATGACAGCCCAGGTCGCCTAAGGGAAAGGATGATGCTAGAGGATATGAAGATGGAAGTGTGACATGCCCTCAGCTTCCCCATTGCAAGCAGTGATTGCTGTGACTTGTAGCTGCAGCTGCTCTGCTTGCACCAGCTGCTGGAAAGGCTGGAAGAAGCTACAAAATCTTGTGGTCCTTTCACAATGGGACTTTATGGCAAATGTCCCCTGGCACTCACCTCAGCTGACCCCAGCTGACCCCAAGCAAACAGAGGCACCACTCTCCAGCTCTGTGTTGAAGGAAGGGAAGCTGCCATCCTCAGACTCTCCACCAGCATCAGTTACACTTTTAACCAGGCAGCTTCAGAAGCAGGTCATGACCATAATCCAGAGTCTTTCTGTGCTTTCACTAATGTCACAAAGCTTTTGATACAGCCATAAATTATAAATCAAGCCCATAAACAAACAGTCTGTGACAGAAATGAAGCATTTTAACTGATGTGTTGGGGATCTAAATTGTGTTTCTTAAGATTATATGTCTTTGGATATTTGCTACAGTTACACTTTTCATCCCACATGGGCAGGAATATTTACAGATACTGGAAAATACTTTGCTTTAATTCTTGGAGTCTAGCTGTCTTAAGTTCAGATCAAACATCCCTGCTACAGGACACACTGCCTTGTGTCCTTGTGGAGGATTGCTATGAAACAGCAAAGTGAAACATAACCTCTGACAACACAATGCCTTGAACCTGGAACCTCTTAGGATTGCCACTGCAGGTTTTGCCATGTGAGAAGGGCTTAGCTCTTGTCTCTGAGGCTTTGGATGTTGTTTCCCTGTAGGGACAGACCCTACTACTCTGTCATACTTGTACTGCAATATGCTGATGGCAGTGACCTTCTTCAGGATTTATTACAGCTCTAGATGGCACAAGGGAAGCTAAATAATAATGACAGATCCATGCCCCTAGGGAGCATACAAAGTAAGACAAACACACTAAAAGAAATACCATGACACAAAAGATATATGAAGAAGAATGAGATATCCAGGAAAGAAGTTGCTTCTGTACAGCTTTAAACTTGCTATCTCTGCCCCCTGATGCCATCAGAATCAGAGACAGCATCTCTGATGATGAGTGGGTAGGAGCCAAAGTGATGGAGCCCTAAGCCAGAGGTCTGAGCCCCTGCCACCAGGGCACATGGCAACATGCAGACATGTCAGTGTTCCTGATGGAGGAGCAGGCAGAGTGGTGTCACAGATGGCCGAGTGTCTGTTACTACAGCACTTTGGTGTGACAGATGAGCAAAGGATCTAATTATATCACTGGAAGAAGAGAGCCATCTTGCCCTCTCCTGTGATCTACGCCATTCATTGCGGAGCTGCTGTGTAGTACAAGACGCAGCAGAGCATTAGCTGCTCTACAGCACAGCAATACATCACCTATGTACCCATTCTGTGGCCACCCTAAAATATGGCACTGCTTTTGCTTGCCAGTCCATCACTTGATAAAGGGACAGGAGGTGTAAAAATCCTCGGTCAGATAACTGCACTGAGAGTGTAAGTTTCACACAACTCATGCAGAAAGCAATGAACTGTATCAAGGGCTTATATTCGCTTTCCCCTATCCGTGCAGCAGCTATTCATAAAAGAGCATAAAAGAACAATTCCATCTGACTGCATGTCCTACTGCACTTATGTTCCTGCAATCATACTGTTTCATCTTGATTATAGCCAGAACACACCATGAAACTAGACAAGGAGAACAGGGGTGGGGGGAAAGAGGTATAGCTGTAAAATAGTTACCTCTTGACCTGAGTGCCTGAACTGAAAGGGTCACTTCAGACCACCACCCTGGCATTGTAAAGTTATACAGCATTCAAAACCTACCAACATAGTCACCTATTATCATGTTGCTGGGTCCAAGAAAGCAAGCAACTGCAGACTTATCATAGAACTGCTAAAGTTGGAAGAGGCCTTTAAGATCATCAAGTCCAACTACAATTCCTGAGGCTAGTTGCTGTTCTGTTGTTGGGGCTGCCTATACATCTGTATTTTCATATGCCAGCTATCTCACCAGGGCAGAACAGCCTACTTGCAGAGTGGGTAAGATATCTGCCACAGGTCACATTTTTTTGTTTCCCTGATTTCACACTGATGCTACTCTGTTCCTCTTCAGCTGCTGATAACTGCTTTTAGAAAGCTGAAACCCTTAGGCTGTTGGTATAATGAGGAAGGAATGATGTCTCACCAGTGATTTTTATAGCTGTGGTAAATACTACCCAGAACATCTCCTAAGTCTGCTGGCTTTTTGTGCCTTGCAGAACTTCTGAAGAGACAGATTGGGAAAAAGTTTGGAGACAGGACCCTAGGCAAAGCTGGATATACAAATAGGTTTCAAAAGTCTTTATCTGTATTTTATGTATTGTTACAATTGGCAAATTCTTACTCTTATGCTAATGCAGCTCCTTATGTGCTAGGTACCTCACAAAAGCAGAACAATCTCAGACACCCTTCCTTCAGATGTAGAGTTATAGAGTCATGGAATCATTTTGGTTGGAAAAGTCCTCCAAGATCACTGAGTCCAACCATTGACCTAACACCATGTCTACATGGCTTTTTGAATACCTGCAGGGATGGTGACTTCATCACCTCCCCGGGCAGGTGGTTCCTAATATCCAATCTAAACCTCCCTTGGCACAATTTGAGGCCATTTTCCCTTATTCTATCACATGATATTAGAGAGAAGAGACCAATCCCTACCTCACTACAACCTCCTTTCAGGTATTTGTAGAGACCAAGAAGGTCTTTCCTCAGCCTCCACTTCTCCAGGCTAAAAAAATCTCATTACTTTCAGCCACTCCTCAATAAGTCTTGTCCTCCAGACCCTTCATCAGCTTCATGGCCCATCTCTGGACATACTCCAGCAACTTTATCTCATTCTTGTAGTGAGGTGCCCAAAACTGAGCACAGTACTTAAGATTCAGCCTCACCAGTGCTGAGTACAGTTACTCCTGCTGGCCATGCTATTCCTGATACAAGTCAGGATGAAGTTACCTCCCTGAGCACACTGCTGGCACATGTTCAGCTGGCTGTCAGCCAGCAACCCAGGTCAGTTTCTGCTTGGTAGCTTTCAAGCCATCTGCCTCAAGTCTGTAGCACTGCATGGGGTTGTTATGACCCAAGTCCAAGTGCCAAGTCCACGTGCCGGATGCTGCACTTTGGTCACAACAATCCCATGCAGTGCTACAGGCTGGGGTTGGAGTGGCTGGAGAACGGCCAGGCAGAATGGGACCTGGGGGTACTGCTTCATAGTAGGCTGAACATGAGCCAGCAGTGTGCCCAGGTGGCCAAGAAGGCCAATGGCATCCTGGCCTGATCAAGAATAGTGTGGCCAGCAGGGGCAGGGAAGTCATTCTGCCCCTGTACTCAGCACTGGTTAGGCCACACCTTGAGTCCTGTGTCTAGTTCTGGGCCTCTCAATTTTAGAACATTGAGACTCTTGAATGTGTCCAGAGAAGGGCAATGAGGCTGGGGAGAGGCCATGAGCACAAGCCCTGTGAGGAGAGGCTGAGGGAGCTGGGGTTGCTTAGCCTGGAGAAGAGGAGGCGCAGAGGAGACCTCATTGCTGTCTACAACTACCTGAAAGGAGGTTGTAGCCAGGAGGGGGTTGGTTTCTTCTCCCAGGCAACCAGCACCAGAACAAGAGGACACAGTTTCAAGCTGCACCAGGGGAAGTTTAGGCTCGAGGTGAGGAGAAAGTTCTTCACAGAGAGAGTTGTTAGCCGTTGGAATGGGCTGCCCAGGGAAGTGGTAGAGTCACCGTCCCTGGAGGTGTTCAAGAGGGGATTGGACGTGGCACTTGGTGCCATGGTCTCGTAGTCATGAGGTCTTGGATGACAGGTTGGACTTGATGATCTTTGAAGTCTTTTCCAACCTTGTTGATTCTATGATTCTAAGTGCAGGACCTGGCACTTGGCCTTATTAAACCTAATACACCTCTTCTCAGCCCATCGATCCAGCCTGCCCAGATCCCTCTGCAGAGTTTTCCAACCTTTGAGCAGATCAACACTCTTCTTCAATGTGGTGTCATCTGCATATTTCCCACCCAGGCATGCAGATTTTGCCTCTTCATTTACGCATCACTTCATTAACAATTTCAAGGGACAAGTGAAGGACACTCCCTTACATCCCATGCACAGACTGGAATTGTGCTCATGTAACCACTGCAAATGCAGTGATATTTATATGTCCCAGAGGACAACTGCCTTTCTTTACAGCTATTAAATTCTAATAGACTTCCTCTGACTTACACCTGCTATAGATCTTGCCCTGCCTTTTGAAATGCTTCTAGTTTGGGCACAATATTTGGGATTTAAAAGGAGCCTGTGCATATTGGTTTCTGAAATCCCATTACATTTTAGCAATATTTCTGCTTCTAAAGTACAAAGGTCTCTTGACAAAAATGCTGCTGCTAAATTAACTCCATGATAATTCCTTCCAGAAAGCTTGGTGTTAACTAAGCTGGTCTCCTTCATGTCAGTGGTTTAGGACTTTCCTTTCCTCGACTTGTTTGTGAGCTTCATGGTTGTTTTTATCATCCTGGCTAAGGATATCTCCAAATATAGAGTGACACTCATACCTGACACCATGAACAGGAAAACTGATGAGTCACAGCAGCAGCCTCAATTTCTCACCTGCATCTGTGAGAGAGAAATATCCTGCTAGGAATATGTGTGTAATTTACAGTCAGATTCCCCCCACTCCCATCACCCTGATTTATGGATTTGGTTTTTAAACTGCACCTTTATAAACTTTGAAACAACAACAACAAAAGCTTCACATTGTAAGCAGTGCAGAGACAATCAAGACACAGTGTCCATCAGCCATCACCAGAGAAGTCGTCCAGCCTGGCTTTTTCCAATCAGCCTGAATCCTATTTCCCATTGATCTCCACCATTCCTAGGTGGGATGCAGCCATGAGATGGAGGAGGATGCTTGTGAAGTCCTATAGGGCTATGGCCTCTTGTGAAGCACTACTGAAGTATTAATGGAATGAGGAAATCCTATAACTCCTTCATATTCTTCTTGCCTCTCTGCCTAACTGCCAAGGAAGCTGTTTCCAAATGCTTTGTCCCAACAGGAAAGTTAGGGAAAATTTCTTTACAGAAAGAGTGGTCAGGCATTGGAACAGGTTGTCCAGGGAAATGGTGGAGTCACTGCCAAAAAATGTATAGATGTGACACTTCAAGACATGTCTAATGGCAACAGTGGTGTTAGGTTGATGGTTGAACTTGATTATCTTGGAGGTCATTTCCAACCAAAACAATTCTATGGTTCTATAAGAGCTTGTGATCAGCCTGTAATGTATGTCTAAAAGGCTCTCCAGTATGTCATAACAGGATTTACAGTGAAATAAATGTAAGTGAGGGGATCTGGGGCAGCTGCTGTACTTGGGGAGCACCAGGGTTTCTGGTGACTTCTTGCCGCTGGAGATAGCAGGGGAGTTTTCAGTTGTAGTAGCTCCCATTGCAGAAAAGGAGTGCAACTAGATAGAATAGAACAGAATAGAATTAACCACGTTGGCAGAGACCTTTGAGATCATCTAGTCCAACCTGTCATCCAACACTAACTAATCAACTAAACCATGGCACCAAGCACCCCATCCAGTCTCTTCCTAAACACCTCCAGTGATGGTGATTCCACCACTTCCCTGGGCAGCACATTCCAATGGCCAATCACTCTTTCTGTGAAGAACTTCTTCTTAACATCCAGCCTAAACTTCCCCTGGCACAGCTTGAGTCTGTGTCCTCTTGTTCTGGTGATGGTTGCCTGGGAGAAGAGACCACCTTACAAGGTGGAGAAAGCAAATCAGAGCCCTTGCCTTCACGCAGAGTATAAGGGAAAACTTGGAGTCATGTGCAATGTGGTCCCAGGGATGACCCTGTTGGCTGTTTGTTTTTATACCTCATGCTGGGGACAAGAGTTGTTTACATCTGCACATATGAGATCATCTGTGCAAGCCTCACTGTCAGATAGACATGATTTATGTTATTTAAGAGAGGGTTTTTTGTGTATTGCCATAAGTATATTGCCAAGTTTTTGAATCCACAGTGTTATGGAGTGCTCTTTGTGTAATAGATACCTTGTAGGCTCAAGGGCAAAGCCTGACCACAAATAAAACCTAAGGGTTGGCATGGCAGTGGTGTCCTTCTCATTTTGCTGCTGAGCCCTTGTAGACAGGGCATGAAGGCTTTGCTCCAGGCTGCAGCCATCCCATGTGGCTGACTTTTGAGGGATGGGGTCGCCTTCTGCATGTCCAGAAAAGCAGGATGGTGGAGTAAGTCACGCTCCTCCAGGCAGGTGGCTAGAAACTCTCCTGCTTCACCCACTCACTTCACCAAAATGCAGACTCTGTTTCCATGCCATGCTCTGTCCCACTGCAGAACCAATTATTACAACAGTCTTATGCAAGTAGATTAAATCAATATAGCATCTGTCTAGGAAACTGTAATCCTTAAAGGTGAGGAGGTGGACCAAGAAGACAAGTGACTTTCCTATACAAACTCAGCCATCCTGCTCCTCCTCCCAACTGGGAGGGGAAAGCCCATAATCCCAGGTTGGGAGGCTGGAGACAATCAGCTCCAAAGGAGCCACCAACCATCTCATAACGACACAAAAATGACCAGGCTCTCCATATATCTCCCAATTAAGAACACAAGTACGGCTCCACACTTCCAACACATTACGTTTGCGCACTTGGCAGTGTGACCAACTCAAAGCTGAGAGGAGATTCAAGTTGACAAATTCTGCTTGAAGCCATTTTTAGTGTGTACTAAAGAGAGTCAAAATAGTGAAGGGTGACCACACTCACAGTTGCACCAAGGAGAGTTAAAAGTGTCACTTCAATACAGAGCTGTTAGAAACCTTAATAGTTTCTGCCCCTGTGCAATGATCTGTGATGACTTTAAAGTCCTGCTTCTGCTCTCCTACCCTTACTGTATCAGCTTCATCAAGTAGGTGACAAAAAGAATACCTTCCAGCTACATCTTTTAGAGGTACTTTACATTTCTGCATTTCAAACTTGCAGTGGGGATAGTAAAAAGTGATTAGAAAATTAACATTATTAAAAGCAAACAACAAGATGTAAAGGTCAGCTCTCACACGCACATTTAGCTAGGGTCTATGGAGTTAAAAGACTAACAAGGAAGAGCAAATAAAACCTACTACAAACTGGATAGACTTCTGAAAATCACTATTTTAAAAAATCACAAATCTAACATGATTCTTCTGTCTGCATAATGATCTCTGCACTCACTGGGCTAATCATACAAACATTATCTTTAATATCTTTATTGATGGTCTGGATAAGGGCATTGAGTCCATCATCAGTAAATTTGCAGACGACTCCAAGCTGGGGGCAGGTGTTGATCTGTTAGAGGGTAGTGAAGCTCTGCAGAGGGACCTTGCCTGGCTGGACAGATGGGCAGAGTCCAACAGCATGAGATTAACACATCTAAGTGCCAGGAGAGAGTGATTTGCCATCGGAAAGGGCTGCCTGGGGAGGTGGTGGAGTTGTTGTCACTGGAGGTGTTTAGGAAGAGAGTGGATGGTGTGCTTGGTGCCATGGTTTAGTTGATTAGATGGTGTTGGGTGATGGGTTGGATGTGATGATCCAGAAGGTCTCTTCCAATCTGGTTTACTCTACTCTACTCTACTCTACTCTACTCTACTCTACTCTACTCTACTCTACTCTACTCTACTGTACTCTACCCTACCCTACCCTACCCTACCCTACCCCACCCTACCCTACCCTACCCTATTCTATTCTATTCTATTCTATTCTATTCTATTCTATTCTATTCTATTCTATTCTATTCTATTCTATTCCATTCCATTCCATTCCATTCCATTCCATTCCATTCCATTCCATAATTATCCTAAGACATCTGAGGCTGTGCATCGAACTTCTTGGAAAATAAGAATATTTTTTTCTAATGTGAAATTTAAGGGGAGGGGGAGGAGGTGTGGGAAGAGAAGCAAGAAGTAAAATGTGTGGAGACAAAATGTATTGGTTCTTAAAGAGAAAAGTTGAAGTGTAATATTGAGACAAATTTGTGAAGTTTCTGTTTTGATTTTTTTCCCCCTGCAGATAACACCTCTGAGCAAGAAGCTCCTGCAAGCTTTCATGGCTGTGGTCATGAGAAAATGGTGTAACAGCCAGGCTTTTCTGAGTGTGATCTATAGCACTGCCATCATCTCTAGATCTCTGCCGCCTTCTTTGTGATTTTCCTGCTCAAGACTGCAGCTGTTTGGTCACTGTCAGACATTGTGCCCAGAGGAAAATGGCATACTTTTCTTCATTTTTATTTAAAGTAGCTGTATTCTTTCATGTTTATCCTTTTTATCATTAGCTGTGGTTGCAGACAGCCAGCTGATTGTCAACAGCTTCCTGCTGCACTGATTAATCTCACAGCATCTTTGTTCCATCAAAAAACGTTTGTGAGTAATAAAATCTTGACTGGTCCTATTGTGCTCTCTGAAACATTAGAATAACAATGGATAGGAAGTCTTGTAATGAGCCACCACGTCTCCCCTTTTTCAGTTGATTTCTTTGACCATAGCTAAGCTCACTGATTAGAATGTAGGGTTTTGAGTATTAAGCAGAGTATAGAAGCTGTGAAAAAGACATTGTGACAGCTGCAGCAAACAATCACAGTGAGAAAAATGGTGAGAGGAGGAGTGAGAAGAAATTTTGATATTAACTGTAGCTGTCCTTGGATGAAATCCCTCAAAATTATAACATCTTCTTTCAGCTACAACAAAACTCTGATGCTGTTCACTGGCACTGGCACTTCCGTTTAAATCAGGAGTGGTCTTCAAATTTGAGTCAACAGCTTGTTTGGTCATCTTGGTCACTGTGTTTTGGTTAGTGAAAGAAAAAAACAACCAACCCAACCAACCAACAAACCAAAAGGACTCCTTGTGGATAAAACAGAACCAGGAGTTAGGAGTCATTTCCCATGAATTCACCAGTGTCTCTGATGGGAGTTTATCAGACTGAATCTAGTCTGATGGAAATTGCCTTGAAATGGGAGCAACAAAGGTGCCCATTGCTCAGCACTAACATTTCTTCTGCACACACACTCCAAGGCATTGCACTGCTTCCTAATGCAGGCATAACCTGTGGCCAAAAAAGCTGATGGAGTACTCCCTGAAGTCAGTCAACATGGCCATGTTCATAACTCAGATGATCATTTTCTGCGTGAAATAGTCCATTCTACCCCTCCCCTTCCCACCCCCTCTCCGAACTGAACCTCTCCTCTCCACACCTCTCCTCTCTGAACTTCTCCTCTCCGTTATAGAATGGTCCATCCCCAACCCCTGTAAAATCTCAGTGTCTTCCAGCAGTGCATTAAGCAATATGAATAACATTCGTCGCCATTTACATGAAGGATAATGAAGACCTCAGCGTTCCCAGGCTAACAAGAAGCTGTAATAATGAAATTCCCTTATTGATTCAACTGATCAAAATGTATTTGCATTAGTACTGCAGGATAATTGGGGTACATTGTAACAAAACAACTGATTGGTAATGTAATGCTGTTCTGAATATGAATACATTATCCTTTCATGCATTTACTATTTCCATTAATCTCTAACTTGGTGCCATCCTCAATTTTGCTGAACAGCCTTCAAGCTGGGAAGCTTGGAGCTCTTTGACTCTACTCATATTTACAGACTCTCTTAGACTGTCTGACACTATGAACCTTTAATTTTAAATCAGGCTGAAAAACAGCACGAGATAATGCTGACATTGTTATTCTTCCATTTGGTGTTCCTCTTGCTTTCCTTCTCTTAGGGTATTGCTTATTGCTTTTTTCCTTAGCAGAAGAAACAGAAAGGACTTGGCAAATGTAGAACTGAAACCTTTTCCCTCTGCAATGCACATGGCAGCTATTATCCTAAATCACTAATACAACATTGTCTTTGGGCTTCACTCAGTTGCCTCATGGAGATTTCTGATACAGGGAGCTCTGAGCTTCTCCAGGCAGCAAACACAGAAGACAAGGTGGAGCCATGTGTTTCTAGGTCCCCACTTTCCCAGACTTCAGCTGCTCTTGTAGTTACTGAAAGGAGCCAGTCTATGTTCTTTCCGCAGTACCTGATCTCCAAGGAAACATACTTTCAAAGAAAGTGAGAAAGGCCACACAATACTCCTAGCCCAACATTTAAAAATTAGGCACATTTGTACTCTTGGAAGACCAAATAGAATAGAATAGAATAGAATAGAATAGAATAGAATAGACCAGACCAGGTGGAAAAGACCTTTGAGATCGAGTCCAACCTATTACCTAACACCATCTCATCAACTAATCATGGCACCAAATGCCCCATCCAGTCTCTTCTTAAACACCTCCAGTGATGGAGACTCCACCTCCTCCCTGGACAGCACATTCCAATGGCCAATCACTCTTTCTGTGAAGAATTTCTTCCTAACATCCAGCCTAAACCTCCCCTGGTGCAGCTTGAAACTGTTTCCTCTTGTTCTGGTGCTGGCTGCCTGGGAGAAGAGACCAACCCCCACCCTTCCTTCAGGTAGTTGTAGAGAGCAAGAAGGACTCCTCTTAGCCTCCTCTTCTCCAGGCTAAGCAACCCCAGCTCCCTCAGCCTCTCCTCATAGGACTTGTGCTCCAAACCCCTCACCAGCTTTGTTGCCCTTCTCTGGACACGTTCCAGCAAGTCAACATCTTTCCTAAACTGAGGGGCCCAGAATTTGACACAGTACTTACTCAAAGTGTGGCCTGACCAGTGCTGAATACAGGGGCAGAATGACTTCCCTGCTCCTTCTGGCCACGCTGTTCCTGATACAGGCCAGGATGCCATTGGCCTTCTTGGCCACCTGGGCACACTGCAGGCTTATGTTCAGCCTACTATCAATCAGTACCCCCAGGTCCCTTTCTGCCTGGCTGCTCTCCAGCCACTCTGACCCCAGCCTGTAGCACTGCATGGGGTTGCTGTGACCAATGTGTAGAACCTGGCACTTAGATGCGTTAAATCTCATGTCATGGACTCTGCCCACCTGTTCAACCTGTCAAGGTCCCTCTGCAGAGGTCTCCTACCCTCTAACAGATCAACACCTTCCCCCAGCTTGGTGTTGACATCAGGTCAGATGGACTCATGCAATCAACAGGTATCATCAAGTTTAATAGATATTTACATTTGCAGCCCTCCAAGGGCAAGCACAGTTCTGCTGAGTGTTACAAGCTCTCAAATCCTGCTGAAAGTAATTGGACTTGAAGGCTCTCTGCATTTTTCAGAAGATATAAAACATTTAGCTTGGGATCACATCAGTTTTCCTGAGGAAAACTGTCTGTTTTTTCTTCTATTGGTATCTTCCTTAGTTTTGTCATATATTTCTTCCCTCCTGTCTCAGTCCAGAGCGGGAGAGAGAGACTTATTAGTTCTTTTTAAAACATTTCCACATAAGGCACAAACATGGTCAAAGATCAAAAGCAAGGCTATTTATTAAAGGATAAAATGAAGGGAGAAAAGAGAGAAAGAGAGAGGAAGATGGAGGAAGAGAGAGGAGAACCAGAAAGGGATTATATTACCATCTTCAGCTGGAGGAGGGGAGGGAGAGAATTTCCAAAGTCTAAGTCTTCAATCCCCACAAAAGTCCTTTTCACTTTGTCTTGCCCAGTGACGTTTCCAATGTGTGATGTTTTCAGTGGAGTTCTTCTTTCTTACAGCAGGCAAAACTTAGGGCACAGAATGGTCTTTGGTTGTGGTGGTGAAATGTGTTCCTGAGTTTCTGCTTCCAGGCTGCATGGTGATATTCCTCCCCCTCCTGCACAAACTGATATAGCTCAGTGTCTTTTATACAGTTCTTTTAATCACAGCTTTTTTCCTGGGCCCTCACCGTTATGCACATGTTCAAGTGTTGTCCCAAGGGAATCTTCCTGCATATTCCTCTGTGCTTGCAGGGGTTCAATGCAAGGACGGGCTTCCACTCACTCCTTTGCCTTTTACCTGTCCATACACCAATACAAATAGAGGGCTTTTCAGGACAGGTGGTGAAATCTGTTTTATAGTCCAGAAGCCTTTTCACCATCCCCCCTTTCCAGGGTAGCTTGGTCTTGATGGGTCGAGATGATCTTATATTTTGTTGGACATTCCAGAGTGTCTCCTACCACCCCTCTGGGGCAGCTACTCTCTGGTGAGCAGATCTAATCCTTTGTTGGGATGTATCTCAGTTCATGATACAATTACAAGGTGATTTGCATCTAGACAGGATTCCTATACCCCCCTCACCTTAATCCTTTCAAGACAGGCTTGAACAGTTCGCTAAATCAATGAACAAGATGAGGATAAAGAGGACAGATCAGACCATATGTCAAAAATGTGTCCAGTAGTCAGTACTGTAAAAATGGGCTTAGAGATTTTTGGCTGATGTGACATAACCTTTTTTTTTTTTTTCTTCTAAGACTGCAATTAAGTTTTTGTAAGTAGCAACCATACATTTTATCTTAAAATCCCACTTATGTATTCACAAACACAGAGAGATTCCAAATTACAGAGAAGGGCAATGAGGCTGGCGAGAGGCCTTGAGCACAAGCCCTATGAGGAGAGACTGAGGGCGCTAGGGTTGTTTAGCCTGGAGAAGAGGAGGCTCAAGGGAGACCTTATTGCTCTCTACAACTACCTGAAGGGAGGTTGTAGGCAGGTGGGGGTTGGTCTCTTCTCCCAGGCAACCAGCACCAGAAAAAGAGGACTGTGGTGGGTTAACGCCCATTCTGAAAAACAGGGTGGAGGGCTTGCTAGTGCTTAGCCCTCCCTGCAGGGTGTTTTCCTCCTGGGAAACTGAGTCTGTTCCAGCTAGGGTATAAAAGGGAAGGCATTGGAGTCATTAGCTCCTTTTGGCACCTGCCTCTCCTGGATGAGAGCTACTGCAGCTGCCTTCCTGCTCCTCTGTACATGGTCGGGCCTGATCCTTCTCCCTGCTGCCTCCATGCCTCTTCAGAGAGAGACTGGTTTTACAATACAATACAATACAATACACCAGGTTGGAAGAGACCTTCAAGATCATCACGTCCAACCCATCAACCAATCAACCCACCTCAATACAATACAATACAATACAATACAACCCACCTAAACAACTAAACAACTAAACCATGGCACCAAGCACCCCATCAAGCCTCTTCCTGAACACCTCCAATGAAGGTGACTCCACCACCTCCATGGGCAGCCCATTCCAATGGGCAATCACTCTCTCTGTATAGAACTTCTTCCTAAGATCCAGTCTAAACCTGCCCTGGCGCAGCCTGAGACTGTGTCCTCTTGTTCTGGTGCTGGCTGCCTCGGAGAAGAGACCAGCCTCTGCCTGGCTACAACCTCCCTTCAGGTAGTTGTAGAGAGCAATAAGGTCACCCCTGAGTCTCCTCCTCTCCAGGCTAAGCAACCCTGTTTTTGTATTCTTCTTCTTTGTCCCACTCCTATCCATCCTTGTTCCTTGCCCTTGTGAACCTTACATGTTTTATATATATATATATGTAAATATATATATATATATATTATATTGTTTAAAGAAAACTTTACCTCTCTACTTCCAAGCTGACTCCAAATTATTGTTTGGTCGATTGCTCCTTTCCTTTCTTTCCCTGTTTTTTTCTCTGTTGGGAGGGAGGAGGGGGGAGAGATTCTCAGCCGTTGGTTCCCTGCGAGCCCCAGAACCTCGGCAGCAGCCACAGCAGTTGCATCCCCAGCCGGGTCCCTGGATCCAGCTTCGGCAGCCAGCGTTGCTTAGCAACCTGCATAGCAAAGTGCTTAACACCAGGCTTGGGTCTGTTTAAAATCCCCGCACTTTAGCGCGTGTGGTATTGTAACCTATAGTTTATAAGGCAGCACCCCGGCTGTGCCCGGAGCCATAATTCGTGATCATACATTGATTTAAGCCTCTGAAAGGTTCCTAAATTGTATGTGCCTGATGTCTTGCCTAGCTGTGCAAGTCGCCAAGGGTCTTGTTGAGTCGCCATCTAGTGGACAAGTTGTGGAATCACACAACTCGCTTCTTAAGAATTGTTTTGCGCTTTTCTAATTCCGTTCAAAATGGTTAAACTGTACCAGTTTATGGACAATATGTCCATGACCAAGTTGTTAACAAAGACTTCTTCCCTCAGCAGAGTTGTTATTTCCAATTAAATGGATATAAACAAAGGTAAAACAAAAGATCACCTCAAGTAGAAATAATAATAAAAGAATAATTCTGGCTTAATTTCATGGGTTCTCATTTGTGATAAATTCTGGCTTGTTTCCAGCCATCTACAGTCATTCATGAAGTGTTGGGTGAACAAATTTCAATTTGACACTTGAGCAGAAAAACAAAAAAGTAAACAAAGAAAAAAAATCTCTTTATCTTTCCATATATTACAGATAAACAAAGCAGGGTGCTATATATGCTTTACCTTCTAACCCTTCTTCATCTTTGTCACCACTGATGGGTTTAGCCTGGAGAAGAGGAGACCTTATTGCTGTCTACAACTACCTAAAGGGAGGTTGTAGCCAGGAGGGGGTTGGTCTCTTCTCCCAGGCAACCAGCACCAGAACAAGAGGACACAGTCTCAAGCTATGCCAGGGGAAGTTTAAGCTTGAGGTGAGGAGAAAGTTCTTCACAGAGACAGTTGTTAGCCATTGGAATGGGCTGCCCAGGGAGGTGGTGGAGTCACCATCCTTGGAGGTGTTCAAGAGGGGACTGGACGTGGCACTTGGTGCCATGGTCTAGTAGCCATGAGGTCTGTGGTGACAGGTTGGACTTGATGATCTTTGAGGTCTCTTCCAACCTTATAATTTCCATGATTCTATGACACAGGCTTCTTTGTCCTGTATTCCCTCAAGCTCCAGGCTAGTCAAATGCAGACCTGCAGCTCCAACTGGGTGGACAGGCAGCTGGATCAACAGGGTCTGAATCTCAGCTAACCCTGTTCTGTTGCTGCCTTTAGATACACAGTTATGAAGCTGTGCCACACAAATGGTAGCAATGACTTTTCATTCTGTGTCAGGCACTTACCATCTGGTCTTGTGCTTTTGTGACGCTTGGAATTCAGAAGAAGAAAGTAAAAGCAACAGCTTTGTGGAGAAGGAGTCTGTGGCCAATTGTAGTGAAACATCAAGGGCAACAAGGCTGGTGAGAGGCCTTGAGCACAAGCCCTATGAGGAGAGGCTGAGGGAGCTGGGGTTGTTTAGCCTGGAAAGAGGAGGCTCAGGGGCGACCTCATTGCTCTCTACAACTACCTGAAAGGTAGTTGTTGGCCTCTTCTATCTAGCAACCAGCACCAGAACAAGGGGACACAGTCTCAAGCTGCGCCAGGGGAAGTTTAGGCTTGAGGTGAGGAGAAAGTTCTTCACCGAGAGAGTGATTCGCCATTGGAATGGGCTGCCTGGGAGGTGGTGGAGTCGCCGTCCCTGGAGGTGTTCAAGAGGGGACTGGACATGGCACTTGGTGCCATGGTCTAGTCGTGGGGTCTGTGGTGACAGGTTGGACTCGATGATCTCCGAGGTCTCTTCCAACCTTGGCGATACTGTGATACTGTGATACTGTGTTTCTGAGCACACCGAAACTGAAGTACATGACTTATCCCAGTACATGTTGGGACAGCACAAGCTTGACTGAGTTGCACTTTTGTGCTCACCAGGCAAAATTAAAGTGTGTTGAACTCCAGAACCTTATGGTGAAGGTGAATGATAATATGCCTTAAAGAAGGATAATTTTGTTTATAATGGAGAGAAATGGCAAGACAGTCTTCTTGCTTCAATGTGTGCACTTCAATCTGTTAAGGCTTAGGGGGAAAAAAGGGCAACCTGTTTCCAGGGTGAAGTTCTGGTGAAATTTCTGCAATATTTTGACACCTTGTTATTTGCATTTCTCTTGTCCTTTAAAAATCTCACAACTCTATGAACTGAATAAGCTAGCAGCAAACTTCTCATGGCTTTTGGCAGCTTGTATTCCAGATGGTCTGGACAAACCACTAGATATTATATAAAAGATCCAATTCTACAAGTCATGCATGGAGAGTATTTCAGGTGATGACATTAAGTTGTTTACCAGAGCATGTGTAGTGTCTCCCCAGGCTGACATCATAAAATGCAAAATTCTGGGTGGCTTTAATCCGTATTCATCAACTTTACCATTATACTTAGAGCAGCTGTCTTGCTGTCTTAATGCATGCTGCTAACCAGATGGCCTCAGAAAACACAACCATATGAAGTGTGATCCCACTTAATTCTTAATCTCTTCATGTGTTGCACTTTCTTGATTTTGCATTGAAAAGAGGCATAATCTAGTGGCAGGAAAGTGACAGCTGATTCGGTCCATGATTCTTCCCTTGATGTATGTGGTGGAGACACAGCAATGGTTTCTCTCTAATACAGAGCTTGAAAAACCTGTGTGGAAGGGAGTTCAGCTGCGCCAAAGAATGCTTTTAACAATTGCAGGGTTTTCTATGTCATTATAGCATGAGAATCCATGATGGAGGTTTCAGAGGATTAGAGGACATAAAAGCATTGTTAAGCTTTTCATAGAAAAGACTGCAATATGATACTTTTTAAAGGACTTCTACATGGCTAAAGCCACCTAGTCATTGTCATGCCTTTTGTAGAAGAAAACAATTACTTTTCCTATCTTCCTTTTCCAAGGGATCTCCCATAGATGGATAAGGAGTAGTTATGAAAATGAACCTCTCTGGCTTTCTTCCCTTGAGTGCCCCTGTACCTCTTTATACTAAGAACCAATTTAAAAAGCCACAATTCTATTTAATACTTGAAGCATAAACCAAGTGTCAGGCCAGGGTACTGCCTGGTCTCAGGACTGAGAGCATCCCACCACTGGGACGAATCATGGGATTTGTTATTCTGAGACTGGTAGGACAGGACATGCACTTGCCTGTAATTTGCCCAATGGTCTTGATAGATAAAAATATAGTTAGATATGATGGCAAGCAGTAGTTAGAAATTCTACCCTAACTACCTTCATCATTGTGCACCACCTAGGTCTAGGAGGCAGCTCCTGCAGGTTTGTCCTGGGATGTCACCTAAGGACATGAAACTAATCAGACGTGGAATATAATTCTAGGGTTTGTTTTTTTTTCTCACCTTGCAAGAAGTATTTAAAATGAAAATGTGAGTTGACAAGTCTCAGAGGGAAGTAGGACCATTTGGAAGTTTTTTTTCTCCTGCTGATCTGTCATGTCTACAGGCATTCTTGCACAGGCTGAGAAGGGTCAAGAGCTCTTTCACATACGTCTGTGCTCTGCCAGCAAATTGTGATGCTATGGGCACCCAACACAACTCCTCATCCTGATTTAAAAATCTCAAATCAGAGACAATGTTGGTCATGTCCCTCCACAATTTGGTTTTGAGTTACCTCATTTACACCAATGAAGGCACTCCTGATCATGCCAGCAAATGTGAGTAGAGAATGAAGATCTTTTGCATTAATTTAGCATCTTTCTTGCTGGGGCACCAGTCCTGCAACTGATATTTTACCCATCCTGTGTTGAATGTGCAGCCATCCACTGTCCCCTTGGTGTCACAGCAAGCAGCTTGGGTGGAAATCTAATCTCTCCCACATGAGCTGCGCTGGAAGCTGCTGAAATAAGCCCAAACTCTTGGAGTTCAGTCCACCAGCTGTTTGTAAGGGGACACTGTGGTGCAGGCACATATCATTAGCCACTGGAAATGGCTGTCCTGGAGGAACTTGTGTTTCTGGAGTTTTGTCTTTAGAGTATGGCATTTACAAGGAGCAATGCACACTTGTGTTTCCTGCAGTCTCATGTGTATATTCAGTCATTCTTTAGGATTTTGTAATAAGGACTTTGTCTTCTGCCTTGAGGCAGACAGGCTGTGTCATGGGGGCAAGAACCAAAAAGCATCACACTGCTGGCACTCTGAGACATGTGCCTTCCTTAAACCCCTGCTGCTTACCTACCCAGTCCCAGCTTGTTCCTGGGGTGTCTTCATTAGTGGTCTGAAGGAAGCAGAAAGAGAAGAGTCTCTATGGATGCATAGCACACGACCACAAACCTTCCAGGCCCCTTAGACAAAAAACATTCTCCTGTAGCTTGGTGTCAACCCTTGCATGTCTAAAAGCCAACAAGTACCTGGACCTACACAGTCAAAATATACAGTAGGCAACAAGGACCTGGACCTACACAGTCAAAATATACAGTATTCCCCATCCATGTCATCATCTCTGACATGGTTTTTTGTGATGGAAATATTTGATCCACCACTGATGTGCTGCTTATTAATTGTCCACAAACTAAGTAATTTCAGTTGTCTTTGGGAATAGTGATTTCACTGTCTAGTTGGGTTTTTTCAACAGAGTAAGGAAAAGAGTAGGTCACAAAGACACTGGTTACCTGAAATGTATTGGTCAATCACAATAGCCAGCAGCAAACTACAGGGTAGCTTCCACTGCCTTGATGGAATGCAAGAAACCCCCAAATGTACAGAGAAATACTTTGAATTCCAGGTGTTTTTCATTCTCTGTGTTTTTGAAAAGATAAATGATGTTCAATACTGAATCAAAGTAGATTTTCAGGGGATTTAGCCAGAATGGAAATGCTCTGCTAACGCTGCCAACCTGCATTTATTCAGCTAACACTGTTCCTGAAAAAAACCTGTCAGATATGACTGTCATCTGAATGAAAGTAAATAAAAAGGCTGCCAAATTTGCCTTGAAAATCCCAATAATTGTCCATGTATCCTTTATTTGTGTCAGCTAATGGGCAAAGTAGGGGAAATGAGAAACGGGCTATTAAAAGAGAGCAATGGAGAGACACTAAGATAGATTAAAAAAACTGTAATCAATGTCAGTGCTGAATTATAGGAGATCTGAAGGAAAATACTTCTTGTAATTTACAGGATGACTTTATTCCAGTACCATTGCAAAGATACTCACTTGTTACTAGTATTATTGTACATTGTAAAGACTGCTAGTTATATGAAAGGGTAAGGGAAAATGCATGAATCAGAAGACTTAACTCTACCACAGCCAAACCCACCACATTCTTTATCCCTTATTCCACACTGTTTGTTTCATGCTCAGGTCCCACACTATCCAATACATCCACATTATCCATCATTCCCCTTTCCATCCTTTGATTCTCTTAGCCTATGGACCACCCCTATGAAATATCCATAATGCACCCACAAATGTCCATAAAATGTGCTCTGAGTTCTTTCAGACCATTACCTTGGGGTCCATCGGTTATGGTGGTCACTTAGGACGGGAGAGTTGCAGTGCTGGATGGAGTTATTTGGCAGTAAAGCCAGTTCAGGTCAGGTCACTGATACACTTGCACTGCTTCATGTAAAAATTTGTCCTCCACTGGTTTGGGTGATTCCTGCTATAGTGATTCCTGTACCATGCAACTCAAATCATGGGTCGCAACAATTTAAAGCCATTGTGATTATGAATCTCCACCACTGGTCCCTTTCAGGCCATCAGGTTTAACCTTGCAGTGAACTCTTCACCCTGCCCCTGCTCCAGCTTGGACTGCTCTTTCGGAGGGTTCTACCTGCTGCAACTGGAGCCTTATCTATAAACCATAGTCTCTTCAGGGGTATACCTGCTGCAGCATGAACTTATCAACAGCCACAGATGCTTTGAGGTATACCTTCTCCAGTGTAGACTTAGCCTTGTGCAACAGTCCCTTCAAATATGTAACTGTTAGAGTATAGACATGACCACAGCCATAGACACTCTAAGATATACATGCTCTGCTGTGGGCTTATGGCCACAGACGCTTCAGGGTGCCCAAGTCCTGTATGATCTCCAGTTCCTTTGACTTAAGTTCACACTGGAGTTTCTGCTTGTCTAGTACAGCAGCACAAAACCAGAAATGATGCACTGGCCCTCTGCTGGATCAGGCACATCACCATTGCTGTTATCAGAGTGTTCTCAGGCACAGCAGAGTAAACTGATACAGCATCACAGCAATCAGTGAAAGCAAAGAGAGCCACTAACGAGCATTAAGCTCTAAGATACAGTAAAGCTAGCAAGTCCCTTGGCAAGCAGAGAAATCTGCCAATGAATACCTTAACAGAAGTAAAACTATACATTTGATCTACCACATTCCAATCAATCCTGGTACTACCTCAAAACCTGTGAGCCCCACATTGGGGCTCACATCATGAAACCTTCTAGCTGTCTCCGGGATAGGAAGGCAAATTCATCATGCTTTGAGACCACGGTCACCTACAAGAAGCAGGTGTTTGTGTTAACTGAAGATCAGTGAAGATGGCCTGCCAAAGAGCTGAAGGAGGGTGTCCAGTGAAGATAAGACAGCCCTGTTTTGGCTAAAACTGATGAAGCAGGGCTCAAATAACATAAACAACTAACTTCAAAGCAGTTTTGAAGGCCAGTGTGCCCCAAAAACGACCTTTGCCTAATTAACTGTAATTTTAATATTAAAAGTTGACACCCCTCAATATGCTAATGAGGAAAATCAAGTACATGCTAAGCATGTATAACTATGTCACTCAACTTTTATCCCAAATTACACTAAATGCTGCCTAGAAAGCAGGGACAACCTGGGCTGGGGTATAAAGCCCATGAGAGAGGCGTCTTGGGGGCATGCTGTCTCTGGCATCAGGGAGCACGCATGTCGCTGACTCTGGTACCAGGGTCAGCAACGTGGGGGTGCAACACGGGCCAGCACAAGCGCTGCCACCAGCTGCAGTGTCAGCTGAGACCAGGGGAGAAGACAGAGACGAGCATGGTCAATGGGCTGTGCTGCTTTTCCTCCACCCAAGACAGGGACACCTTTCTGTTGAGAATGATACTATGGCTTACCTTTTGCTGCATTACAGTTACAGCTATTCTGAAGGTTTGCATCTCTGACTGTGTCAGATGTCACCCAGGATTTATTAATCTTGAGACCATCTTTGCTACCATTTCTATTATACCAGGGCTACAGGAAAGGTGTGCATCTCTGACTTTGTTGGATGTCACCCAGGATTTATTAGCCTGAGATCACTTTGCAGTCAGTGCGTTTGTCACCAGTAATCCCAAATCTGTTGTATCAGTTGCTTTAAAACAATTAAACCAGTTTATTGTTTTGATTTTCTGAGCTGTGTCAGAGCAAGTCATTGCTGAGGCACCAAAGAGCACAAGTCCTGGGCTCTGAGATGGGCTAACATTGGGGTCTTTTATCTTAACATAACAGGTGTTGAAAAAAAGAACTGTCATAGTTTAAACCCAGCTGACAACTAGCACCACACAGCCACCACTCAGTTCCCTGCAGCACAACTGAGGGAAGAGAATTGGAAGGGTAAGAGCAAGAAAATGAACGACTTGAGAGAAGAATAGCTGACAAGTTGAAATAAAATACAGTAATAATAGTAAATTGTAATGAAAAGGAAAATAACCAAGAGAAAGAAATAAATCTCAAGAAAGACAAGTGATACAAATGAAATAATTGCTCACCACAAACCAGCCACATTCCCTTAGCTTTATTGCTGAGGATGATCTCATATGGTGTAGAATATCCCTTTGTTCAGTTGGGCTCAGCTTTGCCAGCTGTGTCCCCTCACAGCTTCTGGTGCATCCCCAGCCTACTCCTCGCTGATCGGGGAGTGTGAGGAGCAGAGAAGACCTTAACTCTGTGTGAGCTACGCTCAGCAGTAACTGAAACATCCCAGTGTTATCAACACTGTTTCCATCACCAATGTAAAACATAGCCCCATACTAGCTACTGTGGAGAAAATTAACCCTGTGGCAGCCAAACCCAGCACACTTTTATGCAGCCTGCATAACAAATAGAAGGCAACATAAGGATTTTAAGGAGCAAGGGGAGCTTTGATCAGCAAGTGTTGATTTCTGAAACACAGCAGCATGTCTGCTGACAGCAGATGCAGGGTTGCCAAAAGCAAATGCCAGACCTCCTTGGTCTTCAGCTCTACTTTTAGGGAATTTATTTTTCCTAGCATATGCTTTTTTTTACACATCCTTGCCCAAACACATCCTCAGAGTCAAGCCTAGCCTATTTCTCCTAGGACAATACAAACAGCAGAGATGGATCACACAATATGCATGGAGCTTCTGAATTCTCTACATTTAGCAATAAGTGCAGTGCTCTCAGAGCCTGGAAGAGTGTGGCTTGTAGGAGGCAACTTGATGCTTCTGCAGTGACTGCCTTGTGAATGCAGGGAGGTAGAGGTCCTGAAGAGTTAGTGAGGATGAGCACATGAGGCTGGTAACCTCCTCAGCTAACATTGTCAACTCCAGGGAAAGAATACATGTAGAAAATTAATAAATTATGAATCAACAAACCATTTCCAGTGGTTGACTTTGGAAAATAAACGTTTTCTGGCAGGTGCCACATAGTTATTTGTGGTACTTATGTTATCAGTTGTGATGTGTCACAGGGTAACCTCAAGTGCTGGCTTTCTGTCATAACTCTTGTCTCTGCCTACTCCAAACTGAGTACAGCAGAGTCCAAATAATTTCTACTTGTCTAAGGATGCTTGATCTTTTTATTGTTAATTAAATATCTGCCTGATAATCTGCCCTGGTCTCTGGGCCTAGAAAATAAAACATTTTGTCTCCAGCAGATATGGGAAATGGAGACTGCTGGCAAATAGATATGAGCAGGCACTGGGAACACTCCTCCAACTCTGAGCACCTGCAGCCCTCACCACTGTGGAGCTCTGCTCTCAGGGTCCTGCAGGTGACTCAGGCCTGAACTTCCTAAGGCTAACCTTGTAGTATTTTCCATTAATTAAAAACAACCAACCAAGCATCACCACCACCACTAGTCCCAGTGGCTCTAAAAGGAGGGAAATTCACGTTCTTCAACCTCCAGCCCCCAGGGGACAAGGCACTGCATGGTTTGTTTTGCATTTCTTATAGTTTCATAGTTTCATAGTTTCAGTTAGGGTTGGAAGGGACCACAAGGATCATCTAGTTCCAACCCCCCTGCCATGGGCAGGGACACTCTACCCTAGATCAGGCTGGACAGAGCCTCGTCCAGCCTGGTCTTAAATGACTTTCTGTCAGTTCTTCAAAGAGTTTATCTGAATGAACTTTGAGCATCCTCCCTTTCTTTCTTTCTTTCTTTCTTTCTTTCTTTCTTTCTTTCTTTCGTCTTCTTTTTTCTTTCTTTCTTCTTTCTTCTTCTTTTTTCTTTCTTTAATACTTTAAGTTTCTTTTTGTGCACAAAGAAATAACACTGAGGTGGAAGAGCTTCTTGTGAAGCCCCAAGATTCCTAAATCAACAGAATATTGCAGAAAAGTACCTCAACTACTGCAGGAAGGAGCCACTGTAGCATACAATTGATTAATCAGAGGTTGAGAAAACTACAGCTCTGAAAAGCCATACAGCAGATACACAATCACTGCACAAACTGACTTACTGAGAGGAACAGCAGTCATCCAAGCTGCACCACTGATAACATGAGCCTTTCAGAGCATCAGTCTATGAACCAAACCAGACTACTTTTATCATCCACTATTTCTGATTTGTTCTGCACTAGTAACTTACTGAATATGCAGAGCTTACCTTATAGTGATGGCCACCTTTCAATGCTGACTTCCCCAAAGAATGTCCTTCAGAAGACATATATCAGATAAAAATGTGGATTTACTTGCTCACATTGTGTTGGTGGAAAAGAAAGCCCATTTTTGTTTTCTGCATTACCTCAGAATAACCCCATGTAACACTACAGGTTAGGGGATGACCTACTGGAAAGCAGCACTGTGGTGAAGAACCTTGGAGTCCTGGTGGACAGGTTAACCATGAGTGTATTGGGTTGAATTGAGATGGAGTTAATTCTCCTCACAGCATCTTCCTAGTGCTGTGGTTTTTTTGCAGCAGTAGTTGAGTCCAGCTATGAAGATGATGAGGGACCTGGAGCATCTCTGTGATGAGGAAAGGCTAAGAGACCTGGAGATGCTTAACCTGAAGAGAAGACAGAGAGAGGGTCTTAATAATATTTATGAATATTTGAGGAGTGAGTGTCAAGAAGCAGAGGCCAGTCTCTTTCAGTGGTGCCCTGTGATAGGACAAAGAGAAATGGGCACAAGGGAACACGGGAAGTTCCATCTGAACACAGGGAGAAATTTCTTTACTTTGGGGTGACAAAGCACTGGAACAGGCTGCCCAGAGAGGCTCTGAAGTTTCCTTCTCTGAAGATATCCAGAACTTACCTGGATGTCTTCCTGTTCAACCTGCTCTATGCAAACCTGCTTTATCAGTGCCAATAGGACTAGATGATTCTCAGAGGTCCCATCCAATCCTTAACTTTCTGTGATTCTGTGATCTCATACCATACCTAGCATGGAGATCTTGGTGATCTCATAATGGACTGTCATGCATATTTTTACTGCATTCTTCTCATGCAGATTTCCACTGTGCCAGAAAGGCAAGTTAGTCTTAAATTCTGAAGTGACACCAATGGCCTTTAAAGCTTTCCAATCTATTACATTCATATCTCCTGAATAACTCCTGGATATTCCTTCACCTTTCACTACACAGAGTCATCTCTGTCTCCTTCTTGAATATGTGATGAAAATGAAGTCATTTCAATAAGCTTGGACTTTTAACATGTACAAGCAATGACTTTCCCAGCTTTGCCAGGAAACTGGTGAACATTAGGTAAATGGGAGCTAGACTAGCAGAAATATCTGTTTGTTTAGTATGTAAGGAAATGTCAGAAGGTCAGAGAGAGCTAATGGACATTAGATACAGTGGGAGCTTATTTGGGTCCCTATGTTCTCCTCTGGGCATTTGACATTTGCTGTTACTGCATCCTTCACTAAATTGACCTGGGGTATGTGTTTGTAGCACCTTGTTGCTCAGATCTGCTCAATACAGATTTTGAAGAAAAGGAAGAAGAGATGTGCCATGCTCACTTCAGCCTTTAACAATTCCCTTCCTGTGTCAAATCTTCCTCAGATCACCTTAGTCCACAACACTGACAAGAATGAGCTTGATGAGCAAATTCAACCTCTGCAGCACAGAGACGGACTCCTGAGGATCCACTGAGAGGAGCTTGCTACCCAGCTCTGCAGATGGTTTGGGCAATTTCTTTCTCCCTGGAACAGTTCTGCCTCTTGCCCACCTGAAATAAATTATACAAATAGCTCCAAGAGCAACTCCATTGCTTTTCAAATAGACAAGACTGTGCTGAGTAAATAACAGATATTATTACAGAAATGTCCCAGGCTGGGAAAGTATTTCTTGCCTGCCTCACAAAGCTTTCTTGCCAACAAACCTCTTCAAAATGTAAAGCCAAGCCCTGAGCTGTTCTGTCCACAGACTTAGCTGGCCAAATCCCCTGTGGATGTAAATCATCTGAGTCCAGCTCTGCTGGAGTAATTGGAGCTTTACTGATTTACATCTGCTGAGGACCACTCACAGTATACACCTACAGAAGCAAACTGAACACCTTTGTAGTCATTCAAATACATACATATAATTCTTCCTTCTTTGGTTCCCCATGAGTACAAGTCTGCACATTTGTTTAAAAGAGAGAGCAGTAAATAGACTTTGTGTATGACAAAATAAAAAGTCCATATGAGCTGCTGGTAAATGATAGAAAGTGGCTTGGTAAGCACTTCTGCCAGCTCCCTTAGTACTCTTGGCCTGATACCATCTGGCCCCATAGATTTATGTGTATCCAAATGGTGTACCAGGTCAGCCATCATTTCCTCTTGGATTATGGGGGCTTCATTCTACTCCCTATTTCTATCTTGCAGCTCAGAGTGCTGGATGCCCAGAAATCAGCTGGTGCCTCTCTTAAGGACTGAGGCAAAAAAGACATTAAGTACCTCAGCCTTTTTGGCATCCTTGGTCACTATGTTTCCTCCTGTGTCCAGTAGAAGAGGATGGAGATTCTCTTCAGCTCTCTGTTGCTACTATATTTCATAGAATCAATAGTCAATATATTTATAATAATCAATATATTTATAGAAATATTTTTTTAATTGTCTTTTATAGAGTAGTCAGATTAAGTTCTGGTTTGGCTTTGACACCTCCAATTTCTAAGATGGTATCAACCTTCACATCACCCCTCAAGTCCTTCTCTGCTCATGAATGACAGACCTAGCATGGGTCCTTCCCTAGTTGGCTCCCTCACGGGCTGTGTCAGGAAGTTACCTTCCACACACTCAAGCAGCACTGGGGACTGCTTCCTCTCTGCTCTGTTATATTTCCAGCAGACATCTGGTTAAATCTCCCACAAGAACAAGGGCTAGCAATTGTGAGACTTCTCCATTCTGCTTATAGAATGTTTTGGCGGTCTCTTCATTCTGCTTGGGTGGTCTTTAACAGACTCCCACCATATCTGCTTTGTTGGCCTTTCCCCGGAGTCTTACCTATAAAAAATTGTTTGGCTTTTGAGTAACACCAGTGACAGGCTCTTCCAGAATGCATTTTAAAATTGAGACTGCAAAGTATGCATTAAACTTAGAAACTAGTTTACAGATCAATAAAAGGTTCCTAAATACTCACAGAATCACAGAATCACCAAGGTTGGAAGAGACCTCAAAGATCAGCAAGTCCCAACCTGTCACCACAGACCTCATGACTAAACCATGGCACCAAGTGCCACGTCCAATCCCCTCTTGAACACCTCCAGGGATGGGGACTCCACCGCCTCCCTGGGCAGCACATTCCAATGGCCAGCAACTCTCTCTGTGAAGAACTTTCTCCTCACCTCAAGCCTAAACTTCCGCTGGTGCAGCTTGAGACTGTGTCCTCTTGTTCTGCTGCTGGTTGCCTGGGAGAAGAGCCAACCCCTCCTGGCTACAACCCTCCTTCAGGTAGTTGCAGAGAGCAATAAGGTCTCCCCTGAGCCTCCTCTTCTCCAGGTTAAACAATCCCATCTCCCTCAGTCTCTCCTCATAGGGCTTGTGCTCGAGGCCTCTCTCCAGCCTCGTTGCCCTTCTCATAGTATCATAGTATCATAGTATCAGTCAGGGTTGGAAGGGACCACAAGGATCATCTAGTTCCAACCCCCCTGCCATGGCAGGGACACCCCACACTAGATCAGGCTGGCCAGAGCCTCATCCAGCCTGCTCTTAAACAATTCCAGGGATGGGGCCTCAACCACCTCCCTGGATAACCCATCCCAGGGCGTCACCACTCTCATGGTGAAGAACTTCCTCCTCACACCTAGCCTGGAACCTAAAATTTCAAGTACCCACCCTTATATCAACGATGGGAACATCCATGGGCTCATGGACCCAGCAGTGGTGGTTTAAGAAGTTACTAACCTCTAATGCCTATTATCCCTCCTTGCTTTCTTTTCCCCCAGCTGGGCACAAGTGCTTTCACACATCAAGCGTATGCTATTCTGCTCTGGCAGAGTTAGCTCTTGAAGTTTAAATTGCTGAAGGATCATCTCAAGACCCACTAACGGTGTCACAGATGGGAGGAGGGAAGAGATGAGAGAAATTTTCATATGACTACACTTGAAAAAGCCTGTCAGACTGTGGCTGGGTACGTCACTGTCACACTGTACAGTAGCACTGACATTTTAGACAGAAACGTGAATTTGTGCCCTCACTGACCATCAAGCAAACTCATTTAAATACTGCAATATCTTTATCCCAAACATTCCTTGCAATGGAAACCACAGACACTTAATTTTGCCTGTTTATGTCCTTGTAGAAAGAAGAAATGCAAGCTTCCATGGACTGAATGGTGACATTGCAGCTAATGCAAGACCTTTTCAAGCCTCCCAGAAATTAAGAGCATGCTTTGAAACCCTGCCAATTTTCTCACTTTCCTGAAAAGTGTCCTCCTGAAAATCATAAGATCACAGAATCATTCTAGTTAAGATCATCCAGACCAACCATTTTCTAACTCTACCAAGTCTGGTGCTGTGCCATGTCCCTCAGGCCTTCAACTATGCATCTTTTAAACACTTCCAGGGATGGTGATTCAACCACCTCCCTGGTGAACTTATTCCAGTGTTTGACAGCCCTTTCAGTGAAGAAGTTTCTTCTGATATCCAGTCTTAACTTCCCCCTGGTGCAACCTGAAGGCGTTTCTTTTGTCCTATCACTTGCTGCTAGAGAGACCAACAACCACCTTACATCAATCTCCTTTTAGGTAGTTGTAGGAAGCAACATTGTCTCCCCTCTAGAATAAACAACTCCAGTTCCCTCAGCTACTCCTCATAAAACTTGCTCTCCAGACCCTAATGCTGTAAATGAAAAATATGATGTATATTAGAGCAATATCTTCTGCTTTCTGATGATTTTAATATGTCAGGGTAGATGTAGTTAGCACTTTAACTAATGAATGCTACTTAAGTTGGAGTCTGAGCTGGAAACGAACACAGGTTTGTATAAACTCCAGATTTGTCTAAGCAGCCTCTTAATGACACCTGACCCTCCATGTAGGTTCTTGTGGCACTGTTATATTTACATCTTTGCTGCTAAACACAGAGCCATGGCCCAGCTCTAGACCTGGAGGCCACAAGACATGGGGCATCCAGCACCCAGCCTGTCTATGTCAGATTTGTCTTAGGGATAGCTGGTGAGAATGTGGAGGACAGTCAGAGAATTAATTACCATCAAAGCAGTGTAGTTAGTGCCCAGAGCTCAGGCTGCACTCCTGGAGCTCCTTTGCATATCAATTCAGCCTTGGAAGGACCAGCCTGAAGTTAGGATGGGCTGTGAACTCTTGGGTCCACCTACATAAGTCTGGTGGTTCCATGTAGAGGACAGTCTCAGGCTGCACCAGGGGAGGTTTAGGCTGGATGTTAGGAAGAAGTTCTATACAGAGAGAATGATTGCCCATTGGAATGGGCTGCCCAGGGAGGTGGTGGAGTTACCATCATTGGAGGTGTTCAGGAGGAGACTTGATGGGGTGTTAGGTGCCATGGTTTAGTTGATTAGGTGGGTTGGATTGGTTGATGGGTTGGAGGTGATGATTTTGAAGGTCTCTTCCAACCTGGTTTATTCTATTCTATTTTTTTTCATTCTATGTAGAAAGTGGTCCCCACATTCTTCCCCTCAATCTGATAATGCTCTTGTCCTCTGTCAAGAGTGACAGTAGCCTATTCATGAGTCCTGCATGGGAAGCAGGACCACAACAGCCAGCAACAGTGACGATGCCACAGGAGGCTAGTGGAGAGCTATGAGAAGTAGCAGGCAGGTATCCTGAGAGAGAGAAAAATGCTGCTGGTGCTCCAGGAATTACTGTTGAGTTATTCGTTGAACTAATTAACTTCTTGTCTTTAATAAAATTTTCCCTCCCACTGAAGAGGGAATTGGGAGAGCTCCCTCTTCTTGGAGGGCACTTAGCTCCTTCCTTTCTAATCTCCACAAACACAATTTCTTCAGGCAATGCCCCAGTCCTGCATTTTCACTCAGCCTCTCCAGTTCTTGCCATGTGCCCTACCCTACTGGGCAGTCACTTTGTGCAGTGATTGTGTATCTGCTGTATTAACTTTGGCATGATAAGGGGACATCAACTGGTCCTTCACTTTGGATGAATGCAAGGAGGAAGTTTAGCCCATCAGCTCTTTAACAAGACCTTCAAATGGCTGCTGCTAATGTAGGGCAATGAGAATTTCAATGAGAAATTTGGAAGTGTGTCAGTGTTCCAAACTTAATTAAAATCTCTCAGGTATGTGACCAGCATCTCCTGCTCATGTAACCAAAGACAGTGTGATAGCTGGATGTAAGATCAGTGAAGGATGTATTTTCAGGGACCTGGAAATTTAGTGGTGAATTCACCCTCCTTCCCTCTGTTGCAACATACTGGTGAGGGTTCTGTGGCTAATGCACAGAGATACTGAATGACTACTGATGCACTGCAGTCCTATATCCTGATCCAGCTCCTGTCCTGACTTAAGAAGTCCTTGCTGGGTTTTCCTACCCTTCTTGGATCTTCAAGCACACCTGCATGCATGGTCACTCCATGCTTACGTGTTTTCCCCCCACATAATTCAGATAAAGGAAAATCTAGACTAGTGTTTTCTACAGCAAGTCACCTGTGTCAGTCAGGTTCCCAGTGACTTTATTCCAATATGGTTTATTTTGAACATGTAAGAGAAAAAGAAAGCCTGGCATGCCACACTGGAAATGTTACCAGTGCCTCTCTATTCAGCACTGCCTAGCTTCAAAGAGCTTCATCAATTAGTTGAGGATCTGCTCCTATTACAGTAAGTCTCTGACCAGGGTTCTGCCTTTCACAACATACCTCCATGTCACTTTGCTCCAAAGCTATTCAGCAGTCCTTACCTCATTTTTTTTTCCTTCTAACTCTACAGATGCTTTGCAGCACTGCAAGCTGCCTTGCTAAAGACAAATTGTGTTCTCAGGTTGGTTTTGTTTCAAGTACCAAACAATTTTTGTGCACCATAATGCATAAATTAAACATTATTAATGGTATCACTATGATTGCATGTTCCAGTTCCCGGGCTTATTTTAATGATGTACACTACAAAAAAGTACTGTTGGCATAACAATGAAAAAGATCCTGCTCTCCATGGCATTTCATTTCATAGATGGATAAGAGTAGTCTATGAGAATGACTAATTTCATGATAAGATTATGACACTTATTGCTTGCCATAAATGAAATGTCATGTGCAGTCACCTATTCTGCATTCTTAAATTCATTCTAATTAGTGTCCTTAAACAAATGACTGTGACAGCCATACCCTGCAGACAGCAGGCCTGTCTTTGCCTTTAATCTGTAATACATGCCAAATCTGAGCAGCACAGGCTAAGACCTGAACTTAAATGAATATTAATTTTAGTCAGGATGCCAATTACATTCATTCTTTTAACATATGAAACTGTATGTATCAGAAAGCTTTGTGCACACAGCCTATTCCCTCCTATCAGGGTTATTTCATAATGCCTCGCAGTTGCAGAGCTCTCAATTTAATCTTGACTTTTTCCTTCCAGTTGATTTACTCAGGTTTCACTTCTACACACACAAGATTGAATAAAGTAACATAAATCTCCCAATGATTAGAAAATGTGATCATTTATTACATGGACAATCAGTTTATTTAAAAACATAATTAGTTTGTACCTCAGGAAACCTTTCCCCAGTTGTGATAAACTATAAATCATCAGTAGCTCTCCTTTCGGTGAAATTAAAAGCCACACAAGGCTGCTACTAAGAATCATAGAATCATTTTTGTTGGAAAAGAGTTTCAAGATCATCGAGTCCAGCCTTCAACCTAACATCACCATAGCCATTAAACCATGTCCCAAAATGCCATGTCTACATGGTTTTTTAACATTTCCAGGCACAGTGACTCCACCACCTCTTAGGCCAGCCGAGAGACACTTTCTCTCCTGGAGAAACTGTTTGCTCATGTTTGGAAGGGTGGATGTTTTGCTGGGTAAAAAACTGGCTGGATGGCTGAGCCCAAAAGAGTGGTGGTGAATGGAAAAAAATCCATTTGGTAGCCAGTCACAAGTGATGTTCCCCAGGACTCAGTTTTGGAGCCAGTTTTGTTTAATAGCTTTACCAGTGACCTGTATGAGTGGATTGAGTGCTCCGACAGCAAGTTTGCAGATGACACTAAATTACTAGGAGTGTTGATCTGCTCAAAGGTAGGAATGCTCTGCAGAAGGATCTGGACAGGCTGGATTGACAGGCCTAGGTCAGTTGCATGAGGTTTAACAAGGCCAAATGCACCTGGGTCACAACAACCCCAGGCAATGCTGCAGGTTTGGGGCAGAGCAGATGGAAAGCTGCCCAGCAGAAAAGGACCTCGGGGTGCTGGTTGACAGCCAGCTGAATGTGAGCCAGCAGTGTGGCCAGATGGCCAAGAAGGCCAACAGCATGCTGACCTGTATCAGGAACACTGTGACCAGGAGGAACAGGAAAATGATCATGTTCCTGTGCTTGGTAGTGGCAAGGCTGCACCTCAAATATTGTGTTGAGTTTTGGGACCCTCACTACAAAAAAAGAGAGTGAGTTGCTAGAACATATCCAGAGACAGGCAGCTGAGCTGGCAAATGGTCCATAGAACAAGTTTTTTGAGGAATGGCTGAGGAAAATGGGATTGTTTAAGTCCAGAGGAGACCATATTGCTCTCTACAACTACCTGAAAGGAATCACAGAATCACAGAATATTAGGGGCTGGAAGGGACCTCGAAAGATCATCTAGTCCAACCCCCCTGCCAGAGCAGGATCACCTGTACCAGATCACACAGGAAACATCCAGGAGGGTTTGAATATCTCCAGAGAGGGAGACTCCACAAAACAGAAAAACAGAAAACAAAAAAGCAGAAAAACACTGCTGCTTCTCCTGATCCTTACCAGTGGTCTGAAAGCTCTGAAGTCTCTCTCATTGCCCTTGGACTTCTTTTTCCTTCATTACTGCCTACCTGAAATATAGTAGTCTGAGGGTTCTACTAAGGGCAGAAGCTTTCTCCTTGCATCACTAATCTGGGTCCCCCAGAGGCAGCAGACTTCCCAAAGACATGTATCTGGTCTGCATATTTCACCTTCTTCTCCCTTCAGAAGTGAGTTACATGTGATAATGACCTGTCTTTTATGCTTTAATAAAGAAGTTTGATGCACAGGCTACACTGACTAAACCCCAACAACCCCTCCAGTCTGTGTGATTTGGGAGAAAGAGAGCTCTGTTTTCTCTCTGTATTTTCAGCAGATCAATTTATCTCTCTTATCATCTCTTAAGAGGGAGAGAGAAATAGAACAGATAGAGGAGGTTGACAAAGATAGCATAATATAGCCAGAATTACTAGTGATTGTGGGATTCTGCTTCACAGTCCTCTGCTAATCAGATGAAAGACAAATCTTCAGTGATGATAACAGGTGTTAATGGCTCTGCCAGAAGCAGTCCTGATCCTACTAGCTGCATCATAAAAGCTTCCCTGGCCAAGAGCCACAAGATATGTCACACACTTTGAAGAGCTGGGTTAGGAAGAACAGTTTGCAGGTGGGATCTGACAATGACTCCTTTAGTAGAGGGGTTTTGAGCGTTAATGGATGTGTGGTACTGAGTTGCAGGGGGAGCTCAGTGACCTTTGACTCAGGACTCTCTGATGGCTCACACCTCTCAGCATCCTCCAAAAGCCAGAGATCTGCAGCCAGAGATCTGTATCACAGAATCATAGAATGTTTTGGTTTGGAAGGAACATTTAAAGGTCATCTAGTCTAATCTCCCTGCAGTGAGCAGGAACGTCTTCAGCTAGAACAGGTTGCTCAAAACCCTTTCCAGCCTGACCTTCTGTTTCCATAGATGGGAGATCTACAACCTCTCTCTAAGCAGTCTGTTGTTAGAGATGCATAGCAGTATCATATAGACAAACACACCACTGCATCCTGGTGTACAAGTTGTACTGTGGCATGAGTTCAGCTCAAAACATGAGCTGGAAACTGTGCTGTATAAGCTGCTGTTTGAACTGAATATCATTGCCCCTTTTCTCACAGGTCTGCAAGGCTGATAGAGAAGTATGGATAAATTCGTGTAGTCTCATTGCAGCTGGGATAAATTCACTATCAGTTAGCTGGAACAACAGTTGTTTCTGTCACCTGCCTTGTCCACATCCTTTCCACTGTGACAGCTTGCTTGTCTGGGACGCTATTCTCAGCCCTGTCACAAAGATGCCATCTCCTTGGCTTTCTACTCTGGTTGACTCATTTGTAAATGGGAGTAACAATTACTTACTTGACAAGGACTTCTGGGGCATTCACACAATCATGCCTCTAAAGCTTTCAAGGATCCTTACCAAACAGTAATGTCAGGCATCATTATTCATACAAATTGTTTTTGAGTCAGATCTCTAATTCTGGGGGAGCCCATGCTTTGTCTTGCTGCAGTGCCAATGACAGTGAATTAACTTTCCAGGCACACAATAAAAATGCAGGATCTGAATTTATCTATGTGCAAATAATAACTTCCTTTGATGGTCACCCATTTTTTGAAAGTTACTATCAGAGTTAGACTGTATGTTGCAGATAAACAGCATAGGTAGTCTATTTACTTTGATGAAGACATTGTGTGTTTGTATTTCTTTCTGGCATCTCCATTCAGCTCTTAAATATGGTGGATTCTCTTACCAGCACAGCAATTTCCTTATCAAAAATAATCAGCCCTTCACTGCAACATCCTCTCACTCTTAGCATTTAGTCTATTCTTAATTACCATGCTGTCAATGATGTCCTTGTAGCAAGCTCTCAAGCCTTTCAGCTGTCTCTAGGAGCTAATGGTCAGTGCTTGCCTGACAGGGAGTTAGGAGAAGAGGAGGAGAGCAAGATGAAATGGAGCAAAGAAGAGTTACTGTTATAAGTTGAGGACTATATTCTAACCATAGAGGTAATTCATCCAGCGTACCAGAGGGTAGAAGGAGCTGAACAGTCCAGCCCAAGTGGGTGGACACAGGAAATTCTGTTATTCCATCCCATAATATTGCATCTTTATCTCCCTTATATAAACTGATTGCATAGTCAGTTTCATGCCTTCTCCTTTCCCTGCTCCTTTCCCAATGTGGTCTGCTATCTCTAGTGATGTGGGGAGTGGGTCCTGGTGCTGGCAAGCTGATTTTTAGGTGCATCATTTGGGACTGGGTCTTCTCAGGCTATCAGGTAGTGATAGGACTAGGGGGAATGGAATGAAGCTGGAGGTGGGGAGATTCAGGCTAGATGTAAGGAGGAAGTTCTTCACCATGAGAGTGGTGAAGCCCTGGAATAGGTTATCCAGGGAGGTGGTTGAGGCCCTGTCCCTGGAAGTGTTTAAGCCCAGGCTGGATGAGGCTCTGGCCGGCCTGATCTAGTGTGAGGTGTCTCTGCCCATGGCAGGGGGGTTGGAACTAGATGATCCTTGTGGTCCCTTCCAACCCTAACTGATACTATGACTGAATAGGGAGGTATAAAGAGGTATGGGGTGGGAGCATATGAGACCTGGGGTTTTGAGGCCTGGTGGGGGGAAGGTTTTGGAAAGGTGATGGCCTAGTTAGGTTTTGGAGAAAAGCCCAGACTGGAGAGCTGGGCTGAATATGATTGTTTGGTATTTTTTTATGGTTTTACACATACAAAATACATATATGTAGAGTTGTATGTAGTTGTAGTTGTGAAGAGTACTTCCATTTAAACTTCCAGTTCTTTCCAATCTTGTGTGGAGCATTTTTCTTTCACTCCTTGAGAAGGGGTAAAGAGCAGCTGTCTCACTCCCTGTAAACCCAAGGCAGCTATTCAGTCAAAGTATTTTAAGATCTGAGCCCAGGTCTACTCGAATCAACTAAAAGGGTTCCCTGAAAAGCCATACATTTGGATTAAGCTCTTTGGTTTCAAAGACAATCAGCTTTTTAGCAGCTCTTATAGCTGGTCTGATTCAGGAACAAGAAGGTCAAGTGACTTTCCGGAGATGACATGGTGATGGAGTGCCTCATTTCAGTTTAAACCTAGAACTATTCTGATTGTCATATCTAGCTACCTACCTAGGCATTTGTAGAACATCCATCATTGTGGTATCTCATTACTTACACAGTCGCTTAAGCAGACGACTGTCTGAAAATCTGTTCTCCACCACAGCCTCAGAGTTGATCACTAGAGAGGGAGATACTCTTTTTCATTCTCTACCTTCTGTCTCCAAGGAACTGAAAGTAAACTTTTTTCCCCCCACCATTGCTATGGAGGAAAGAATCACACTATCCAGGCTTGTTAGCTGCTAGATCTCTAGCTGTGCAAGACAAACGCTGCTAATAAAACCGTGTGTTATAATTTAACAATCAATTGTTTTGTTAAATAGAAATACTAAATAGCAACAGAGCACCTCCTTTTTGATAACAGATTTGATATCTCTTATTTCTTATTTGCTGTTTTTCCCTGCCTGGAGTCAGTAAAATACATGAGCACACAGTTACTCTGTCCAAATAAGTTCTTTATTTGCAGACACCTCAAATAACATTTTTATATGTCTCCTACTCCCAGCTGTTATGTCTCAAACCTGTATCATCAACTTTGGCAAGGAAAGGATTTCCTGTCTAGTCTTTGGCAGTATCTAGTTTTATAACCTGGCATAACCTTTGCTCATGCTTAGTCTGTGGGAGGGAAGTGCATATCTCAGAAAACTTGTTAGAAATAAGCATGCAAGAAGCATTACGGAAAACACACAGTAAACACACTAAAGAAAGCTTCAAGTGAAACTCAAATAGCTCAGTGCAGAAACAGCCTGAGAACAACAATGTGTGGTGGAGGTGGGATTCATGAGGTATTTTTCTTCTAAAATATGGCAATCCACCTACAATCATTCACCACCTTATTATTAAAAAAGATAATAGAGGTAGCACATAGAAGACACATTCCATAGTCATTTCATTACAGTCCCATGAAGAACCAAAAATAGATTACTGCCCTTTAGCTCTCTGTTTCAGTAAACTACCTGCTCTGAATGTGACTCCAAGTGGGCTGTCTTTTAATTAACTCTAACTTTTACAGTACTTCTTTATATTTTTCTTCTGCTTGAACGTGTTGACTTGTCCTGGCTATACCTAAGGGATCTAATTTATGTAAACTAGCCAATTATCCTTCAACTGCTGTCTGTCCCTGTTGCAATTTATAAATGACCATGAATCCAAGAGAGGGTGCGTAGTTACATGAATAGTCAGAAAATGAAGATGAAGAAAACCCACAATATTTCTTTGAACATCATTCTGTCCCAGAAAGTTAACTTTGCTACAAGCCAAGCCTTATGAAGCTAGAAATAGATCCTTGATTGTCCCATCTCAGTCATACATTAATTTCAAAGGCACCCATCGTGGACTGAAGGGCACCGGCAGCCTTTTCACACTTCAGCCAGGTAACAGTCATAAAGAGGACCTTTCTGGCAACAAGAGGATCATCGTGCCATATAACTTTAAAACGGAGAGAAGTGAAAAGGAAGGCATCATAACTGAAATGGCAGGATATCTGTATTGCTAGGATCAGGGGAAAAGGGACAATGAAGAGCAAGGAAATTTGTAGATCATGGAAGGCTTAAAATATTAGGTACGGTTATCTGAGGAAATGTTTAGATGACCCAGTCAGAGCTGATGAAAACCAAAATAAGACATTGTTATGATGACTCATGCCCAGGTGCTTCCACACCTTCCTAATCTTCTCATATCCTCAACATTCAATGCAGATGACACTTCAGTAAACAGTCTCAAAGAAGGTTGTGGTGAAACAACTGCTGTGCAAAATGAAGGCTGTCTTCTAAGGCTGAAGCTGAGGTCTGTGGGTTGTGCTTGGTCTCCAACAGACAAGAAGTTTTAGAGTAAGCCATTAAGATATTGTCATAGTCAAGTACCAGATAATCTATTTCTTCTCCCCTTCCTTGTCTTATCTAAGGTGTACAAGGGCTGATCATGAGCTCTGAAGCATGTGGTTTAATGATCCAACCCTAATAGGCATAATTAATTATGGCAGTTCTGACATCTACAAAAACATCCTTGCTGGTCCTTGGTCTTAACAATTTCTTTTGACAAGAAGTTCCATAGCTGACTTGCTGGTGTGCACAGTTTTTGCTTTACCTATTAAACTGTCTTTATCCCAGCCTACAAGTTTTCTCAGTTTTACCCTTCCAGTCTTCTCTTCCATTCCCCCTGGGGGTGAGTGAGCAACTGCTTTGGTGGTGCTTAAGCTGTCAGCCGAAGTTAAACCATAACAATGTTTTATCTCTTAAACCCCCATACTGGATCAATGCTCTCTCTCCTGGTGGTCCCACATAGAGTTCTGGAGTAGGCAGCTAAAAATGCTGTATCTTCCTCCTAGACAGTTGTGGGTTTCAATTCACCATACCTTATTTAGGTACCTTTGCACCAAACTGGCATAAGAAGAGGCTGACTGCAGCATAAGCCACATCCTGTCACCTGCAGGACTGGTGGCCAAAAGGATTCATAAAGGGACTGTGCTGTAAATCTACTGTAGGGGCATAGAAAAATTCAGCTTTAAAAACAAAACAAAACAAAACAAAACAAAAAACCAAACAAAGCAAAAGGGAAGCAGAGAAAACCCAGGGAACTACAGACCAGTCAGCCTCACCTCTGTGCCAGCTAAAATCATGGAACAGATCCTTCTGGTAGCTGTACAAAGGCACATGAAAAATAACAAGGTGATTGCTGACAGCCAGCATGACTTCAGAAAGGGCAAATCATGACTGACTCATTTGGTGGCCTTCTGTGACAGAGCTACAGCATTGGTTGACATGGGAAAAGCAACTGATGTCATTGCCCTGGACTTGTGTGCAAGGCATTTGACACTGTCCCACATTACATCCTTGTCTCTAAGATGGACAGATATGGATTTGATGGATGGACCACTCAGTGGACAGGAACTGGATAGAAGGCTGCACTCAAAGGATTGTGGTTAATGGCTCAGTGTCCATGTGGAAACCAGTGACAAATGGAGTTCCTCCAGGATCTCTTCTGGGTCCAGTGTCGTTCAACATCTCTGTCAGCTACATGGGCAATGGCAGCGAATTCACCCTCAGCAGATTTGCCAACAACGAAGCTGTGTGGTGTGGTGGACTCAGTGGAGGGCAGGGATACCATCCAAAGGAACCTTGACAGACATGAGAAATGGACCAGTGCAAACTGCATGAGGTTCAACAAGTCAAAGTGCAAGGTTCCATACCTGAATCAGGCCAATCCCAGGCACAAATATAAACTGGGTACTGAGTGGATTAAGAGTAGCCCTGAAGAGAAGGACTTCAGGGAGTTGATAGATGAGAACCTCAACATGAGCCAGCACAGAAGACTAACTGTATCCTAGGATGCATCAGGATTGGTCAGCAGATCAAGAGAGGTGATTCCCCCACTTTACTCTGCTCTTGTGAGACCCCACCTCAAATACTGTGTCCAGTTCTGCTGTCCCCATCATAAGATCTGTTGGAACAAGTCCAGAGGAGGGCCACAAAGATGATCCGGGGGCTGGAACACTTCTGCTGCGAGGATAGGCTAAGGGAACTGGGATTGTTCAGCCTGGAGAAGAGTATCCACCAATAGGAAAAGGGAAGTGGATGTAAATTGAAGGAGTGTAGGTTTAGATTGGATCTTAGTAAGAAATTCTTCACTACAAGGGTGGCAAGGCTCTGGAATGAATTGTCCAAAGAGGTTGTAGATGCCCCCTGCCTGGAGATGTTCAAGGGCAGGTTGGATGTGGTCTTGAGTAACCTGGTCTAGTTGAGAGGTGTCCCTGTCCATGGCAGGTAGGTTGGATTAGATGATCTCTAAGGTCTCTTCCAGCCTAAGCTGTTCTATGATTCTATAAAATCAAAGGAGTCCAGTAGCTTTGATCTAGTACAGCAGGGACAACATTATTCATAGATTCATAGAATGGACCTTAAAGTCATCCAATTCCAACCTCCATGCTATGGACAGGGATACCTCCTACTAGATCAGGTTTCTCAAGGGCCCATGCAGCCTGGCCTTGAACACTTCCAGGGAGGGAGTACTCACAACCTCCCTGGGCAACCTGTTGCAGTGTCTCACCACCCTGACTGTAAAGTATCTCTTCCTCAACTCCAGGATAAATGTCCCCTCTTCCAGCTCAAAGCCATTGCGGCCTGGTCACTGAGAAGAGATGACACAGATAGGTTGCTGAACATTTCATGGGCTGTTTTGGTGACTTTCAGTCATGTGATGAGTGGATGGCTGCAGCTTCTGATAGCTAAAAGCCCATAGTTGGTGGCTTCCCAGAATATTTTTTGTTGTCAAAAATGATGTGCCAAAGCTATGTGAAACTATGCAAGTCCACAAACAGATTTCCAAGAACATGATGGGAATACAGGGTGGATTAAAAAAGAAAGAATAGATGACAGATTGTGGTTTCTTTGTGTGGAGGGGGAGAACTTTCTCTCACCACCACACCAGATGAAAATGAGATTTACTTCACAGTGATATCCAAGAATTGAGGAGACCTGAGGAACTGAGGAGTTATTTTTACTCTTACAAGGTTGGAGGGATTTTTATAATTCTTCATTGTAGGTGTGCCAAT
Source organism: Colaptes auratus (assembly GCA_015227895.2). Lineage (NCBI taxonomy): Eukaryota > Metazoa > Chordata > Aves > Piciformes > Picidae > Colaptes > Colaptes auratus. Next base: position 1,798,960 of record CM037631.1, read on the forward strand.
ACCAAAATATTTTTACTTGTCTGTGATTTATAGTTATTGTGGCATAGATTGCACTAGGCTCTTGATAACTCCAAGGAGCACTTCAGGACTCTTGTTGCAACATTTCCTGTGCACCATTGAAATTCATAGAATCATAGAATCAATAAGGCTGGAAGGGACCTCAAAGATCATCAAGTCCAACCTGTCACCCAAGACCTCATGATCACTAATTGCTTCCTTCCCCAGGAGTACTTCTTTGTCAAATGGGAAAGGCACTGCTGAATCCATCCTGAAGAGCTGTCTGCCCTATAGCTATCCATTCTGAAGATGTGGCTTTGACAGTGCCTGGGAAGGCCCTCTGGTGCCAGCACACTTAATTCAGGGCCAGACTTGCCTGAGCAAGCTGCTTTTCTGAGGGCAGTGAGGCAGCTGGCTGTAGAGAAGTGGCAGGAGAAGCAGCACAATGCTCACAGAGGAGTCACGCTGTTGAGGCCGAGTGCATCTAGCCATGTAACTCTTTCAGCTGGGCTTTGTGAGGAGTCAGCAGAGACAGCAGTAACATGGAGACAGGTACAAATCTGGCAGCAGAAGACAGCTCTTTGGACTTACAAAGATTGTCCTGGGTCTTACTCTCATCCTGTGTGTTGTAGTTTTTTATGTATTTACTTATTGCTCCTTTCTGATGTGTGTTCTTGTGGTGGTGAGAGAAAGTTCTCCCCCACACACACGAAGAAACCACGGCTAACCCAGTTGGAGAAGCAGATTAATGGGCTGTATTTACAAGCAGGAATGAAATGGATATATACACAATATACAGTATTTACAATATCTACAGAAATATACAGCAAAGAAGGTAATACAGAACAAAGCTTTCCCTCCTCCAGCCAGGAGGGTCCCCCCCTCTGCCCCCCCTTCTCTCCCCCTACCTCCCTTTTTTCCCAAGGGTTAGAGAGAGAGAAAAGGTAATTATTAAGGAGGAAAATTCTGTTAGCTCAAAGCATATGCAAGAATTAGTTTTCTTATCTGGTTAGTTCAGTTAATTCAAGGTCGACTCCATCCAACACAGAGGAAAGGAGGAAAGGCAGCAGCTGTTCATGCAGTGATGGAACAGAGAGAACTAAACTGAAATTCAAACAGAACTAAAACTTAAAGTTGCATTCTACCAATCTACCAATGAAATTTGTTTAGAATGTCTTGTTTTCAAAACACTCAATCAGAGTGTTCCAGCAACTGTCCCTTTCTTAAAGGCACAGCCTAAAACAGTCACAGTTCTAAGAAAAGGGGGGGGGGGGGGAAGTTCATATATATATATGGATATACTCATTAATGTGGTCATGACTGGAAGACATAAAAGCATAGAATCATTTTGGTTGGAAAAGACCTTCAAGATCATTGAGTGCAAACATCAACCCAGCACCACCGTGGCCATTAAACCATGTCCTGAAGTGCTATGTCCACACATTTCTTGGATGCCTCTAGGGATGACCACCCAGAGAGGTTGTGATGACAACCAACACGGCATTTGTATGCTCTGCTGCTTGTTTTCCTGTTCATACCAGTTTATTTTCTCTCTCTCAAGTTCAAAGTATAACCCTGAAGAGACATGTCACTGAATATGTGCTTTGTTCAGCCTTGTGATTATCTCATTTCTCTCTGCCACCGTTCATGCTAGTTAAGCCAAACAAAGACCTACTGTACCTTGACAGCGGGACCATCTGGAGTTCATTCTTGTGATTATTTTCAGACACACAGAGTCCTCCTCTGGAAAATAGACATTTTAAGGCCTCACAGAGCACGTTCATTAGTTTGTTGTGAAACATTTGTTTCACATCATTCTAAAAATGATATTTTTGTCATCACAAGTAATCAATCCTGATACAGAAAGAGTGTAAATGTGTGCATGTGTGTGCATGGTATAGACATCCAATTACGTGCCTGCCCACCTGCAGGCTAGGAATTACAGTCAGGGAAGACTGATTTTTATTGTAATGGCTTAGGGAGTGTCTTTTTAATTGCAACTCTTTTGCCAATTCTTTGAAGGAATTGCATCTGGCAAAGGGAATTAAAGACATTCAGACTGTGAAAGGGATTGCAGTACAAATGCATTAACATCAAGACTTATTTACACCTAGATCCATACTCTGATTGCATATGTTATAAATGAGCAGAGAACACAGTGCTGCAGTTTTTATGGGGATGCACAGAAAGCAGATATTACCCTGGCAGAATCTGGAAATTGATGTACCAGATGTAATCACATGCTTTTCTGGCTGACACTCATGAAATGTAGGCTTGCTACGTTTGATTTCAAAAAGTAACCAAGCAACTTAGAAGCCCATGATCAAAAGGGTGATAAAAAACACATTTGCAAGGAAAGTGGGACAGCTAGTGAGATTTACAAAGCCTGGGAATGAGTAAGGAACCCATTTCACAGTTGCTTTTCAATACCTGAATTGTTCAAATAGTTGATCTCTAGTAGGTGGCTATCTGCATATTTAGATGCTTGAATATCTTTGATAGAAAACAACATCAAGAGTTCAGTGCATTGGAATGAGAAAACAGTTACTTTCTCCTTAGAAGTTTTGGATAGTTACCTCTCATCCTTATTTACTCATTTATGAAAAACTACCCCTAGGAACTGGACAGGTGGGATCCATTTTGCTTGGTGTTAGACATTTCCACTGTAGGTTTCAGCATCAGTATTTAGTCCCCTCTCCATTGGAAAGTAAGAAGCACTAGCAAGATGTTATTTATTTGACCTCTATTAGGTATGCCTAAATATGAGGTGAGTCATGCTGAGAGGTGCTTCTTTCTCTCCAGTTCTCTACTGACAAAATCAAGAGAAGCATCCCAGGTGTATTAAAGAGGCAACATCAAGAGAAGCACAACTAGCAGATCCAAGGAAATGATTGCCATTCCTGTCTTGTTGGCAATGAGTTCAGTTCAAGAGGGATGGAGAGAAAGTGGAGAGGGTCCAGAAAGGACCAGAAAGTCCAGAATAGTCCAGATTAGTCAAAGGAGGTTGTGGGAGATGACCTTATTTAGCCTGGGGAAGGGAAAACTAAGGAGAGAGACATGAGACCTGACAGCTAATCTAAAGGTAGCTGTAAAGATGGCAGCACTAAACTCCGCTCTCCAGTGGCTGATGAGGTAAGATGGGATGACAGACACAAATGGCAGTGTGAGAGGTTCAGAATGGCCTTGAGCAAAATACTTTTCAGGAAAGGGATTGTTTAGCAAAAGAACAAGGTGTCCAGAGGGGTGGGAAAAAAAATCTTTGTTCTTGGAAGTGTTCAAGAGTTGCTTAGACAGAGTCCTGTCTGACCTGGCCTGGAGATGAGTTAGTTCCACTTTGGGGGAAGGTTGGCTTGGAGACGTACAGGACTTGTTACCAATATTTCTAAAGTAGGTATCCTTTGTAGAATACTAAGGGAACAAAACCCTACACTATGTCAGTCTGCAAAATAGGCTAAATTTAGTGGTGTTTGTGACTTTTCTTACATGCTTATACTAATTCTGTCTTTGTATCTTTATTCACTCCTGACAATACACACTTGGCCATTTGCATTTTCAAATCCCTTTTCACCCAAGGGAACATTCTTCTTTCGACCCACTGATGATTTGGCTCACAAAGATACTAAATAGAGATTCTCATAAGAAACTGATATTTGCTTTTTGCCTCTTGCAACAAGCAGAAATGCAGGGGTGGCTCTGACCTTAGGGACAGGTTGGCCCATCCCTACCAGAACTTTATCAACCTCATTGACACCTTTGTTTATTCTATTTTAGTTGTGTTATGCAGTGGTCGCATAATGCAACAAGAACCCCTTTAGTACCCAGCTGGAGCTGTGTGGCAGCTTCAGGCTATGCCTTTAAAAGTTAGCTGCAGATTCTGAGCAGGAAAGTGGAAAAATATAAACAATTCACAATTGGGTGTAAAAAGGAAAACAAAAGATTATTCTAAACGAATATCTGGTGTAGAAGCAAGTGTTCTATAAACATCTCACATTTTACCTTCATTCCTTTCCTCCTTCTCTGGCTGCTTGGCTGTTCTGCTTGGCTGGGGAGGATTTAATCACTGCTAGCTGACCTTGCAGATAAGGATTAACATTCCTCTTAACATCTCTCTTCTTTTCTTCTAATTATAGGGGTAAAGGAGGTGGCTTTGGGGGGGAGTGGAGCAGCTTCCCTGCTTTCTCTGTGATCCCAGAGAGGGAACAGGGGGTTTCCATGCTGTTTTCTGATTGTAAATACCTGTATACTATTGTAAATACTGTACATTTTGTACACATTCATTGCATTCCATTGTAGAGTGTGTTTTTTGCTTTGTAAATACAGCTTCCATTTGCCTCCAATTGAGTTGGTCGTGCTTTAGTTAACGTGAAGGGAAACTCCAACCTGCCACAAGATGCCATATGGAAACTTGTTAAAACATGTAACAACTTTCCATACCTTTCTTTTTTTTTCCTTCTCTCTTCTTTTTTTTTCTTTACCCAGCACCAAGAGGTGAGAAGAAGTTCTTACTATTCACACACTTGTATGGCAGACCTCTGCAGGCTGTCCCCGAGCTTGCAGAGATGGGTATGTGTCAGCTTGGACTAAGTGTGATAAGTAACACATAGGGGAAAACTTAAAAGTCACTTACATGGTAATGGAATTTTTTTATGGAAACTTTTCTGCCTTTTGAGTTATAAAAACTAAATATTTTAATCTTGTTATTATGGAGTTGATAATTATAACCTGCACCAATTAAGAAAATATTTTCTTAAGCCTACCTTGTATTATACAAGTATATTTATTCTATTATTCTATTATTATTCTATATGCACACTTACAAAGCCTACTGTGAAATTTTATGTTGACTCCCACCAGTCAAAATGCATTAGAGCTGCCACCAGAGAAATATAAAAACCAGACTCCTTTTTCAGCTGATCAAGATCCAGAAATAAAAGGTCTTCAAACACTGAGGATATATTTGCAAGGCTTGAGCTTTTAAGCTTTGTTACAGATGCTTAGACAAATATAAAACTCTGGAATCTTTTTCTTCACTATTATGAGTAGCTATGCAGTGTCTGGCAAAGTAGTAGCTATGCAAAGTTTGAGGTGTGTGTATGGAAGCTGAATAGAAATGTCACACTGAAAAGAAGAACAGCTAAAATGGAAGTTCCTCAGATGCTAAATATTTCATTTCTACTCATGAGGATAGCTTTAGTGCTCATCATTTAAAGTTATTCCATCTCTGAGGTCATGGTAATTTTGGAAGTACAGGAGCTTGGGAGCTCAGGAGCTTTCTGCTCATGTTTTAAAATAGAATGCCTTTGTGAAAAATAAAGATCAAGCTAAAACAAACCCTATAGGAAAGACTAGGTAGCAAAAAGTGGATGGAGTGAAAACACATGAGGCAAGAAAGACTAAGTACAAAAGGTAAGATTGTTTTACAGTTCTCCTGTCCTTGACTCTCTTTTCCACAATTTTAGTACTTCACTTGAACTAAAGAAACAGGATGCTCAGGAATTGATCACTGGGAATCTCTAGGGTCTATAGCCCCGTTCCAGTGAGTGATTCTATGCGTCACACACTGGAGCAGGAGGTGAGCAGTCTTTTCTTCCACACCTTCCACCAGTCCCCATACACTTAGTTGAGCCATGGTTTTGGGAAATAGGAGTGAACACTTACAGTTTTAATACACTTTGAGGACATATGAAATGTCCTCACAATGTGGCACAATGTCTCACAGAGAGGCCAAAAAATAAGGACCCTTGAATATGGTGCACAAACCACTGCAGAATGACATAGTTTGAGTGAATGATTTCATAAGCTAAATATCTTGAGACTCCAGCTACAAGTGGAAACAGAAACAAGTTTCCAAGGCCATTTGCAGCTTGTTTCAAATAAAATATGGAGAGTGGAGTAAATCTTCCTAACCCTGTCATTCTGTCCCTCTAGTGAAAAGATGTACTGAGTCTCAGGGCAGTTAATTTGTCATCCAAAGTCCCTGTCTGCTTTAATTCTTTTGTGCTGAATTGTGATCAGCAGAGCCACAGTTTTAGAGCACCGTGTTTACAAGGAAAAGTGTTATTTACCGTGCTCAGGACTGCAATGCCATCTGCCATTTCAGTTTATGTAGAAAACCAGAGCCATGCAACTTCATTATGGGAAATGTTTTCTGCTTTTGTTTTATCGCTGTGTTATGACAGCACAGTAGCATGAATGAGACAGAGATCCCACTATGACTTGGAAAACACCTTGCAAGAGGCAGGACTCTCAAACTGATATCTCAGTAAATATCCAGGCATATATTGCACAATAAATACTAGATACATTTTTCCAGCTGTGGTACCAGGAAGCAGTCTTGTTTCTTTCATATTGAAGCAGACTAGCCCTCAAGAGAGTAGAGGTCTGTCCTCTGGAGAACACCGTGGTCCCTAGCTGCTTCTCAACCCTAGCATGGTCCAGTGCGAATGACTCACTCTCATCGGACAGCTGAGGAGCAATGCAGGCATAGATCCTGGCTCCACTGAAATCGCTGGCAGGTTGAAGGAGTGGTTTCTAATTGACACCACTACATCCAGATTTTCACACTATCTAATTTTCAGACACTCCTGGTTACACAGGCAGAACTCAATACTGCTGCAAACAGAGGTGACTCACAGAGACAAAATGGAAATCAGCATCGGTTCTGAATTTTGCTTTCGGATTTTCCCAGTTCCAAAAAGCATAATTGCTAGAGAGTTTGAGAATTTTATCTCCCACGAGGCAGACACTAATATATAGCATGAATTAATCCATAAAGCAATTATACCTTTACTTCTGTAAGCCACCATAGGGAAGTGTGTGTGAGAGAATGTACGAGTATGTACCTCCACCAGCTAGATGCTTATATTTAGCATGACAGCCAGGAAAATCAATTTGTATGCAATGACCACCTCATATCTCCTAAATTCATGAAAGTTCTAAGGCTGAGGATTCATATTGATTTTTTAATACTATTTTAGGCTTTATTCCTAGGAATTTATTTCAGCAGTCATTTAATACTATATATCAGCAAAGCTGAGTAAAATCTACTCAAGTAGTACTTTAACACAAATTAGCTCTAATATTTCTCCTTGATTAAGTATGACAGATATGCAGTTTTACTGTTTGCCATCATGAAAGGGAGGCACCATACCATTACAGGCTTTATGAGTTACAAGAAATGAGAAAATGCCATTAATTCCTGGTCTCCTGGTTGATGAATACATGGAGTTTTGCAGAGAATCAAATGCAATGATGAGAAGTTGCATTTTGTATGATTCTGATCATGGCGTTATGATTAAAATATGCAAGCTGTAACATGCTGTAGTAGCCTAGAGAAGATATGGGTGGCAAGGGGGTCAGCAATCATAGACTAGTAATTGGGAGGGAACCTCAATCTGGCCCACCCTTTCTTGGCAAAAGCACATGCTAGACAAGATTGCTCAGCACCATGTTCAGCTGAAGCAGAGGTCACAGGCTCAAGCCGTGCCAGGGGAGGTTTAGGCTGGATGTTAGGAAGAAGTTCTTCACAGAAAGAGTGATTGGCCATTGAAATGGGCTTCCCAGGGAGGTGGTGGAGTCACCATCACTGGAGGTGTTTAGGAAGAGACTGGATGGGGTGCTTGGTGCCATGGTTTCGTTGACTAGATAGTATTGGATGATAGGTTGGACTCGATGATTCCTAAGCTCTTCCAACCTGGTTAATTCTATTCTATTCTATTCTATTCTATTCTATTCTATTCTATTCTATTCTATTCCATTCCATTCCATTCTATTCCATTCTATTCTAATATCCTTTTTGATAAGAAGTACTGCAACCCAATGACAATATTTATCCTAGCTTATCAAGATGTTCCCTCTGAACTTCCAAAAGGATTAATAATTCAGTGTTAGAATATGGAGCCTAATGGTTGCAGCTCTGATATAAAACCAAAATTGAGCTTTTATCTATTTTATATATATATATATATAACTACATATATAACCATGTATATACTATATATATATATATATATATATATTGCTTCTAAGGAGACCAAAAGAGACCTGCTAGTGGATTCTTATTAGGTTCTGAAAATGAAGTGGGTTTAGAGTGTTTCAAGGTGCACCAGCCAAATGTAAGCAACATTGTTTTAAGACTGCAGGATAATCTGAAGGCCTAGTAAGAGCCTAATTGCATTTCTCTATGTAAAATCTTTTTTCAAAGTAAATAAAAAAAATAAATTGAAGACCACTTAGTTGGTGTGTCATTCCAGGGGCACAAAGGATGGACTTGATCTGGTCATACCTAGAGATCTGAGGCGTAGCAATCTCCACCTCAGATAGCCACACTGAGTTTCTGCAGTGTTTGAAGGAGAACTTCATGGAAAAAATGTAAACATGAATTGCTCTAGACTGTCTTGTATCTCCACCAACTATAAACTGGATATCAGGTAGCTAGTTCAGATGGAGATACCTGAAGTCTGGTGAGACTGATCCTTCCTGCAAGATCTGCAAGTGCCTTGGTTATTATCACTGAAAGTCTACCTAGAAATTCAGTTCTGTTAGTGCTTGACATTGAGTACTCCTAATCCTGGACTGAATTCATGCTAGGTATGCAAATCAATAGAGAGGCACTCACATTTAGATAACTACATGTGCACCACTATGAACAACTGAGATCTAGTCAATAGCAGAGCCCAGAGAATAATTCGATCATCCCCTAGACAGAAGAGGTTTAATGGGTTCCTGCTCAAGGGTGTTGAGTACTCATAGGTATCTCCTTAAGCACTGAGGAGTACCTTTCTGACCTCCAGCTGCCATTTCTGAAATCAAGGCCTCCCTGATGTCTTGTACCTTATCCATGAATCCTGCACAGACATTTTAGTTACTTGAGGGCATTGCATGGGCCCTCTTAACCACTGCTGTTTAAGTCAATGAATTCCAATCGTAGATGTCTAGGGTGAACTGAACTGTACAGGATGATAACTAATCTGTGAGAATGATGATTTAACTTTCCCTTGATCTTTTGAGATCTGAATTTTAAATACTATCACAAAAGGTGTGGCTCATCCACCATTTAGGCTTTGTCTTTCCACCAAACCTCCTTTAGTATCATTCTGCCTTTGTGTACACTTAATTTGTCCCAGGGTGGAGTAAACCAGGAACAACATAAAATGGCTTCAATAAGGATGGATCAAACCATTGAGTAAGTGGCTGATCACCTTCAAGTAAGCATAGCAGAAGGCCACTTCCCTCCCAGGACTGGTAGCAGAGATGCCATTAACAGCTCGAACAGCTTCCTAAAAGATCCAGTGATCCATTGTAATTTCTGACACCTTTATGTACACACTGAAGTGACCTTTTTTCCCTTCAAAAAGTGCCTGGCTGAACAAAACATGAAGGGCTAGATGCAGGAATTATTAGGTGACATTTAGTGTGTCATGCAGCAGGTCAGACTAGATAATCATAATGGCTCCATCTGTCTTTAACAGTCTCTGAAACCTATGAGCAGCTCTTGGATAAGAATCAGATTGAAATATACAGATGGTTGTGAGCAGAAGTTACTCTCTGACCTTCAGCTCTGTGTGAGCCATGCATCAGAGTTATGGCAAAACTCATCACAGTACAAGACTAAAAGCTTTGAGTGGGACAAGACACCTTGTCTTGATTAAATCAGCAGAAAAGCTATAAATTACCTGCTTCCCTCCAGAATATGAACTAGTGGGGGTTTGGTTTTGGGTTTTGTTGGATTTAGTTTGTATGTTTGTGGGTGTGGGGTTGGGTTTTTTTGGTTGGTTGTGGGGTTTTTTGTTTGGGTTGGGTTGGGTTGGGTTTTTCTTCTGTTGGTTTGTTTTGTTGTTTTTTCTGTGGGGTTTTGGTGGGGTTTTTTTGGCCTAGGTCTGGTACTAAGTATATTGCAACAGATACAAAAACTATTTCCTTCTTTTTTAGTTCTTGTTTCATTACAGGTGAGAAACTGGGAGCACTGGAATCCGATACCATCTGCCTGGAGACAGCTCTTTACTGCACTACTGAGTGAAATGTCACCTCACATCAGTTCACACATCAACCTCAGCTGAAAGAGAACTCCCTCACTGAGAAGCTGTTCATGCATTTACCTATGTATTCAAGTTTTATCTTTCCTGAGAAAGTTAATAGTCTTGCAAAATGCATTACACAGAATCATAGAATCATCGCATGGTAGGGGCTGGATGGGACCTCTGGAGATCATTTAGTCCAACCCCTCTGTTAAGGCAGGTTCACCTAGATCAGGTTGCACAGGAATGCATCCAGACGAGTTTTGAATGTCCCCAGAGATCATGACTCCACTACCTCTCTGGGCAGCCTGTTCCAGTGCTCTGTTACTCCCAAAGCAAAGAAATTTTTCCTTAAGTTCAGGTGAAGTCTCCTGTACTCTAGTTTGCACCCATTGCTCCTTGTCTGGCCACCACTGAAAGGATCCCAGCCTCATCCCCATGACCTCCACTCTTTAGGTAATTATATGAATTTAGAATTATATAAATATATGTATTGTATGTGCATAATATGCATAATAATATGCATTATATAATGATATGTATTTAGCATTTATAAGATCCCCTCTCAGTAGTCTCTTTTCCAAGCTAAAGAGCCTCAGGTCATTCAGTCTCTCCTCTCAAGAGAGTTGCTCCAGCTCCCTAACCATCTTTGTGGCCCTCTGTTGGACTCTCTTCAGCAGTTCCCTGTCCCTGTTGAGCTGGGGAGCCCAGAATTGGATGCAGCACTCCTAGTGCAGCCTCTCCAGGGCAGAGTAGACTGGGAGGAGAACTTCCCTCAACCTGCTGGCCACGATCTTAAATGTGCCCCAAAATGCCATTTGCCTTCTTGGCCACAAGGGCACATTACTAGTTCATTGTCAACCAGCACTCCCATGTCTTTCTCCACAGACCTGCTTGCCAGCAGATCAACCCCTAACCTGTACTGTGTTCCTCCTCAGGTGCAGGCATACACTTGCCCTTGTTGAATTTCATGAGTTCACCTCTTCCCAGCTCTCCAGCCTGCCCAGAACTCACTGAATGGCAGCACAGCCTTCTGGTGTGTCAGCCACTCTTCCCACTTTTGTATCATAAGCAAACTTGCTGAGGGTACACTCTATTCCTTCTTCCAGGCCATTGATGAATACATTGAATAAGACAGGACCCAGTACTGATCCCTGGGGAACACTAGTCACAGGCCTGCAACTAGACTCAGCACCATTGATCACAACCCATTGTATTCATAAAAGTCTATGAAATTACACTGATATGCAAAACTGATTTCCACATAATACAATCCTACTTCCCATGATTATTTCCATTAATCTTGTTACAGTCCCTAAGAACCTAGCAATGATTGAAGAACTCACAGTGCTAGGTGCTGCACAAGCACAGGATGTAAAGTATCTCCAAGGCACTCAGAACTAGCAAGAGTCAATGGAGGATGCAAAAAGCTTGGTAAATAGGAAGAAGAATTGACCGTGGTTGTGGCCAGATGGCTAAAGCACATTAGTAGCCAGTGTGAAGTTACTGTGGACTTAATGGGAGACAAGAGATTATGAAGGCATAAAACAAGGATGCTAGACGCAAACTCCTGGCCAAGCTGGCAGCCCATGGCTTGGATGGGAGCACACTGCGTTGGGTTAGGAACTGGCTGGAGGGCCGATCCCAGAGAGTGGTGGTGAATGGTGCCACATCCGGCTGGCGGCCAGTCACTAGTGGTGTGCCCCAGGGATCAGTGCTGGGCCCCATGCTCTTCAACATCTTTATTGATGATCTGGATGAGGGCATTGAGTCCATCATCAGTAAATTTGCAGACGACACCAAGCTGGGGGCAGGAGATGATCTGCTGGAGGGCAGAGAGGCTTTGCAGAGGGACCTCGACAGGCTGGACAGATGGGCAGAATCCAACGGCATGAGATTGAACACATCCAAGTGCCGGGGTTCTGCACATTGGCCACAGCAACCCCATGCAGTGCTACAGGCTGGGGTCAGAGTGGTTGGAGAGCAGCCAGGCAGAGAGGGACCTGGGGGGTGCTGGTTGATGGGAGGCTGAACATGAGCCTGCAGTGTGCCCAGGCAGCCAAGAAAGCCAATGGCATCCTGGCCTGCATCAGGAACAGTGTGGCCAGCAGGAGCAGGGAGGTCATTCTGCCCCTGTACACTGCACTGGTTAGGCCACACCTCAAATACTGTGTCCAGTTCAGGGTCCCTCAGTTTAGGAAGGATGTTGACTTGCTGGAACATGTCCAGAGAAGGGCAACAAGGTTGGTGAGGGGTTTGGAAGACAAGCCTTATGAGGAGAGACTGAGGGAGCTGGGGTTGCTTAGCCTGGAGAAGAGGAGACTGAGGGGTGACCTTATTGCTCTCTACGACTACCTGAAGGGAGGTTGTAGCCAGGCAGAGGTTGGTCTCTTCTCCCAGGCAGCCAGCACCAGAACAAGAGGACAAGATCTCAAGCTGTGCCAGGGGAGGTTTAGACTGGATGTTAGGAAGAAGTTCTATACAGAGAGAGTGATTGCCCATTGGAATTATCTGCCCAGGGAGGTGGTGGAGTCACCATCATTGGAGGTATTCAGGAGGAGACTTGATAGGGTACTGGGTGCCGTGATTTAGTTGTTTAGGTGGGTTGGATTGGTTGATAGGTTGGACACAATGATCTTGAAGGTCTCTTCCAACCTGGTTTTATTGTATTGTATTGTACTTTATTACCCATGACTGCCCCCAAATGCAAAGGACAACAGGGATAAATATATGAAAACAAAACAGAACTTGAAAGGTTACCAGGTGAGGAAAGGATGCTTGCAGCAGGGGAAGTTCTGATGATAACTGAGATAGGGTGCAGAATTGAGCTTTCAACACGAGGGTGAATGTAGTCCATTAAAGAAGTCAGAAAACAAGAGAAGCAGATGGATTTGCAGTTGTAGTGGAAATACGTCTGTCAAGGATCTTAAAAAGAATGCCACAGTCAACAATAGGAAAATTATCTCAATTTTTAACTCTGTGGTGACTGAGTGCTGACAGACATGACAGTGCTTAGCAGAGCACAGGAAAACAAAGGATGATGACAGAGCAGAAAGATGGAAATTGCCCAAAGGAATTTCAGTTACCCAGAAAACCTTTACACAACCAGCAAAGCATCACAGCACCCAAACACTGATTCTTTTCCATTGATCTCTTCCTAAATCCTGGGACTTCTCTTTCTTCTATTTATAGCTATGCTGGGAGCACAAAACTAGCATAAACAAAAATATCATAAGCAGCCCTGTATCATAGTCACAGTCTGAATCCCCATCTGTTAGTTTACCCCTTGAGTTTTACAAGAGGGAGGAAATCTGCCTGAAACAACCTTGCTCTGAGTCCTTCTCAAGTTTTGAAGTATTCTGTCTCTTCCTAGAGACGTGGCTCACAACAAACAATACATTTTTAAGGAAAACATGCTATGTTCATGGCTAATTCTTTGCCATGGACAAGAGAGTCTCCAAAGACAGAGTTTACCTCTGCCTCTCAAATCTGGCCCAGAGCAGCTGAAGATCTGACTTGCTGCTCTAATTTGTGCATTCTCATGCACTTCTGTGACGGGTTACATCCATCCTGGAAGCAGGGGTGGGGGAAAGGCTTGCGAGAGCATTGCCCTCCCTGCAGGGGGTTTTCTCCCTGGGAAATTGAGTTAGTCTGTTCCACACCCCCTCCCTGTCCAGCAAGCCTATAAAAAGGAGGACACTGCAGCCATTAGCTCTCTTGGCCCCTGCCTTTGCCTGGATGAGAGGACTACTGGCTCCCTGCTTCTCTGCCACGTGGTCAGGCCTGATTCTTGTCCCTGCTACATCCACGTCTCTTCAAAGAGACTGGTTTTTGTATTCTTATTTTTTTCCCCATCCATCCTTGTGAACCCTTCCTGTTATTGTGTTTTATATATATATTGTTTAAAGAAAATTCTTTACCTCTCTACTTCCAAGCTGACCCCCAAATTATTTCTTGGTGCATTTTCTCCTTCCCTTTCTTTTCCTCTCTATTTGGAAAGACGAGGGGGAAGTGGGGGAGGAATTCTCAGCCTTGCCCCCATCTGAGCTCTTAAACCCTGGTTAAGGCTCAAACCACCACAGCTTCTCTGGAATTAAATCTTTTGCATTCAGCATAGCTCCATTGCTCCCTTGTTTGCTCTGCACTTATTTTAGATTCCTTTTACCAATGTATTTTGATTTTCTGAAGTTTATTTTGTCATAGCATAATGTCTTCTTTCTTCCAGGCTGTCTTCCAAACACTGTTTGTTGAAATTGGCTCCTCAATTTTAATTAAAGGAACCTTTTGTTTGGCCCATAAATTAAAATGCTCTGAGTTCTTTTTTTTTCCCTGTCCACTTCAAGGCTTCAAGCCAAACATGAAATGCTGAAAACAGTCCAGATATAGCCTCTCTTTACTCACTGCTTGAGTTTCTCCCCCAAGAGACAGAACTACTGCCAGCAATGTGTCTTCCACAGTCCTGTGGCCTCTTGCTGGAATACCTGCAGTCATCTCCAGGATGACTGACCTCATGGCAGGGCAATTACATCAGTGAGAATACATCAGCATATTAACTGACTGACAACAGGAGCTTCACTGTCCTTCTCTTGAGCTCCTGGGCAGAAAGACAGTGGATGTGCACTGTCACACACTTCCATTAGTTGAGTTGAAGTTGTGTTAAACATCTGGTCCTGCTCCTGATTTTTAAAAACTTTCTAAGTACCTTGATTTGAAAGAAAAATAGTGACAAAAATGCCTCCCCTCCTCTTTTCATCCCTCTCTGTTGGGCATCTAGCCATGTGAAAATGGTTCTACAAAGAAGATATAAACAGCTCTAAGATCAAAACAGAAGCACACACAGTATAGCTACCCAACTGAGCATCAGGAGCTCACCACCACCATACAGCATCCTAGCACCTTTGCTGGCTGCATAAGCACCACATTATAGGTAGTAGAGTTGGTTTACGAAGCCCCAGGGCACATCATAGATGGTGCCAAGTCTCCCTGTTTCACTTATTTTATTTCTTGAGCATTTTATACCTTCCCATGATGGGCTTTTCTTCTTGAACACTTGAGCTGGCAGCAATGCCACCTCAACCACCCTAACTCTGTGCCAGTGGTGTCACCTTTGCTTCTTTTCTGGCTTTGCTCTATGGGTGTCTTGTGGCTCCTCCTGATCCCTGTGCAAATGCCCTCAGCAGCCTGTGCTGTGGCTATGCAGCTGTGAAGGCTGTATCAGAACTGGACTTCAGGATCTTGAGCCCAGGTGACTGGCCCTGGGGTGGGACAAGGAGGTAGCAGCCAGGGTTGTAGACAGAGGTTTACATTCTCAGTTTTGCAAGATATATTTACAACAATAAACTCAAGACAAGGAAAGAAACACAGTAGTTTGTGGTTGAGTCAAAGCCTGGGTTTTCTGTATGAAAGAGTAACACTTAGTGTTTATTTTATCAAATAGCTATTTACATCCTGACATAAGGAGGAGAATGGGATCTGCTATCAGAATGAGTTTCAAGAATCCTCAGTCTGAGTTTTCATCAGACTCAAGCCAGTAACCCTCCTCCTTGCTCTCTTTCTTCTCTGTTTCTAAAGCTCTGTCATTTAATACAGAACGCCAGATTCCCTAGTAGCACTGTAAACTTCAGTGACACTGCAACAGAAAGCAGGTTGACCCAGTTTATAGAATATGAACTTGGTTTGGCAGTCAGTGCCAACTAAGCAAATGTTAATGCTTTGTGGGATGAGCCAGAACCCAGACCAGGGAGGGACCTGAAGAAGAGAATCACAGAATCAGAGTATGTTTTGTGATGGAAAGAACCATTAAGGATCAGCTAGTCTAATGCCCCTGCAGTAAGCATGGACATCTTCAGCTGCATCAAGTTGCTCAGAAGTCTGTTCAACCTGGCTTTGAATGTATCCAGTGATGGGGCATCTACCATCTCTCTGGACAGCCTGCTCCAGTGTTTTGCTGCCCTTATAAGAAAAATAAAATTCTACCTTGTATCTAGTCTAAATCTACCTGCTTTTAGTTAAAACCACTACCCCTTGTCCTGTGTTAGCAGGCCCTGCTAAAAGGACTGTCCCCATCTTCCATACAGACCCTAAGAAGGATGGCTGAGAAGGATGGTTGCATTAAACAGCTGGCAAGTGTCACACTGATTGTCTGTGTGAGGTCCCACCAGTGAAGTCCAATGACATTGATGAGTCACACCTAAACACATCAGACCTTGCAATTAATTTTCTCCTTAGCAATCTTAGTGTGACTTTAAAACTCAGCATGCTGGAAATGATACCTCACAGGAAAGTTTTGAGCCTATCAGTCACTGGTCTGTCTCAAGATCAGCAGATGTTCACTGAACTTTCCCAGCATTCTCCTTCTCCATGCAGTATCATCCTAGGCTAGGGCAAAGTAGCTACTGTTTCCATAAAACCCTCAATGTCAGCTATTCACAAGGATGTTCACAAGATTTGTGCAGATATTTCTACATCCCTTTAGGATGAATCCATTCTTTCCTCCAGGAGACTCTTCTCTACCAAGTTCTGCCTAGGACTGAATGGAAAAAAAAAAGAGAAAAGGAAACAAATGGCTGCAGAAGTCCAGTGTTTAAAGAAGCAAAATAATGTCCATTGAAAAGAATAAGTTGAATTGCTGTACAATAAAATGGATGTCATAAAATGCTCTGTGTACACACACATACATATATGGACACAAATATAGATCACAGGATTTCTGACTTTGGAAGGAACCTTTGGATTTTTTCTAGTCCAACCCCTGTACTCACAGTATAGTCACTCAGGTGATTATCTAGGCTTTGAGTATCTCCAAGGATGGAGACCCTATCATCTCTCTGGGCAATCTGTTCTTGTGTTAAACCACTCTCTCTCACACACACACAAATTAAATGGAATGTCTTGTGTTTCAGTTTCTGTTCATGCCCTCTTGAGCTGTTATTTGGCATCACCAAGAAATCTGGCTCTGTCTTCTTAACTGATGCCTTTCATCAGTCAGTTGTTCATGTTGATAAGACTGCCCTGAGCTTACTCTTCTCTAGGCTGAAAAGTCTCAGCTCTCTTAGACCCTGTTTGCACCAATCTCTTACTTTTGGGAGGCTTCACTGAACTTGCTCCAGTGTGGCACAGCTGGGAGCCCAGCACTCAACCCAGCACTCCAGATGTGCTTCACCAATTCTGAGTGGAGAAGAAGGATGACCTTCCTTAACATAGTGGTGATGCTGTCCCCAGTGCTGTCCAACCTTCTGACTTACCAAAGAGTCCTCCCAGTTTTGTGTCTTCTGCAAGTTTCTTGAGGCCATTAATGAAGATGTTAAACCGTGTTGGCCCCAGTACCAGTCTCTGTCATGCAGAGCTGGTTACTGGCTGCCAGCTGGACTTCATGCTACTGATTGCAACTCTCTGAGCTCAACAGTTCAGCCAGTTTTCAGTGCCCTTCACTGTTCATTTCTCTAGCCCATGCTTCATCAGTTTGTCAATGAGAATGTTATGGGAGAGAGTGTCAAAAGCCTTGCTAAAATGAAAATAAACAACATTCATTGATCTCTCTTCATCTATAGAGCAAGTCTTGTCCCTGTGTTAGGCTAGCAGGCTGGTTAAGCCTGATTTCCCCTTTGTAAATCCATGCTGACTACCTCCAGTACATACATAAATTAAAACATGCACCTTTATATACATGATACAAATAATCAAAATGTGCCTAGGCCTTAGACACCATTGCAGAAATTTAATTTCTGTGCCCTAAAATGTAAAGTTAAAAGATACAAAACCCCCAAACAAATAAATAAACAACAAACAAACAAAACCCCACCAACAAAACCCAAAACAAAACAGTCAACCAGGTGGTAGAATGAGGGGGGGAAAATAGCAAGCCAATGAGTCTAAATAAATATAAAGTATGGTATGTCAGTATCCAGAATATCATATTCTAACTTACCCATTTAAAGGAGATACCACATGTGAACAGTGGGCTGGATTCAAAGGCTAGTGCCAACAGAAGGATCCAGACACAGGTAATAGCTCTCCAGGACAGGCCTTACTCAGATGTCACTGGCAACAGCTTTGCACAAGCAACTGTCTGGGCTTTCAGTTTGCACAGCTATTTGTAGTGTTATTGGTCTTTTCTTGGCATGTATTAATTTTGGTTTCAAGATAATGAATTCTCTAGACAGTGCCAGCAGTTGATACCAACCTGCCTTTGTTCTGGTACAAATGCACATGCTGATTAATATTTGAGCATCTCTTTGGAAATGGGAAGTGTTATACAGCTGCAAAAAGAGACTCGGCTTTTAATGCCTCAAGATTCAATCAGAAGTTACTGCATTTCTTATTGTTGCTCTTCCTCATATGCTTGGAAGGTTCCTTCACTCTTTAGATTTCACAAGCTTAGTGATTTCTCCAGGATTTTCACTTGGTATCAACCCCCAGGTGCTCTCTGCGGTTTGATGACAGATGAGGGCACCTGAGTTGGTCACTCTGCTGCACATCTGCTGTTTTGGCAGTGTCTACCTCTCTTGCTGTTTTCTCATTTCCAAACTGCATGCAAATTGTCCTCCATTTGGTTATATTCATGCCTTTCTTTACAGACCATACGAGGATATGCAGGCTCAAAAATTTTGTGCCTGTCATTTGTCATTATCGGTAGCAGGGCAGGCACTGTTATCTAGGAGTGTCCTGAACACTGTTTCAGTTTGACCCCAAACCAAAAACTACTCTAAAGCAGGTTGCCAGTTTGTGGTGATGAGGAAGGTCCAAGATCAAGCTAGGAAGTCAATCTGCAGGTCACCATCAGGTGCAGGGATTGCCAGGCATCTCTTTGGGGGACAGGCCAAGGCTAGACCAGGACACAGGCTTGTGTACGAGCAAGGCTTGGTGGAGTCCGTGGCCAAGCAGGACAGGGCTGTGGGAGCTGCAGACCGGCTCAGCTGCAGCATCACTGGGGCAGGAACTGTTAGCCTCAAGGAGGTGGCATGGGGTCCTGGGCCACAGGCATGGTGCAGAAACCCTGAAGAGAGGATCAGGGTCACCAAGACCTAAGAGCACAGTCACAGCCCTAACATACGCTTCTCTAGACAATCCTGCTGGGCTGTGCCTTCTCTTTCCAAAATATCGTGATAATCACTTTATGGTAATAAGTTTAATTAAGTAAATTAGGCAAAATTAGAGGAGTACCTTAAGTGGTAGGAAAAAATCATTTGCCTCATTCTACTGCCTGAGGACTCTTAAATGAGCAAGTAAGTAAATGCAGCTGACAGTGTTTGCAAGAAGGGAAGACATGAAGAATGCTGATGAGTGCATAAATCATTGCATTTCCAATCAGTCCTTCCAAGAGAAGGGAATGCTGTGAGTGAGCAATTTTTGTTTTACAGACCTAGACCTTACTGTCATCAAAGGCCAGCAGAGAAATGCACTGCCTTTTAACAGCCACCCAGTCTGTGTGTGAATTTGCAGGAGTGCAACAGAGCTTTGCTCCAACATGGCACTATGGGGATGTATAAACCTGTTTGCACCAGGGAAGAGTACTCACAGGGCAGATTTTGCACCAAGACAGACAGCCTGGATGATGTGCTTGTTTGTGTTGTTTGTGGAGGGTTTTTTTGTTTGTTTGCTTTGTTTGTTATTTTGGTTTTGTTTTTTTAATCTGAGTTAGAACTGTGTCAAAGTGGAGTTTTGGCCTCTTCTCCCAGGCAACCACCAACAGAACAAGGGGACACAGTCTCAAGCTGCACCAGGGGAGGTTTAGGCTGGATGTTAGGAAGAAGTTCTTCACAGAAAGAGTGATTGGCTATTGGAATGGGCTGCCCAGGGAGGGTGATAGAGTCATCATCACTGGAGGTGTTTAGAAATAGACTGGATGGGGTGCTTGGTGCCATGATTTAGTTGATTAGATGGTGTTGGGTGATAGGTTGGACTCGATGATCTCAAAGGTCTTTTCCAACCTGGTTAATTCTAGTTTACTCTACTGTACTCTGCTGTACTCTGCTGTACTCTACTGTACTCTGCTGTAATCTATTATTCTATTCTATTCTATTCTATTCTATTCTATGCTATGCTATGCTATGCTATGCTATTCTATGCTATTCTATTCTATATTGCTAACCAGTTGGATTCTGCATCACTTTTGCTGAGTTTTGTAGAGCTTTTCTTGGCCTAACTATCCAGGCTTTTCTGGACTGAACCTCTGCTGTTGAACACATCAGCCACATACCAGTTTAGTGTCATCTGCAAATTTGCTAAGGGTGCAATTTTTGCATTGCCCAGGATGTATTATTAGACAATGTTTTGTTACAATTCAGATCTCTGAAGCTATTGAGCAGTATGAGCTTTGGTAATAGTTCCCTAGCTGCTCCATTTGTTACTGGCTCCCAAAGGGATATTATCCTTTTCACAGCAGGCTCACTAAGATTATACTTTGTGCTGGGGCATGGCCATAATAGATGTGAGAGCTGAAATAGAGAGACAGAGGATCCACCCCCCACATTGGACTTCAGCGATAGAATAGAATAGAATAGAATAGAATAGAATAGAATAGAATAGAATAGAATAGAATTAACCAGGTTGGAAAAGACCTTCGAGATCATCGAGTTCAACCTATCACCCAACACCATCTAATCAACTAAACCATGGCACCAAATGCTTCATCCAATCTCCTCTTAAACACCTCCAGTGATGGTGACTCTATCACCTTCCCAGACAGCCCATTCCAATGGCCAATCACTCTTTAGGTCAAAGCAACCATTTTCTGTGTTTAGGAAGATGCTTACAAGCTTTGGCCTGGATTGCTCAGGTTTGGAGAATGAAGAGGAGGTTTCTCCTTGTTACAGTAAGGGAAGACCAGCAAACAGACCCCAAACCCCCACAATGATAAAGTCTAAGGGGTCCAGTTCAGGTGCCTGGAGTGTTCTAACAGTGAGTGTTCTATCTAGGGTAATTTAACATCTTTGGCTATCTGTCAGTGCAGGTAGGAAATACCTTAATCACATGCATAAACGTGTCTGGGAACAATATGATAAGTATTCTAGCAGGATTTCAGGAGGGGAAAGAATACAAATAGGAATTAAGGTGAGATTCAATCTGGAAAAAAATACAGGCTAAACATAGCAAAAGTAAGCTAAAAAAGAAAAATAGCAGCTGCTGGCCATTCAGTATCTAATAAAAGGTAACAGATGGCCTAAGAATATTTGAGTGACCTCAGGACAGTTAGATGGATTAGCTGACCATCTAAAGTCTCTCCTACCTGCATACTGCTGTGATCCTTTTTACTCCTCAATTTATTTCTTCTTCCTGTCTCCTTCTCTCTCCAGATGTTTTCTGTTGGGAAAAAAAAAATGGAAAAAAGGGAAGGATTCTGTCTTAGCCAGCTGACATCACACCTTCTACAAAACTGTTGTGAGCCCTGGACCTGACAGAAAGCTAAAGGAAGCAGATAAGCAGTTCAGCACTTTATGTCAGCACGTAAAATAGAGTGCAAAATCTCTATTTTCCAAACAGCAAAATTAGAAAGAAACAGCAAGAGAGAAGAAAGCTTCCTTATATAATCACTATCTTCCTCTTGAAGCTTTTGTGCATGTTTGCCTCCTTTTGCCTTGAAGGAAGCAGAATATTACAGCAAAATCAGCTCGTTTCACCAAAAAGTCTAGAAATTTCTACCCTTAGTGCTGTCAAAAAATATACTCAAATAGGGGCATTCTTTTTTTCTTACAAAAACTTCCTTGAGCTGAAGGTGAAAAAGGAACACTGAGGGAGCTGTGTAAATCATCAATGAAATGAATCTGTTTGCATTTTTATGTATCTGTAATAAAAGATTCACAGAACTCCGACCATATCGTCACACTGTCTCGACCTACTGGAAATATTTAAGAGTTCCTTATGCTGTCAGGAATGATGTGAATTGGTTTTCCCTTAATGCAGCTGTTTACATTAGCTAACTCCTTAGGGTCCCTTCCATCTCATAGTCTATCAACAGCCCCAGCTGAGGAAACTGGGATTGTTTAGTCTGGAGACAAACAGGCTAATGGGAGACTTTATTGCTCTCTACAACTACCTGAAAGAATGTTGTAGTGAGGTGGACGTAGGTCTCTTCTCACTAGAAACAAGTAACAGGATAAGAGGTTCATACTGAATATAAGAAGAAACTTCTTCCTTGTAGGGGTTCTTCAACATTGGAACAGGCTCCTCAGGGAGCACCAGACTTGGTGGTGTTTAGATAATGGTTGGACTTGATAATCTTAAAGGTCTTTTCCAACTGAAATACAATAGAATACAATAGAATACAATACAATAGAATACAATACAATACAATACAATACAATAAATCCAGGTTGGAAGAGACCTTCAAGATCATCGTGTCCAACCCATCAACCAAATCCAACCCACCTAAACAACTAGATCATGGCACCAAGCACCACATCAAGTCTCCTCATGATTCTGTGATTCTGTATTCAAGGACTGAGCATCTTGTACTCAGACCTCAAGCTTTGTTTCTCTGCTTAATGCAAGATAATGATGGGGCTGTGTTTTTACCTTTGCCTCTTTACTCCATTCAAAAACAGAGCTAGACTGATCCCTGCAGGTAGCTTTTTATACATTTAGAAAAAGCGGCTACTAGGCAAAGAAAAGGAAGGAGGAATTTTCAGCTTTGATAAATGTGAAATAGCATCCCAGAAATTTAAGTTACATACATTCTGCTGGGAAAGAAGAGCCATGACTGGGAGGAGAAATTGTGGGGAGAAGGTGCTATGGAGTGGCAGGTAGTTTCTGATGGTGTCAGACCTGAAATGAGTAATGACATGGTGATACTGGCATGCCCAATGTATCTGACCGTGTTTGTCTGTCTCTCCTCTTACTGGCCAAGGAAAGAACACACCTGCTCCCAGTCTCGGTTGAACTCAACCTTTATAGAATGGTCTGGACAAGCTGATCTGGGTAGCTGTACTGTTCCAGCTGTCATCAGCAAACATAGGGCTGCCCAGTACATACCCCAGATGGAGCCCATAACGGGATCTGCTCATCTTGCCATTCTTTTCATAGAATTATAGAAGCACAGAATCACAGCATTATTTGGGTTGGAAGGGACCTTCAAATGTCATTTTGTCCAACCCTTGTGTAGTGAGCAGGGTCATCTTCAACTACATTATGTAGCTCAGAGCCCCATCCAGCCTGACCCTTCCCATTTTCATTTCTCTCGCTGCTTGTGCCTCCCTTCCCAGATTCCAACCTCCCTCCAGTTACACAGCTTGATTCTGAAGCCATTTGGGTTCTGCCACATCCACACTGAAACCTGGTATTTTTGATCCATCTACCAGAGTAGTGTTTGCCTTGCATGGCACTACTGACATGACCATCTTGTGGCACTGCTGCTGGTCTTGCCCAGCTCTACTTCCCAAGGGTCTCAAATACCCCTCCAATGAACTGCAGAATCTGCTTTTTTCTCACATAACCACTGTTTACCACCTGTGTGGCCTGGACATCACTCTCGTCTCTGTCATTGCTGTCACTTTCTTGCTTTGGTTTTGGTTATCAGTTTGTTGTCTCACATGAAGGAACTGTATGAATGTCAGGGGCTAGCAACTGTGAAATAAAGCTGCAGATTTGGGTTTAAGGAGTAACAACGGATGTCTGGATGGAGAAGATGAAGGGACTAGGGTCAACCTCAGAGAAGAAAGGGTTTAAGTGCAAGGATTTGTTTCTGAAATTGTACTGAATGAAAGGGTCTCCCCTGGGTACATACTGACTGAAAAGGCTGGGTATTTTTAACCTGACCTTCACAAATAAGCAAACAGGCTCATGGAGGTTCAGTGAAAAATTCTATTGCTTTTCTTTCCCACCCGTTAAGTGTTGGATTAAATATCCTGCAGATTTGCAGGCATCAAAACTAATAATTCTTCCCAGCACTAAGAGGATACTATGTATAGATTTTACGAGACTTCAGTGAAATTAATAAATCGAAGCTTTTGAAACTGGCGTTATAGCCAAAACATATGAGATCCGTGAAGTTGAATATGGTTGCACCTGCATTTTACTTTGGAAAGAACCAAAGCAGAAATACTGCAAATGATGTATCCAAGGTTTCTGAAAAGAGAGGTTTGTGCACAGAGCACCTGGGCCCTAGCTTCAGTTTCATCCTCTCTTGTAGGACCCACCTTTCTCTCCAGCTATGCAATACATAACTGGATAGAGACACATACAGGAACCATGATCCTCCTCTTCCTTCCATAGATCATAAGCAGTCTGACACTTGCAGATCTGGGCAAAGAGGTGGCTGACAGTTCCCTTGTCTTAGAGCACACTCATGCATGTGATGAGAAAAAGGACAAAGAAGTTGCTGAGAAAAATAAGAGTCAGTAACAGGTATGTGCCCCCCCCCGAACATTTCATTGTCTGCTGTGTAGACATTTCGCTGACAGGTATCATGCTGTCTTTGTAAAAGGAACCACGAGGAGAAGGCTTTGTTAAATGGTGAACAGAAGCCTTCTCCCCTTCTTAAGGACTCACAAAGTATGTCCTCATCCAGCAACCATGCACAGGCCTATCCATGAGCAGTACAGCTTGTCTCCCAGGAACAGGAGATGCCACAGTGTCCGTGCACACCCTGTGTCTGCTACACGTAGATCTGGGCACGACTGTCAGAAGATCACGGCACGCAGCTCTTGAAAAATGTTGGGCAGGCTGCCAGCTGGTGACAACCTGGATGTCACTGAAATCAGCAAGGCTCAATGTGGTGGTTTGAGCCTTAACTGGGAGTTAAGAGCTCAGTTCGGGGCAAAGCTGAGAATCTCTCCCCAACTCCCCCCTCCTCCCTCCCAACAGAGAGAGGAGAAAAAGAAGGAGCAAATTCACCAAACAATAATTTGGAGTCGGCTTGGAAGTAGAGAGGTAAAGAGTTGTCTTTAATATATATATATATATATATTAAACATATATAAAACAATAACAGGAAAAGGTTCACAAGGGCAAGGAACAAGGATGGATGGGAGGGGGACAAAAACAAGAGAATAATACAAAACCAGCCTTTCTCTGAGGAAGCCTGGAGGCAGCAGGGAGAAGGATCAGGTCCGACCACGTGGCAGAGGAGCAGGAGGGCAGCTGCAGTAGCTCTCATCCAGCAGAGGCAGGAGCCAGAAAAGCAGGGGGCCAACAGCTACGATGTCCTGCTTTTTATACCCTAGCTGGGCAGGGAGGGGGGAGTGGAACAGACTCAGCTTCCCAGGCGAAAAATGCCCTGCAGGGAGTGAAAAGTACCTGCAAGCCCTCCACCCTGCTTTGTTCTTTTGTTCTCAGAAAAGGGTGTTAACCCACCACTGTCAATGACAAGATTCCTGCTCAGCTCATTTCTGCAACACTCTCATTTTCTGTGCCTTTATTTTATGATATAACAGATACTAATGGCCTCACTGGAAGTCTTGACTCCTGAGACATTAAAAGCTAAAGCAGACAATGTGCTTGAGACTAAATCTGGACAAATGCAATCTGAGCACAACTAAATCTATTAGTGAAAGGCTGTGGCTAAGAAAATCAAAACAAATGAATTTGCTAAATGCTTTTTCCTCAAGTATTCCAATGCAATAGTCTCATGATTAAGTCTGAAAGTTCCCCAGGCAAAACAGTAAAAAGAGGGAACAAAGGAAATCTTACACAAAATTAAACATTTCACTGAGGAGGAGACAAGTAATTTGGTTAAACGAAAGTTATTATTTGCCTGCTTCAGTTTTTAATTTCAGCAAGAAAATAAAAGAAGGAAAATAATCACTTGGATTTGACTGAAAGTACTGGTAATGAATATAGAATAGAATTAACCAGGTTGGAAAAGACCTTTGAGATCATCGAGTCCAACCTATCACCCAACACCATCTCATCAACTAAACCATGGTGCCAAGTGCCTCATCTGGTCTCTTCTTAAACACCTCCAGTGTTGGTGACTCCACCACCTCTCTGGGCAGCACATACCAATGGCCAATCACTCTTTCTATGAAGAGCTTCTTCCTAACATCCAGCCTAAACATCCCCTGGTGCAGCTTGAGACTGTGTCCTCTTGTTCTGGTGCTGATTGCCTGGGACAAGAGACCAACCCCCACCTGGCTACAACCTCCCTTCAGGTAGTTGTAGACAACAATAAGATCTGCCCTGAGCCTCCTCTTCTCCAGGCTAAGCAACCCCAGCTCCCTCAGCTTTGTTGCCCTTCTTTGGACACATTCCAGCAAGTCAACATTTTTCCTAAACTGAGGGCCCAGAACTGGACACAGGACTCAAGGAAATATAAGATTGAATAACACACTGTGTGGGGAAACCCATAGCCAGACTAACTCTGCAGTATCAGTCTGGCCAGAAAGCGCTGCTCAGACCATGAACTGGGCTAGAGCTCAAATATACACCCTACTTCACAGATCAATCAATCTTTCAACTGGATTATCCACAGGAGTAGCAATTCTTGATACAGACCACAGGAAGAACTAGTTTTAATGATTAAATTACTCCCTCACAGTAGACACCCATAACATATCCCTCAGACTCTTGTCTGTATTTGATTTCAGAAACCTTATTAGTGGAATTTTCCCATTTCTAAAACAGTATTGCAAAGAATGGAGAATAAAAAAGAGGAACAGCACAGCACTTCACAATGTATCAGAAAGAGGGTTTGGTAATGTGAAAGCATGTTCATTTCCTTACTGTTACAATTATCAGATTACTGTAATGCATAATACTCAGCTATATCCAGTTTAATTGCTGTTTTTATGTTTAAATTCCATTCTGTATGCATAAAATATCAAGAGGCCTCCTGATTGTACTTAATATCCTGACACTAATGCTCTGCATGTACATTGAGCAATGCTCACATGAAGCAATGCTGGGTTACACTTTCCAGCTGCCACCATGTTTCATGGTAGGGAAATGAGATTCCTTTTTTAATTTAATCTCAGTTCTTTTAATTAAAGCCCTAAGAATTGTTTGGTTTTGAAAAATTTGTTAAATAGAGGTTTTTGAGCAAATAATTCACTGAGAGTTTGAATTCTGGACAAGATATTCTAGGCTATGAATAAATTTGTAAGAGCTGCCAGGACCAGAATGTTAAAGAGCTGGCTGACACGGATGACAAAGATCTTCCTTATTTCTCCTTGGAAGAGCTGTAAAAGGAAGGAGTTTGTGGTTCTTCTCTGGGTATCTCTGCTATCATCCTGTATGCATGTGGTTTTGAAGTAAAACTCATGGAAGAGCCATTTATACTTGTTATTCTTCATACCTTCCCCTTTGCATTATTACTGATTGATTTTCCTTCCTTCTGACTGGTTAAATAAGAGTATTTGATCTAGGAACTCAGTGAAGAACACTGTGATGTTGGAAAGCTTCACAAAAATCACTCCTAGCTGCAGATATCTCTGACTTTGGAGCATTCAGTGTGAGAGATGTAGAGCAGGAAAATTTGCTGAGCATTCCAGGTCTGAGAATCCAGTTCATTGTCACACATTTTAAAAGCACCAGAATGGGTTGACTACTCAATCTGGAGTTCATACCCGGGGTTCAAATACCTAAACAGATGGAGAAACAAATACAGGGAATCAGTGGGTAGACTCACAGGGAAAGAGGGAATGGAGAAGAGGAGCAAGACATTTCTCATGAAAAAGATTTCACTAAATGAAAACTGAAGGCATTATACATTACTCTTTAACCAGAGGAGCAGTGAGACACAGAAAGGTAGAAAAGTGCAAATTGGATTACAAAACGAGACTCAGTAGGCTAAAAAAGAGATGCAAACTTCAAAGTCACTGACAAGTAGTTAGGTCTGGAGGAGCTAAATACATATAGACAGAATATATACTTAGACAGAATTTGGCTTCCAGAGCAATGCTTGCATCCATCTTGAACAGAAAAAAGCATCTGTATCTGAGGAGACGGAAGGAATTTCAAATCAGGACTTGAACTCCAGGACTTGCTCTGCATACCAGATCTGCAGCTCATGCATATTCTGCTCTCTGGTACTTCCAGAACAGATTATTAATTTATTTATTTTTCCTTTCTGCAAACACCCCTTCTCAAATTCTACTTTGTACTTTTGCAATCTTTGTCTTCATTATTTTGCTTTTCAAATCACTACCTACTTAAATATACATTAATGGTCTGTATGTCCGTTCAGGAATCTTGTGTACTTGGACTCCTGGCTTCCCATTTCTGAACATCTCTTCTAGCAACTGCCTACTTCAGCTGGCAGCCCATGTTCATGGAAGTTAGGCACAGGCAACACATGCTGTTTTGGCTGCAGGTATCTGAAAAGAGTACTGTTCTTGATCAACCTTGAACTGCTCATCAGCTCTCTCCATGGAAGTTGCAATTACCTTAGAACAGCATACATGCCTGTACAATTACTTCCTCTGCTTCTCTTATTAGAAGGATGGGCTTTATAAACCTGCACAGCAGTGTTTAAGGTAAATCAGGTTCTTTCAGCAGAAACCACTTCAGGAGCTGCAAAACAAGATGCCATCAGATCTGAAGGGAGAGCCAGCCTCCGTTTGGGAGGCTACTGAAGGCAATCGGGGCAGCAGATGGTAGGTTAAGAAAATTCCTATATTCCACCCTGTTTAACTGGTAACTGGTCCTTATATTTTACCTTAAAGGCATGACTTAAATGCACACATATCATTGCATGTCCAGTATTTTCATATATATATTTGTCCTGTTTATTTGCTTGCCTCAGATTTCCACAAGCAAAAAAAAAAAGGGAAAGCATCTATTTTATCTCATTTTTGTCCATGTTTTAGACCATCAGATTGTTGAGACAACAAGGCCAACAAGGCCTTGAGGAAGCTTTCATGCAATGCCATTCCAAATTGTGGCAGTACCTGTAGGCAATGCTGTGCTGCAGTACCAATAATCAACACTATTTCTTAATTACATGGAAGCATTCTTCAGTACTCTATTTCCATTTTAAGAGAGTTTCTGTCTAGCATGTTCCAACAAACAGGATTATAAATAGAAAAAGGAAGGACCTGCTGAGCCCAAATTCCATTTAAAATAGAACAGTCACATAAGTGAGATTCACATTACAGTGCTCTTTAACAATTGTTTGTTGCCTGGAAGAGCTTCCACAGCATTAAAATCTGGCACTGCATTTAGCAATTAGGTTTATCCCTAAGCAAACCACCACACTCTTGTTATGCTGAGTAGCAAGGGTCAGAATTGGAAAGTAAACAGGGTAAAAGAAGTTTATTAAACAATAACACTTATGGGAGGGAAAACCAGACAGCTCATTGTAAACCTAATGTCATCCAGTTAGAAAACATTATGAATAAATAATGTGGCAGCATTATCTTCCTAGGAAGTTCACTCACAAACATAATCCCCTCAAATTCCCATTGTTTTTTGTTTGTTTGTTGTTATTATTATCTAAATGTTTTTTAATATCTTGATTGATGATCGGGATGAGGGCATTGTGTCCATCATCGGTAAGTTTGCAGACAACATCAAGCTGGGGCAGGTGTTGATCTGTTAGAGAGTAGGAGAACTCTGCACAGGGACCTTGACTGGCTGGACAGATGGGCAGAATCCAATGGCATGAGATTTGACACATCCAAGTGCCGGGTTCTACACACTGGCCACAACAATCCCATGCAGTTCTACAGGCTGCGGTCAGAGTGGCTGGAGAACAGCAAGGCAGAAAGGGACCTGGGAGTACTGGTTGATAGTATGCTGAACATGAGCCTGCAGTGTGCCCAGGCAGCCAAGAAGGCCAATGGCATCCTGGCCTGTATCAGGAATAGCGTGGCCAGCATAAGCAGAAGGTCATTCTGCCCCTGTACACTGCACTGGTTAGGCCACACCTTGAAGTCCTGTGTCCAGTTCTGGGCCCCTCAGTTTAGGAGACATGTTGAGTTGCTGGAACATGTCCAGAGAAGGGCAGCAAAGTTGATGAGGGGGGACTATGGGGAAAGGCTGAGGGAGCTGGGGTTGCTTAGCCTGGAGAAGAGGAGGCTCAGGGGAGACCGTATTGCTGTCTACAACTACCTGGTGGGACGTTGTAGCCAGGTGGGGGCTGGTGTCTTCTCCCAGGCAACCAGCACCAGAACAAGAGGACACAGTCTCAAGCTGCACCAGGGGAGATTTAGGCTGGATGTTAGGAAGAAGTTCTTCATGGAAAAAGTAATTGTCCATTGGAATGGGCTGCCCAGGGAGGTGGTGGAGTCGTCGTCACTGGAGGTGTTTAGGAAGAGACTGGATGGGGTTCTTGGTGCCATGGTTTAGTTGATTAGATGGTGTTGGGTTGGATGCAATGATCTTGAAGGTCTCTTTCTGGCTCATTCTATTCTATTCTATTCTATTCTAAATCTGGAAACAGTATATTTTTTTATTCTTCTGACATCATGTTAAGTGTTAAGTGTTTGACAATCTTCTAAACTTTCAGGAGTGCGCTCTGAAAAAAACATTGCCAGCCAAAACAGCCATAAATACAAAATCCCTTCACTTCCAGTATGCATTCTATTTTTTATTAAAAGTAATTTTGTTTCAAACTGTGTTCGTGCAGCTATTTTCTTTTAGTGTCATTCTTGCCACCATTTGCTTGACCCCCTGTTTCCCCACCTCTCTGTACATTTCAGCTCTGCTTTTGTGCCAGGCCTATGGTTTTATTGCGTTAATATTTTGTGAAGCACCATCATCCAATGCCAACTTTAAAACATTTGCAAACACTGACATCAAAACTTGCAAAAAACCTATTTAATGGCTATCTATTACCTTAAAATCCATTTTGTGTTCATTCATTAATGCCAAATATATTTGAGATTTCTAATCCTTTCTCAATGCAATTGAATTTGGTCAACAAACTCGATTTTTTATATGAAGAAACTTTCCATGCACACCTTCAATGCACACAAAGTGCACATACTATGGCCAAATAAACCCATTTCTATAGGAAACTAACTCATAGTTTCATAGTTTCATAGTTTCAGTTAGGGTTGGAAGGGACCACAAGGATCATCTAGTTCCAACCCCCCTGCCATGGGCAAGGACACTCTACCCTAGATCAGGCTGGACAGAGCCTCATCCAGCCTGGTCTTAAACACCTCAAGGGACAGGGCCTCAACCACCTCCCTGGACAACCCATTCCAGGCCTTCACCACCCTCACAGTGAGGAACTTCCTCCTCAAAAAGCAGTGTTTTCATTGACACTCAAGCATCTGGAAAATGGGCTTGTTCTATTCCATTTAAAAAGTTCATGGCTTTTCTCATGTTTTAATTCCAAGTTTTTGCAGAAAACCAAAAAAAAAAAAACCAAAGCAAAGCAAAAATAATAAAGAGCTGCTGGTATTTGTTTTGTGCTGTGGCAGTGTGAGCATACACAGACTTGATGTCTGAAATGGTTTCTAGGCTACGTTTCCAGGGGCTTGTTTTAATGATCACAGTCAGAATTGATTCCCTTCAATTACAACACACAGTAAATTATATGCAAGACAAATTAAATGCTCCCTTACCACCTCTGCAGGAATAGTTTCTACTCTCTCAACATGTAAACATCTTGTAACCACAGTGGGGAGTACAGAGTTATCATGACTGGGTAAATTACATTTCCCACAGCTTGGGGGTCAACTAAAAGTAGATAGCTCACACGATTCTCCCCACAAGGACATGACATCGAAGCAGTCAAAGTGGTCTTGAATGAGTTCACACAGCAATATTGGGCCATGAAATTCTCCTGGATCAGCAAGGAGCATAATAATCTCCTGCTGGACCGACATGGAAAGAGCTTTGACTTGCCGGCCCACGCTTTAATGAAGTTTGGGTGATGAACTGGATACCAATACATTTGTTAAGATATACTGCTCTTCCCCCAGTAGATCAGGTCTGCTTTCCTTTCTTCTCCCTTCTCTGCTTGCCTTCCCTCCCTCAACAAATGGATACCCTACAGTTCTGTTCTTCCTACTTGGAAGTTAGATACACTGCTTGACTTGGATTTTGACTCCATGTATGACCTAGAAACACATTGTTCCTGGTCTTGGAGGAGAAAATCCTTGAATATTAAAAAGCTTTCTTGGGCCCTGATTCCCTCCAGGGCTTTATCCCATGGTACTCCCCCTATCAGACCACTGAAGAGGCTAAAGTCTGCTCTTTTGAAGTCCAGGGTATTGAGCTTGCTGCTCACCTTCCTTGTTGCCCTAAAGATCCTGAACTCCACCTTTTTTGTGGTCACTGCAGCTAAAGCTGCCCTTGAGTTTCACATTCCCCACCAACCCCTCCTTTTTAGTGAGAACAAGATCCAGCTTAACACTTTTCCTCATTGATTTTTCAATCATTTGAGAAAGAAATTGTCATCAATACATTCTAGGAACCTCCTGGGTTGCTTCCACTTTGCTGTGTTGCCCCTCCAACAGGTGTTCAAAGCCAGGTTGTGGTGGGGCTTTATTATCACCCATTATAACTATGCAAACCCAGGGAAAGGGTTGTAGCTTTTTCTGAACTCATTTATGCATTTGCTGGGTAGAAAGCAAGCCCAAGGGTCTTTAAATGACAATTTATTGTCACAGTTTAACATACCTTCATTCCTAGATCCCCAGAGGCTAAAAATATGCCAGATGGATGCTAAGTGAGAATATTCTCAGAGGTATAATGTGAGACTTAGCACCACAACATTGACAAGCTGAGCTCCCAGAGAAGTGGCTGGAAACATAATCTGTAGTGTTCTAAGCTATACTTAATATCCTGTTTGCTCTTCCCATATACCCATCTCAAACCCCTTTACACTAATCTGTTAGTAGAACTGTAGGTACTGCTGTCAAATTTTCCCATTTCATGAGCAAGCTTTGGATTATTAAATGTGCATTTCTGTGTTGTCCTTTCAGGTTGCCAAATAGAAGCAAGGGTTTAGTGATCATTTTCCTGCTAACCTAGCTGCTCTGACAACATCTCCCTTGTGGCACCTCTTGCATTCTGAGTTTTCTGAAGGATTTTCAGGCCTGTGTGACATGGTTCTTTGCCATGTCTTCCACAACTTTTTCATCTTCTCTCCTGTTAAAGTTTCTTGGCTTTTGTCCTCACTTACTGAGCATGGTTTCCGAAATTAAAAGTGCTTGCAGCTGCTCTTTTCATGTTTGTGTTCCTATGCTTCACCGGTCTGCTGCAATCTTTTCTGTGCTGCCAGTATGTAGGTCAGCATCACTTTTGCTCAAGCTGCTGTTAGCAAATGAGCTGGGCCCAAGTGTAAGTTGCACTGATGAACTGGTTGTCTGTTCTGCCAACAATTATTCTGCCCCTTATTAATTCTTCTTTTAACATTCTGTATATGCAATGTTCAGCAAAACTGATCTGCAGTAATAAAAGCTTCAGCTGTTTGCCCTTGTTCTTGGCACCTCCTAGCAAATTTGGCCTTTTCATGTATTGTATTTTGCTTGTCTGTGACATTGACTTCAAAAGCCTCTTTTTGTCTCTTTTATTCCATCTTTCTTTTTCTTTCTCTAATGTGAGACACAGGCAAGCAGCTGCAGCAGGAGTAGCCAGGGCAAGTATCAAGGCATCTATGTTATATTCTAATAATTTTCCAAATGAGCTCCTGCAATTTTCAGCTCCAGGAGTATTTATGTTGCTGAAATCAATATTCCTTAAAAGGGCCATTTGCTGTTCATGTTTCACTTCATACATTTACCCTCTTTTGTAATCCACATCAAAAAGAGAGTCTTTGTGCCTAAACCGGTCGAGTCTAGGAGTTTCTGGAGCAGACTGGCCATCTCCCTTCTGTGTGCTACCAAGATTAATGGACATTTCACAAACCTTTGTGGACATACAACTCAGTATTTATCTACAGACCAAATTATGTTTCATTATGCTCTGCAAAAAAACCCAACCATATCAAAAATACACATTCAGGCACTGTTTACTGTAGATTTTGAGGCCTCCTTTTGCTGTTACTGGTTCTCAAATGCTGCGATCATGATGTTTGGCATAGAAGGCCTTCTTGCAAAAAGGATTCTAGGAACTCACCAGCACAGAAACAAGTGTAGACACCATGGAAGTAATACTGCTACAAAAATCTGAAGAACACAGAGGAAATTCTTGCCTGGGATGTTTACCTGAACCTCAAGTCTGACCACAGCTACAGACAAACTTCTGTCCCCCTTGACAAAAGGAAGAAACAACTTAATTCCAGAAGTTTAGTACCCTGTCATAGCACTGCAGCACAAAACATGAAATGAGCAGCAATGAATTTACAATTTTCACACTTGTAGGACATGACTTGGGAGATCTATAATGAACTAGCTCCTAACCTATAGGTCCAACAGATGATCTCCCAGGAACTCACAATAGCAGAGGAGAAGTCATCATCTTGGCGGCCATCTGGCAAAGCCAGGCAGATTGGACAAATGACTGGGCTAGGAAAATCCACATCATTCAGAGCATCAAACCACACATGAGGTGGCTTTCCCACCTCAGAGTTCCCAGGAAAAGTGAGCATATTAATTTTTATTGTTTCTTTTCCAGGATAATGCTAATTTCACACTATCACAGTATCACCAAGGTTGGAAGAGATCTCAAAGATCATCGAGTCCAACCTGTAAATTTACATCAATTGAAAGGCTTTCCATTCACCCGTAACACATATCAGCATGAAACAATGATGGGTGGCATGACTAGCTACACTTGCACAGTTCACAGAGCCAATGTCTTCTGCACCTTGAGAGGTTTTTGACATGGAGATGCCAGCAGAAGTACAAATGTCAACCTGTAGCAGACTCCTGTGACACTGTGTGCTTTGATCTAGCAAAATAGCACTGGTTGTGGTTGTCAGTTCTCTAATACTCTACAGCAGACTGCTGCTAGGTTGTCCCTCCCTGCAGCAAAGTTCAGGCTCAGCTGCCAGCAAGTGCTGTGGCCTGCCTCAGCTGCCAGTCTGAACTCCTCAATGGTTGTAAGAACATTGCTTTTGCTTATTCTTTCATTCTCTCCTCAAAGTAGCCAAATGGGAGCCAGCATAACTGCATAGATTGTGAAAAGCTTCTTTATAATAGCAGGACCTAGAGTTCCATCAAGGCTATGGATGCCTTAAATGTAACTAGGAGATTACAAAGTTGTACAGCCTCAAAGAGCATCACCCTGAGCAGGAATGGAGGGGAAGCCCTTGTCACCCTCCCCAGCTGTATTACTTACAGATGACAGAGCATACAGTGAACATAACCAGACTTCCATGCTGAGGCTTTCCTGGAAGAGAACCACGTATCTTCCTGGTATGTATAAAGAACAATTAGAAAAGCAGTTTTGAAAGCAACACTAAATTGTTAGCGATACACATTCCTAGGATCAACTAATCTTCTCACTCTCTCCCTAATCCCACAGTATTTTAAGTTGCTGGTTTTTTTTTTCCCCGAATCTTCTCTTTTCCAGATCCTTTGTACATTATTTTTTTCCAGTGCAAGGCACTCTTCCATCTCCATTGTCTAGAAGAGATAAACTCACCACTGACACCACATAAACATGAACACCTCAAAGATAATCTGCAGAGATTAAGTGGTCCAGTCTTCCCAGGTAGGATCCATATCTGTCCTTGCAATTACAGAGAGCTCAGTTCTCTGTACTCCACATCCTCCACTTCTCCTGCACAGAATACAGAAGAAAGGGAGAAGGAGCATTTCTCAAGCTCCAAGTCTGACTCACAGTTTCACCAAGGGACACAGGGCTTGTGTCCAAAACAAGGTCTCTAGAACTACTGAATTCTATAGGCACTCAGGATCAGAGCATGCAGGAACAGGATCTGCCTGCCTGGCAGATGATCATGAGGTAAAATGTTCATACTTCCTCCTCACTGTGTACTAGATCATCAGAAAAATATGTACCTCTCTGTTTAAAAAACATTTGCCATTAAGTCTGAAGTAGAGTCTCAGTAACATCTGCCTTACCTCAGCAAGCTACTACTCTCTTTGCCTGAGAGGTGTCTGTGATTTGATATTGCCAGTTCAGCTGCTTTGCAAAAGCAGAAAAAAATGCATTTTCCAGGGAGTTTAAGAAAAATCTCCAGGTTGGGCAGCAGGAGAGCATTGTAGCAGGGGGCATCTGCCTCATCTCAGAAACAAAGCTTGATAAACTCATGTATGGTGACACTCTGGTGTCTGAATCTCCTGATAATAGTAGTAGCACAATGTTCCCCTTCTCCATCACCCTGATATCTTAAATTTGGTGTGGATGAATATGTACATCCATTCATGACTTTGTAAGGGTTCATCTGTCTAACAGCTCTGAATACTAAAGCTTTGGTGTTAGCACTTCATACACTTAGAACACATTCAAAACAGTGACATATTAGCCATACCAACCCCCTGAATGAAGAAACAACAACAAAAATCTAGGTAGGCAGTTTAACATCGGCCTGAACCTTGTGGTTCCCTTTTTAAGTAGGAAGGCAAGAAGTGCACAGAGCACTGCAGGGCTTTCAGATATGGAGCAGTTCCCTAAACCCACCTCGTGAACAAAGACCTGCTGGTGCAAGTTTCTGCCCAGGAGCCTGAAAGAAAAGCCTGCTAAGGAGTCACATTAAGGCATCCATCTTCCCTTGCTGATACACCCCTCTGACCAAAACCTTTTGCTGTTTCTCAATCACTTTCCCTTGCAGGAAGACTCTTGATGATAGCTGAAAAAGACAGTGACCTTAATGTGCACCACACCGTGTAAGTTTTCCATGTCTTCACACTACAGCAGGTTTTTTTACTACTGTATGCATTTGCTATTTTTACCTGTATATTAATTACTAAGCAACAATGACACTGGAGAAGGCTCCTCTATTATTTTTGTGGGAAGCAAATGCAGCCTATTTCATTCATCAGGAAAAGAAAGCTGGCCGTGACTGTCGTGTAAGAACTGTTCATAATATTCAGACCTGTGCCATCTTTCAGTCAAGTGTGAGAGGCATTAAGAAATTAAGCCCTATAGTATAGCTACAAGGAAGGATTTTTTTAAAGAATACTTTGATGTGCTGCTTGCCTTGCTGGTGTTTTATTAAAAGTGTATATATAAAGGATATTATCATTTTTTTTAATATTAAACAATAATACCAGTAATCATCTATCAGAAGCTAACTAAATCGGAACTGACTTACCTAAAAAAGGGATTTGCCACAGGATATGTAGTTTCAAGACCTCAGCATTGACTGAAAGGGATTTCCTTGATTTTTTTTCTGCTAAAATCCGTAGGTTTACAAGATTTTGCACAACCTTGTGCTTGGTAAGATCACGTGTAGCCTTCCATCAGCCATTCTGTCTTTACTTTCCTTTCATCTCTCTTTAGAATAGAATAGAATAAACCAGGTTGGAAGAGACCTTCAAGATCATCGTGTCCAACCTATCAGCCAACACCACCTAATCAACTAAACCATGCAACCAAGCACCCCATCAAGTCTCTTCCTGAACACCTCCAGTGACGGCGACTCCACCACATCCCCAGGCAGCCCATTCCAATGGGCAATCACTCTCCTTGTGTAAAACTTGCTCCTAACCGCCAGCCTAAACCTCCCCTGGTGCAACCTGAGACTGTGTCCTCTTGTTCTGGTGCTGGTTGCCTGGGAGAAGAGACCAACCTCTGCCTGTCTACAACCTC
The DNA here is from genome assembly GCA_015227895.2 of Colaptes auratus. Classification (NCBI taxonomy): domain Eukaryota; kingdom Metazoa; phylum Chordata; class Aves; order Piciformes; family Picidae; genus Colaptes; species Colaptes auratus. Next base: position 1,836,519 of record CM037631.1, read on the forward strand.
CCTTCAGGTAGTTGTAGAGAGCATAAGGTCACCCCTCAGTCCTCCTTTCTCCAGGCTAAACAGGCCAGCTCCCTCAGTCTCTCCTCATAGGGCTTGTGTTCCAAGCCCCTCACCAACTTTGTTGCCCTTCTCTGGACACATTCCAGCAAGTCAACATCCTTCCTAAACTGAGGGGCCCAGAACTGGACACAGTACTCCAGGTGTGGCCTAACCAGTGCAGTGTACAGGGGCAGAATGACCTCCCTGTTCCTACTGGACACACTGTTCCTGATGCAGGCCAGGATGCCATTGGCCCTCCTGGCTGCCTGGGCACACTGCAGGCTCATGTTCAGCCTCCCATCAACCAGCACCTCCAGGTCCTCTCTGCCTGGCCGCTCTCCAGCCACTCTGACCCCAGCCTGTAGCACGCATGGGGTGTTGTGGCCAATGTGCAGAACCCGGCACTTGGATGTGTTCAATCTCATGCCGTTGGATTCTGCCCATCTGTCCAGCCTGTTGAGGTCCCTCTGCAAAGCCTCTCTGCCCTCCAGCAGATCAACTCCTGCCCCCAGCTTGGTGTAGTCTGCAAATTTACTGATGATGGACTCAATGCCCTCATCCAGATCATCAACAAAGATGTTAAAGAGCATGGTGCCCAGCACTGATCCTTTAATCTCTATTCATTTTCCATACTGCCTGCATGAAGCTGGTAATAACTTCTGTAGTCCTTGCTGTAATCAGAAACTATCATCAATCTAAAACAAAGCATCAAGTTCTGTGTTTCTCTGTCAGGAACAAGAGAACAGCTGAAGCTGTATGGACACACAAAAATCCCCTGTGTGGTGGGTTTGTTTCTGTCCATCTCTCTCTTGCATACAGTATCTCTCTTGGGATGATTTGCATGTATATGCAGCATAAACTGTCTGGTAGGCTGTTTCTTCTGATATCAGGAAAGTGGAACACTGCACTTGAGTGCCTAACATTAAATAAATATGGCCTCTGGATAAATAGTTGGTACTTCAGAAAATGAGGCCACCTTCTAGAGTAGCAAGTGTGGATTTACATGTCTGTTACTATAAATGGCCAGGCTTGAACATTTGAGCCCCAGTACATGAATCAGCAGATAATTAACGGGGATGGTGAATCTGTGCTTCACTGTTACAGGAACAAATGCAATTGAAAACTCTGAGAGAGATTTGCCACTGAGAAAATATGAGATATGTCATCAGAGGACCAATTTTGTCTTCAGACTGCCATGGGAGAAAGTTAAGATTTTCCAAGATTTCATTTTAGGTTTCAACTGGAAGGATGCATGAAGATCTAAAATTTCAAGCCAAATGTATTCTAAAAATGTAACTTTGGATAAAGCAAACCTAACTTATTTTAATTAAATTAAAAATCAATAATTTCCATTTTGCCCCTAGTGTGTTCATAAAATAGAACACAGTATCACGATTTTAAAGCCATTTGGAAGCCTGGAAATTAAGTTGAAAACAACCTATTACTGCAGAGAATTTTCACTTTATTGAATCAGCAATTTCCAATGGAAAATTTCCACCAAATCACTGCTTGATCAAGGCTGCATTAGATCCAACACCAAGCAAGAAACTAAAACCCTCATGCTCAAAAGCATGTGAAGACTTGTACTTTCTACTGTGCTACTGGTTGGACAAACTACTACAGTCACGATCCAGCAACACACTAACATGGAGTTTCACCCTGCTATTGTCACTGAATCCAATTATAAGCAAGATACAGTGAGATATTCTTACTTCTGCTACTGAAAACCAAGACCCAAGCAGTAGGATTCCTTTTACTTTTAAGCTATAAATTTAAAGCAATTGTAGTTGGACAAGCCTGATATTAATTATTGCAAAACTTCCAGTGAAACTCCTAGAGTGTATTTTAATTGGATTCTAATGTTTCAGTTGACAGCTGGAGTCCCATCTGGCCTCATTTCTCACAACACAATCTATTTTGTATTGTAATACTTCCAATATGGTTATTACTATTGTTGGTAGTGAAAAACAGTAAAGATTCTGCCTGGATAATTTCATCTAGCCTTCGAATAAAGCTGACTCAACTTTCAGATTGTAGTTCCATGGCATATTGAAAATTATGCAGCAGTGAAAGGAACAACAAATAGCCAGAGAAAAATATGTAATTGCTTGGTACATGAATATAACCCTTAAAAACAGCTGATTCAAAGGAATAAGAAAGAAATTGCATAGAATCCTACTATTAGTTTTCTTTAAGGTAATGACCCAGATTCACTGCTATGGCATTATTTTCCACAAGGAACCACTGCATTCAGATCATTAGAAAGACAAAGTATTGAACACGGAAATATTCAACGCATTACCTGTTCCAGCAGTATTCCCCTAGCCCTACATACTAACACCAAAAGCAATTTCCCTGAACAGGGTAGTAAGGTTATTTACAACCCCTGCTTCATCTGAGTGTTGTGATTTGCAGCAACTGGCCAGCCTCAGGATATCATCAGTCCAAAGGACAGAAGGAGGTTTAATGCTGTGCAAGTTATTTTCCTCTCTCTGTTTAATCTACAAATACCGCACAGTTGTTTCTACAGTACCTTGAAGTGGAGGGAGATAAAGCCACATCCATTAAAACTTAGGCCTATCTCTAAAGACATATTATATGTAACAGGAGTGATGTTATTTATCTGAGAGCTCTTGGACTGGAGTAGATAACACTGATGACAGATTAAAGACACAAAGGAGCTGAAGCGAGCTGGCCTAGTCATCACATTTAGGTAATGATACAGCACCAGAACAAGAGGACACAGTCTCAGGCTGTGCCAGGGGAGGTTTAGACTGGATGTTAGGAGGAAGTTCTTTACAGAGAGAGTGATTGCCCATTGGAATGGTCTGCCCAGCGGGAGGTGTGGAGTCACATCATTGGGGTATTCAGGAGGAGACTTGATGGGGTACTGGGTGCCATTATCTAGTTCTTTAGGTGGGTTGGATTGGTTGATAGGTTGGACACGATGATCTTGAAGGTCTCTTCCAACCTGGATTTATTGTAATGTATTGTAAAACCTATTTCAAGCGTCACTTGCAAGATGAAGTAGTTCCAAATATGAAGCATGTGCACACGCCAAGTCTCCCTATTTTGAGCGCAGAAAAACTTTTAAGACCATGTGTGACAGTTCAGGCTGTGCCTTTAAGAAAAGGATAGCTGCAGCATTCTCTAGCTGAATATTTGAGTGTAAAAAAGAAAACAAAGATTAATTCTAAATGAATTTCATTGGTCAGATGTGAGATGTACCATAGCAAGTATCACTAACATTCTTTCTCTCACTCACTCCAGCTTCAGTCTGTCTGACTTTTCATTTCTTGGCCAGAGAGCATGCAATTGACCCTGGAATGAAACTGATAAGACAAGAGAAACTGACTTTCTTAACAACTGCTTTGAGCTAATGAATTTCCCTTGATATCCTTTTCCCTCCCTTTCTCCTTGTTCGCCTAATTAACTACTAGGGGAAAGGGAAGGAGGGGGAGAGAGAGGTCTGGGGTGAACCCGAGGTGGGATCCTCCTCGGGAGGATCTGTGTTTGTGTTATTTCCTGTAAATTCTTGTGTAATATTGTAAATACTGTGTATTTTGTACCTAGTCATTGCAATTTCATTATTGCTTGTAAAACACAGCTTTTCATTCACTTTTCTGACTGGGTTAGCTGTGCTTTATTGTTGGTGCATGTGGGCTAAAGCATCGCACCACTACACCATGACACAGGGTCTTTTTGCTGATTTCATTATCGAACAGAGAAAATACCTCTTCAAAGTGCAGCTCTGCCATGTATTCATATTCTGCATCTAGATGATGAAATAAAATTGCCTGTTAATAATACAATAATAATAATACAATACACCAGGTTGGAAGAGACCTTCAAGATCATCACGTCCAACCTATCAACCAATCCAAACACCTAAATACAATACAATACAATACAATACAATATAATACAATACAATACAATACTACAATACAACCACCAAAACAACTAAACAACTAAA